>CAWUFW010016538.1:0-304735 GCA_963921515.1 Calotriton arnoldi | reverse complement strand
GAGCACTTGCACTTTGGCACTGATTAGCAGCGGCAAAGTGCCCATGAGCATCTAGTCCAGCAAAAACATATCGGCAACAGTGGAGGCATTACGAAAAAATGGAAGGGAGACCCACGCCAAGGATGCCAGGTCTAACACGTGTCCCCTCCAGCTGAAATGTGGGGAGAACTATCCTACCCCTAGGGAGTTCTCATCGCTAAGGCGGAAAAATCTGGACAGTCCATCAGCATTGGCGTGTTCTGTACCAGGGCGGTGTTCCACCGTAAAGTCCATCCCCTGTAGGGAAATGGACCACCTCAACAGCTTTGGATTCTCACCCCTCATCTGCATCAACCATCTGAGGGGCCTGTGGTCTGTCTGAACCCGGAAGTGAGTCCCAAACAGGTATGGTCTCAGCTTCTTCAGTGCCCAGACCACAGCAAATGCCTCACGCTCGATAGCACTCCATCTCTGTTCCCGGGAAGTAACCTCCTACTGATGAAGGCTACAGGTTGGTCTAGGCCCTCCTCATTGATCTGTGATAGAACAGCCCCTACACCATGCTCTGAAGCGTCGGTCTGAACAATGAACTCATTGGAGAAGTTGGGTGCCTGGAGCACAGGCGCCGTGCACATGGCAGTCTTCAAGGTGTCAAAAGCTTTTTGACAGGCGTCAGTCCAAATCACTTTCCTGGGCTGCTTCTTGGAAGTCAGCTCGGTCAAGGGGGCAACAATGCTGCCATACCCCTTGACGAATCTCCGGTAATACCCGGTGAGTCCTAGGAAGGCTCTCACCTCTGTCTGGGTCTTGGGGGCTCCCAAGCCAGAATGGTATCAATTTTCGGTTGGAGGGGCGCCACCTGGCCGCTCCCAACCTGGTGTCCCAAGTACACCACAGAACCCTGCCCAATCTGGCACTTACTCGCCTTGATTGTGAGGCCTGCCCTCCGCAGCGCCATCAACACTTCCCAGAGGTGGCGCAGATGCTCTTCCCAACGGGCACTGAACACTGCGATGTCATCCAGGTAGGCGGCACTGAAATCCTCCAGTCCAACCAACACCTGGTTGACCAACCTCTGAAAGGTGGCAGGGGCATTCTTCATCCCAAAGGGCATCACCCGGAACTGGTAGTGCCCATCTGGTGTGGAGAATGCTGACCTCTCTTTGCCCCATCAGTCAAGGCGATCTGCCAGTATCCAGACGTTAAGTCAAACGTGCTGAGGTACCGCGCAGCCCCTAACCGATCTATGAGCTCATCAGCTCTGGGGATGGGGTGGGCGTCAGTCCTGGTGACGGAATTGAGTCCCCTGTAGTCCACACAGAACCGGAGTTCTGGTGTGGCACCAGGCGCGGCAGCTTTTGGAACCAAGACCACGGGGCTGGCCCAAGGGCTGTTAGAGGACTCAATCACCCCTAGCGCAAACATCTTGGAGACCTCCTCCTTGATGCAGGCTCTGACCCTGTCAGTCACCCTGTAAGCCTTGTGCTTCACAGGAAGACTGTCCCCAGTGTCCACATCATGGACGCACCAATGGGTGACACTGGGAACCAGGGAGAACAGGTCAGGGAACTGTCCCAACAGTTGGCGACAGTCACCCTGCTGCTCAGGTGTCAGGGAGGTAGAGAGGTTTACTCCCTCCACTGATCCATCTTGCTCTCGGGCTGACAGGAGGTCAGGAAGAGGCTCGGTCTCCTCCTCCATTCCATCATCTGTAGCTAAGAGCATGCCCACTTGGGACCTCTCCAAGTGGGGCTTCAGGCGGTTCACATGCAGGACCCGCAAGGGGTTCCTGGGAGACTGCAAGTCCACCAAATAGGTAACTGGACTCTTGCGCTCCACCACCGTAAAAGGGCCGGTCCACCTGTCCTGGAGCGCACAGGGCTCCACAGGGGCCATGACCCACACTTTCTGACCAGGCTGAAGCTCTACCAGAGTGGCATTCTGGTCGTACCACCGCTTCATCTCCTCCTGGCTGGCTTCCAGATTTGCCTCAGCAAGCTCTCTGAAACGCCTAGTCTGGTTCCTGAAGGCCAGCATGTAACTGTATACATCCTGGGGAGGTTTCCTGGGAGATTGCTCCCAGCCTTCCTTGACCAAACTCAGAGGTCCTCGCACCGGGTGTCCATAGAGGAGCTCAAAGGGACTGAACCCTAGAGACTTCTGTGGCACCTCCCGGTATGCAAACAACAGGCATGGTAAGAGGACGTCCCATTTACGCCTCATGGGTTCTTCCAGACCCATAATCATGCCCTTGAGGGTCCGGTTGAATCTCTCAACCAGACCATTTCCTTGAGGGTGGTAAGGAGTGGTGAACTTGTAAGTTACACCGCACTCCTGCCACAGGGACTTCATGTACTTGGACACGAAGTTGGTACCTCTGTCAGACACCACCTCTTGAGGGAATCCCACACGTGAGAAAATTCCCATCAGTGCCCGTCCCACCACGGGGGCCGTCACTGTCCTCAGAGGGATGGCTTCAGGGTACCGGGTGGCATGGTCCACCAAGACCAGGATAAACCTGTTGCCCATGGCTGTCTTGGGGTCCAGTGGCCCCACAATGTCAATACCCACCCGTTCAAAGGGGGTGCTGACCACAGGGAATGGCTGGAGAGGAGCCTTGTGCTTCCTCCCACTCTTTCCACTTGCCTGGCAAGTCTGGCATGTCCTGCAGTGAGTGGCGGCACTCCTGCGCATCTGGGGCCAATAGAAATGGGTAACAAGCCTGTCAAAGGTCTTGTCCTGCCCCAGATGTCCCGCTAACGGTACATCATGAGCCAACCCCAGTAGGAAGGCTCTGAAGCGCTGGGGTACCACCAGCACACGGGCTGACCCAGGCTCAGCAACCTTAGGCTCTGAATACAGGAGACCATTCTCCCAGTAAACCCAATGTGATCCAGACTGATCACCTGCTGCCTGGTCTGTGGCCTGTTGCCTCAGACCCACGAGAGAAGGGCATGTGTTCTGCTCCTTGCAGAACTCTTCCCTGGAGGGTCCTCCTTCTTGCTGCCAATGGGTCAGCTCAGGTAGGTCCCCCAGTTCAGCTACCTGTTCCCCTGTAGGCTCCAGGGCATCCCCCTCAGGGTCTGCCTCCTCCTGGACCGTGGGAACCTCGGGGGCCGGTTTCCCGCGCCCCTGCCTCCTCTCTCTCCGGCAGGCACCTGGGCCTCCCTCTCAGGCTCCAGGTCCTCTTGAACACCTTTAGCTGCCATTGACCGGGTGGTCACACATGCCCAATCAGGCAAGCCCAACATTTCTAAATGCGCACTCCGCTCCACCTTAGCCCAAGGTGAGCTCTCCAAATCGTTCCCTAACAAACAGTCAACAGGCATGGCTGGCCTCACAGCTACTTGAAGAGTACCCGAGACCCCCCCCACTCAAAGGGAACCTGAGCCACCTTGCAGTGACTCTCTGTGTTGTCAGCGGCAACAACCGGATAGAATGCATCAGGGATAACCTGCTCTTTAGACACCAGGTGACACTTGACAGCTGTCACACTGGCTCCTGTGTCTCTCAGAGCCTCCACCCTATGGCCATTGATGGTCACCCACTGCCTGTATTTCTTAGTGTTCTCAGGCAGCGGGGTCCTAGGGACCATCTCAGAGTCTCCTAATGAGACAAGGGAAAACACTGTGGGATCCCCCCACCTTGGGCACCCAACTCCTCCCCCAGGGCTACACTAGCCAACTGCCGGGGGACTGCACTGGTGGGTGCTGGTTTTCCATGCAAAGGGCAACGAGGATCGTTTGCCTTGTGGCCAGGGGCGCCACACTTGTAACATACCAGTGGTCCCTGGTGAACAGGGGGGCCTGTCAGGGCCACTGGCTTCTTCTCAGGGGGAGGCTGGGAACCTTTCCCTTGGTTCCCTTGGGGTCTACTTTGGGGCCCTTTATGGAACTCCTTCTGTTTACCCTTGTCCCCCCACTCTTCTGCTGGGGACCCTGCCCACCCTTGGCGGAGTCTCCCACGTGACCCTTGTGGACCCGGGTACTCACCCAGCGGTCCGCCTCCTCAGCAAGCTGCCTAGGGTTAGTCAGCTTACTATCAATCAGGTGCTGGCGTAGCTCAGGAAAACAATTACCGGACAAGTGCTCCCAGGCAATCAAATCAAAGAGCGCCTGAAAATCAGTCGCTTTGCTACCCTTTACCCAACCATCCAAGGCTCTGCAAAAGAAGGTCACATATTCAACCCAGGTACTGCTTTCAATCTTACTACAGTTCCTGAACCTTTGCCTATAAAGCTCAGGGGTCAAACCATATCTAGTCATTAAGGCATCCTTCATGTGGCTGTACGAATTATAGACTTCAGAGGGCAAATCCAACAAGGTATCCCGCCCTTCACTGAGGAACCGTCCCCACAACCCCGCTCCCCAATCCTTCTCAGGGACCCGGTGGGAAGACATGGCTACCTCATAGGCTTTGAACCACTGCCCTATGTCGTCATTTTTAAAAACTCCTTCACCACATCTTTGGGAATATACACCCTAGCTTCAACAGGCACAGGCGGTACACTGCCACCAGAGGGAGTAATCTCTAAGCTCTTGGCCTTCAATTCCAACTCCCTCAAAACTTTCTCATGTTCAAACTGCATTTTCTTTTCCTCTAGGGCTAATTTCCTTGTTTGCATTTCGAATTCTAACTGCTTATTCAGCTTGAGTTTGGTCAGCTCCATTTCGTGCACCCTACTCTCTTTCCTGTCCTCCAACTCCTCTGGAGACAGTCCTCTGGCAGAAACACTGCTACCTACTGGGGAAGGTGGTCTTCTAGCCCCTAGACCCAATAGCCCCTCCAGCTGCCCTTCTGCATTCTCAGCCCCCTCCACAGGGGCACTCCTTGATTCGACCCAGGCCCTCAGCGCCTTTTGGAGGTCCTCCTTCCTGGAGATCCCTGTCATGGACACTTTAAACTTTTTGCAGAATTGCTTGAGCTGCTTAAGGGTGTAGCATTCTAGCCTCTCTTCTTCCCAATCACATTCAACAGAGGCTACTGATGCTGGTTTCTCCATAGTGACTGAACTTGGCATTTGCAAAAAATAGGAAATCCCAGAAAAAATGCTATTAAAGTATGTGGTTGCGTTTTGGTCTGCACTCACTAAGTAGTGTTCACCAATCACTGTACATGAGTCACAAATGCAAGTCCAGAATCCTCACCGCTGACCACCAATGTTAGATTTGGGGGTCTCTAGTTGGCAGAGGTAGGTACCTTTGTCCAAATAGGGACCCTTGCGTCTAGTCAGGGAAAGTAGGTACACTCCCGAAATAACCCCTGCTCACCCTCTTGGTAGCTTGGCACGAGCAGACAGGCTTAGTTCAGAGGCAGTGTGTAAAGCATTTGTGAACACATACAGTAATCCAGTGACAACACTACAAATGGACACCACGCAGGTTATATATTTATAAAAATAGGTATACTTTATATAGATTTATCACAAGACCATAAACGACAAAAATAATCCACAATACTGTTAAGAATACTTAGTTCTGATCAAAAAGGCTTAATTCAAGGTTCTGTGCGAGTCGGTAGCCTCCTCCGGCTACGGCGATGTCGAGAACAAACAGAGTCTAACAAATCCAGCTGACCGCGTCGAGACGGGCCAACCCAGCGTAGACAGACTCGGTCACAGTACCTTTTACTTGAAGCGGCAGGCACGGGCGTGCGAGCCGGATGGCTGTTCTGTCGCGGTCGCGATGCAAAAATGGAAGCGTTGCAGGACGCGTTGTCCCTCGATGCGGTGCAGGCAGCGGCTCGTTGACGTCGTCGAGACGGAGTCGGTGAGACCAGGGCCGTGCGTTGCAGGGCGAGACGGTGCTTCGATGCGGTGCTGGCAGGTTGCGGTGCGGCGACGGAGCCGGATTCAGGAGCTGGCGTCGATCAGTCCGGACAGCGGTGCGAGTCGGGCGGTGCGTCGCAAAGCGTGCGAGCGGTGCCCAACTCCGGTGCGGTCACAGGACTCGAACTCAGCAGCAGTGACCGTGTCGGTCGGACCAGTTCGATTCGGCGTAGCGAGCGTTGCAGGACGCGTTGTCCCTCGATGCGGTGCAGGCAGCGGCTCGTTGACGGAGTCGGTGAGACCAGGGCCGTGCGTTGCAGGGCGAGACGGTGCTTCGATGCGGTGCTTGCAGGACACCGAGTCGGTCGTGAGAGTCGGTCACAGCTCCCTACCTCTGTAGCCACTGAAACAGAGTTTCCAGCAGCAATTCACAAAGGGGGTGAAGTCCAATGGTCCTGGGACTTCGGTCAGGGGGCAAGCTCTCTTCCAAGCCCTTGGAGATCCTTCACAAGTTGATGAAAGTCACAGCAAAGCAAAAGTTCCTTTCTCCTCTCTTTGGCAGTCAGGCAAACCACTGCAGGCCAATCCCCCAAGCAGCACTTCAGGCTTAGGGATAGTTTCTCCTCAGTTTCTTCTTGGTTCCGCTCCTTAGTAAAGGTTTCTTCTTGTTCCCAAAAGTGATCTAATCTTCCTGGGGTCTGGGTGCCCCTCTTATACCCTGATTCTCTTTGTTCTCTGGAGGCAGAGAGGCCTCTGCCTAGTCCAAAACCAGTTCTGGTCAGTCCTGGAGCACTTTGTTTTTCTGACTCCTTCTTTCCTTTCAGAATGTGGGGCAGAGTGCTCAGCCGCCCGGCAGGAGGTGGAGCCAGCATTGTGGAAGGCAGGCACAGCCCTATTCAGACCCAGGTGCAACTCCTCCCTCCACTCTGGCTGCAGATCTTTCTATTCAGCCCTGCGCTGACTCACCCTGTCTCCGGTAGCCACCCCCAGCCCCTGTCACTCAATCTCCAGACAAGGAATACACAACCTAGCAGAGGCAGGCTTGGATAGTTAGGCAAGAAAATACCCACTTTCTAAAAGTGGTATTTTCGAACACAGAATGTTAAAACCAACTTCACTAAAAGATGTATTTTATCATCCTGAGTTCAGGCATACTAAATTCGTTTTTCTACCATGTTCCCTGGGTCAGTTCTGACTATAAGGTGTAATAGTCAGTCTGCCCATTCTGGCCTATGGGGAGCAGGTAGCCTTGCAATAGTGAAAAACGAAAATGGCTGTAATTCACTATTAGGACATGCCACACACACCAGGGCATGTCCTACCTTATACTTACAATGCACCCTGCCCTAGGGCCTACTTTAGGGGTGACCAACATGCAGTAAAGGGAAGGTTTAGGGACTGGTAAGTGGGTGTACTCACCAAGTCGACATGGCAGCCCTAGGCTGCACACAGGCTCTGCGATGGCAGGCCTGAGACACATTTTACCAGCCGCTTCTGTGGGTGGCACAACCAGTGCTGCAAGCCCACCAGCGGCATTGGATTTACAAGCCCTGGGCACACTGAGTGCACTGTACTAGGGACTGACAAGTAAACCAATCATCCAATCATGGAGTCACTAATACATATATCAATTACCGATAGGGAGCACTTGCACTTTGGCACTGATTAGCAGCGGCAAAGTGCCCATGAGCATCTAGTCCAGCAAAAACATATCGGCAACAGTGGAGGCATTACGAAAAAATGGAAGGGAGACCCACGCCAAGGATGCCAGGTCTAACACACTCGTACAAAACCCGTGAAATTCCCCCATTATAGTTAGTCCAGCTAACTATAACTCGCGCCCCCGCAATGCACTGCTGATGACGTCACATATTATATCACTCATGACATGGTCAGTGACATCACTGATGACATCCCTGATGACATCTCAAATGACATCACTGATGACATCACTGATGACATCATCCAGTGACTGTGTGTTTCTGTAAAGTTTAAATATTTTTAATATATATAGGAAAAGACGTATTGAAGAATGAGTGGGTGTGTAAGTGTCTGTATGGATGATTTAGTAGGTGCGTGACTGACTCTATAAGTGAGTGATTTAACGTATCTTACTGAATGCATGGGTTAGTGACTAAACTGGGTGAATGTCTGTATCCGTCTGTCTGTTGCTGTGTAAGTGGCTGCATGTGTTTGTGAATAGCTACATGAGTGTCTATATGAGTTATTGAATGCTTGTCTGAGTATCTGTATGGGTGCCTGAGTGTTTGTGTGGGAGGGGTGTGTGCAACTCTGTGCATAGATGTGTGAGTGGGTGATTCACTGGGTGGATGGTTTCAAGAGTGCAACTGTGATAGACTGTATGGGTGGGTAAGTGTGTGTAAGAGTGTGTTAGTGAGTGAATGTATGTCCCAGTGGTACATGTGTGAGTAACTACATATGTGAAAGGCAGTATATATGTGTGTTGGAGTATATAAATAGCTATAAGCTGAGAGTGAGTGATCGTGATAGTGGCTGTATGGATGAGTGTGTGCTTGTATCAGTGATTGTATAAGAGCGTAAGAATGTGCTACTATTTGTATGAGTAAGTGAGCTGGTGTGTGTATAACTGTATAGGTGAGTAAATGGTAGTGTGTTTAATTATTTGCATGACTGACTAGGTGTGTGAGTACCTCTATGGATGAGTGGCGGTGTTTGAGTGTCTATATAGGAGTATGAGTGCATATGATAGTCCTGTACTGAGTGACCGTAAGTATGAGTGACTGTACGGGTGAGTGAGTGGATGTGTGCGTAGACCTAAGAATCAGTGAGTGGGTATGTAGTTATTGGTGTTGGAGTGTCTATGGTTTTGCGAATGGCAGTCTGTAATTTAGAGTGGGTGTATCAAAGGTTATATTAGAGTGTGAGGAGGTGCATCAGATTATCACGTGGATGATGTCATCAGTGATGTCATTTGAGATGTCATCAGTGATGTCACTGACCATGTCATGAGTGATGTAATATGTGACGTCATCAGCAGTGCATTGCGGGGCGCGAGTTATAGTTAGCTGGACTAACTATAACGGGGGAATTTCACGGGTTTTGTACGAGTGCAATGTCCAACTAACTATAACTGTCCCTAAAACCTATGGTTTTTTCAGTGAATTTCAAAGGTTTTTTAAATGCTAATTTGTAACTATAACGTCCCTGAAACCTATGGTTTTTTCAGTGAATTTCAAAGGTTTTTTAAATGCTAATTTGTAACTATAACATGTCTGAAACCTACAGTTTTTTCAGTGAATTTCAAAGGTTTTGTAAATGACAATTTTTAAATGTATTAATTGTTATATAAATTTTTTTCATACTGATTTCCAAATTTTTTAGAAACAATTTTTTTTTACATATTTTAAATTACATTGTAATTACATTATACATTACATTACAAAAAATACTTTCTCAGAATGAATTACTTTAGTTTAATTACTTTGCACATAGGCAATAGACTTTTAAGTACAGTAGTTACAGTTGTTGCAATGGGCAACACATTTTCAAACACAATGCAACATTCAGCTCAATGTGAATTTCTAGTTAAATGCAATTAGTTACTTTATGTATTACTTTTCTAACCACATTACTGGATCCTAGATTCAGTCCTGGGACATCTCCTGTAAACAGTTGAGTAAAAGCGTTTTGGTTACAGTCGTGATTTTTAAGGAATATTATTGTACTTTAAAAGTTCACACTTAGAAACTTTTTCTCATAGAATCACCAATGTTATCCTATGGAAGGAAATTCACATAGAAGTTAAAAACTGTTATCGTTACTTTTTTCTTACTCAGTGTTGGATCCTGGATCCAGCACTGGTGCATCTCCTGTAAACAGTTGAAAGAATGCGTTTAAGTCATACAGGCGATTTTTTAGGAATATTTGTAGTTTGTGAAAATCGACACTTTGAAACTTTTCTGCTGAAAACCAGACAATGGATTCCTATGGAAGGAAATTCAAGTTACTGGTAAGTACGGTTAAAATTACTTTTGAGGATCAGTACTGGGCTGAAAGATGCAGCACTGAGGTCTCTCCTGATAACAGGTGAGTAAATCGGAATTCGTATTTCGGCTGATTTTAGAGGAATATTTTAAAGTTCCAAAACTCCACACTTAGAAGAATTTCCAAGTGAAACCAGTCAATGTTAGCCTATGGAAGGAAATTCAAGTTACTGGTAAGTACGGTTAAAATTACTTTTCAGGACCAGTACTGGGCTCAAAGATGCATCACTGAGATCTCTCCTGATAACAGGTGAGTAAATCAGAATTCGGATTTCAGCTGATTTTAGAGGAATATTTGTATGTTTCAAAAATCAACACTTAGAAACTTTTTCAGCAAAAAGCAGGCAATGATATCCTATGGAAGGAAATTCAAGTTACTGGTAAGTACGGTTAAAATTACTTTTGAGGATCAGTACTGGGCTGAAAGATGCAGCACTGAGGTCTCTCCTGATAACAGGTGAGTAAATCGGAAGTCGTATTTCGGCTGATTTTAGAGGAATATTTTAAAGTTCCAAAACTCCACACTTAGAAGAATTTCCAAGTGAAACCAGTCAATGTTAGCCTATGAAGGAAATTCAAGTTACCGGTAAGTACGGTTAAAATTACTTTTGAGGATCAGTACTGGGCTGAAAGATGCAGCACTGAGGTCTCTCTTGATAACAGGTGAGTAAATCGGAATTCGTATTTCGGCTGATTTTAGAGGAATATTTTAAAGTTCCAAAACTCCACACTTAGAAGAATTTCCAAGTGAAACCAGTCAATGTTAGCCTATGAAGGAAATTCAAGTTACCGGTAAGTACGGTTAAAATTACTTTTGAGGATCAGTACTGGGCTGAAAGATGCAGCACTGAGGTCTCTCCTGATAACAGGTGAGTAAATCGGAATTCGTATTTCGGCTGATTTTAGAGGAATATTTGCACAATGGTGAAGGGAGGGGGCGGGGCCTGAGGTGACATCTGTGCAAACGCGCCCCGTGGCGCGTTTTAAGTTGGGGGATTAAGTCCCCTTGAATCATGAGGGTCCCTACGGGCCAACTAGCCCACCAGGAACCTCCAGTATGCGCTAGGGGCTGCGTTGCAGAGACATGTACAGAGGCCACACCCCTTTTACACCTCTCTGCAACGCAGCTCTGTGGCGCTTTCTGGACGTACCTGTTGGGCTAGTTGGCCCCCAGGGACCCTCAGGATTGAAGAGGATTTAATTCCCCATCTTAAAACGCGCCACGGGGCCTGTTTGCACACATGTCACCTGAAGCCCCGCCCCTCCCTTCACCACTGTGCAAACGCACCCCGTGGCGCGTTTTAAGTCGGGGGATTAACTCCCCTTGAATCCTGAGGGTCCCTGGAGTCCAACTAGCCCACCATGTTCCTCCAAAAGCGCCACAGAGCTGCGTTGCAGAGAGGTGTAAAAGGGGCGTGGCCTCTGTACACCTCTCTGCAAGGCAGCCCCCTGGCGCATACTGGAGGTTCCTGGTGGGCTAGTTGGCCCCCAGGGACCCCCAGTATTCAAGGGGAATTGCTCTCTCTGCAAACGCGCCAGGGGGCGCGTTTGCAGAGTGGTGAAGGAAGGGGGCGGGGCCTGCGGGCCCGATCGTTTTTTTTCTTTTTTCCCCCTACCTTTTTCCTATTTTTAGGCCCTGGGGACCCCATCCCCCAGGGCCTTACCCCTTTTTTTAAAATTAAAATTAAAAAAAAAAAACGGGAAGGGGGCCGCGTGGCCCCCCTTCCCTGGGCCTGTATTGGCCCCGGGGACCCCATCCCCCGGGGAATGGCCTCTTTTTGTTTTTATTTGGAGGGGGGCTGCGTGGCCCCCCTCCTCAGGCCATTTAAGGCCCCGGGGAACCCATCCCCCGGGGCCGGCCTTGCACTTTTTTTTTTTTTTTTTTTTCATTTTGTTACTTTGGGGAGGGGGGCCTCTTATGGCCCCGGGGACCCCATCCCCCGGAGCCTGGCCTCTCGTTGGGGACTGTGGGGGTCCCCAAACCCCCACAGTCCCGCCGGCTCCCCGTGTCCTACGGGAGCCGGCATTGCTTTTACACATGGGGAGCAGCTAACATGCTGCTCCCCATGTGGAAAGCAATCAGCTTTGGATATTGGAAGAGAGAGCAGGTTTCCTGCTCTCTCTTCCAATATCCAAAGCAAGTTTGCAATGACAGGACGGGAGCCGCGAGGCTCCCGTCCTGTCATTGCAAACAGCAGTGTCCCGGGGTAGGCACCCCGGGACACTGCAGGAGCCGGCCCTGGGGGGTGGCGGTCCCCAGGGCCATCAAGGGCTCCAGGAGGGGGCCGCGCGGCCCCCTCCCCACATCGAGAAAGCCCCGGGAGGTGGTGGTCCTCGGGGCTTGGGGGTCCAAAACGGACCCCCATTTTCATTTTTCTTAGTGCCCCGGGAGGTGGTGGTCTCGGGCGTGTGGGGGCTGGAGCCCCCCACACAGGTTTTTCAAATATAAAAAAAGAAGCCCCGGGGAGGTGGTGGTCCTCGGGCTGCGGGAGGGCTCAGAGCCCTCCCGCACCCTTATCCATAAAGCCCCGGGGGTGGTGGTCCCCGGGCTTGGGGGCCCTTAGAGGCCCCCACACATAAAATTAACCCCCCCCCAGCATGCCCCCGGGACTTGGCCCACCCGGGGGCCAATTAACATCAAAGCGCGGGAGACCGCGCTTCGATTTTTTTTTTTTCGGCAGGGTTCGCGCTCCCTGAGCGCATCCTGCCGATTTAAAAAAAATAAAATAAAAAAAATTTATGCCCAGGGGGTCCTTGTGGGACCCCTGAGCAGACCTAGGGGGTCAGGGTGTTTCTACCCTGCCCCCTTTGTGCACTTTGCGCACTTGTTTCTGTCCCTCGGTTCTACCGAGGGATAAAATGGCTGCCAACACTTCCTGATTTGGAGTGTTGACAGCCAATTAACATAAAGCTCGTGCTCGGGAGGATCCGCGGCCCTAGATATATCTATCTTTTTTACTTTTCATTTTCTCAGCAACTACTGAACGGATTTACACCATTTAACAAAAAGGGTTCTTTCTGAACCAAGAACTACCTCTTTGCCAAATTTGGTGTAATTCCGTTCAGCAGTTCGGGCTGTAGCCGTGTCTAAAGTTTCCTATGGAAAATTGCATGGGGTAAACGCGTTTTGGGACCCCCTTTTTCTCGGCCCCCGCTTGACGAATCCCCCGAGACTTTCAGGGTAGGAGCGGACCGGAGCGGGCCACAAAGTTTGAAAATTTTGCGAAGATACGTAAACCGGCAAGAGAGTTATTTCAAATAGAATGTCGCGGATTTCCTATGGATAATAGGTTGTAACTATAACTATCTACTGGCGACCGCCAGTAGATAATATATATATATATATATATATATATATATATTTTTTTTTTTTTTTTTGAAGTATTCTTGCATGCCAGAGCTGTAAGAAAGGTCGCACTCAGGGTTTCAAAATTGGAGTAAAGTATTTATTGACTTGACGCGTATGACTTTTTGACAAAGACCGTGCTGTCGAAACGCGTCAAGTCAATAAATACTTTACTCCAATTTTGAAACCCTGAGTGCGACCTTTTCTTACGCTCTGGCAGCGCGAGAATACTTCAAAAATTATAGCGGGTCCAGCGCCCGCCGGTCAGCACCAACCCCATCAGGTGGAAGTAATCGGAAGTAAGGCTGGACTGTTCTTTGCATATATATATATATATATATATATATATATATATATACACACATAACGGTCGCCAGTAGGTAGTTACAGTTAGGACCTAGTTTCCATAAGAAAGTGTTTTTTGACTTGCTTATATCTTTAGTACCATTTGATGAATCTTCATGAAATATATATTACCTACTGGCGGTCGCCAGTAGGTAGTTATAGTTAGGACCTAGTTACCATAGGAAAATCGCAACATTCTATTCCCAATAACTTTGGCGCCGATTGACGAATCTTTGCGAAATTTTCAAAACGAATGGCCCGCTCCGGTTCGCTCCTATCTTGAAAATTTTGGGGTGATTCATCAAGCGGGGGCCGAGAAAAAAGGGGGGTCCCAAAACGTGTTTTCTCCATGTTAATTCCCATAGGAAATTTTAGACACGGCTACAGCCCGAAGTGCTGAACGGAATTACACCAAATTTGGCAAAAAGGTAGCGCTTGGTTCAGAAAGCGACCTTTTTTTAAATGGTGTAAATCCGTTCAGTAGTTGCGGAGAAATTAAAAAAATAAGAGTAAAAAATCAATTTTCCATAGGAAACTTTATGCAAGGCTACAGCCAAAACTGCTGAACGGAATTACACCAAATTTGGCAAAAAGGTAGTGCTTGGATCAGAAAGCACCCTTTTTAAAAATGGTGTAAATCCGTTCAGTAGTTGATGAGAAAATCAAAAAATAAAAGTTTCGATATATAGAGGCGCGGTGGATCCGCACACCCTCCCGACCCCGAGCTGCATGCTAATTGGCTGTCAACACTCCAAACCAGGAAGTGTTGGCAGCCATCTTGTGCCTCGGTAGAACCGAGGCACAAGAAAAGAGAAAACAGTTGCGAAAAAAGGAAAGGGGGCAGGGTAGAAACACCCTGACCCCTAGGCCTGCTCAGGGGGTCCCACAAGGACCCCCAGGGCCCAAAAAAGCATTTTTTTTTTTAAAAATCGGCAAAATGCGCCGCAAAACAAAAACTACTAATTAGCCCCCGGGTGGGCCAAGTCCCGGGGGCAGTGAAAAAAAAAGTGTGGGGGGCCCAATCCCCCCCACACTGCCCCGAGGACCGCCACTTCCCCGGGGCTTCAATAATGAGTTGCGGGGGGGCACGCAGCCCCCCTGCAGCCCCGGGGACTGCCACCCCCCGGGGCTTGTTTTTTTAAAGTTTGGGGGGCCTCTAAGGCCCCCCCAAGCCCCGGGGACCGCCACCCCCCGGGGCTTCCATTAATTATAATAGCGAGGGGGCACACTGCCCCCCTGCAGCCCCGGGGACCGCCACCCCCCGGGGCTTGATAAAAAAAAAAAAAATACCTGTGTGGGGGGCTCGAGCCCCCCCACACGCCCCGGGGTCCGCCACCTCCCCGGGGCACTAAAAATGTAAATTTGGGGGTCCGTTACGGACCCCCGAGCCCCGGGGATCACCACCTCCCTGGGGCTGTGCAACAGGTGGCAGGGGGGCAGGTGGCAGGGGGGCCCCCTCCTGGAGCCCGTGATGGCCCTGGGGACCGCCACCCCCCAGGGCCGGCTCCTGCAGTGTCCTGGAGTGCCCACCCCCGGGACACTGCTGTTTGCAATGACAGGGCGGGAGCCTCGCGGCTCCCGCCCTGTCATTGCAAACTTGCTTTGCTTCATTGAAGCGAGAGCAGGGAAACCTGCTCTCGCTTTAATGAAGCAAGGCAGATTGCTTTTCCACACGGGGCGCTGCATGTCAGCAGCTCCCCATGTGGAAAAGCAATGGCGGCTCCTGCAGGACGCGGGGAGCCGGCGGGACTGTGGGGGGATTGGGGACCCCCCCACGGTCCCCAACGGAGAGGGCCAGCCCCGGGGGATGGGGTCCCCGGGGCCATAAATGGCCTGAGGAGGGGGGCCACGCAGCCCCACTCCATAGTAATAAAAAAAAAATATGGCCATGCCCCGGGGGATGGGGTCCCCGGGGCCCGGAATTGGCCACGGGAGGGGGGCCCACGCGGCCCCCTTCCCGTTAATAAATTTTCTTTTTTTAAAAAAAATTGGGGGTCAGGCCCTGGAGGATGGGGTCCCTAGGGCCCCAAAAAAGTCAAAAGAAGGGGGGCCACACAGCCCCCCCAACAACAACAAAATAAACAAAAAAATAAACGCGATCGTGCATAGGCCCCTCCCCCTCCAAGCAACACTCTGCAAACGCGCCCTGTGGCGCGTTTTAAGTTGGGAAATCAATTCCCCGTCAATACTGGGGGTCCCTGGGGGCCAACTAGCCCACCAGGTACCTCCAGTAAGCACCACAGGGCTGCGTTGCAGAGAGGTGTTCAGAGGCCACGCCCCTTCTTACACCTCTCTGCAACGCAGCTCTGTGGCGCTTACTGGAGGTACCTGGTGGGCTAGTTGGACCCCAGGGACCCTCAGGATTCAAGGAGACTTAATCCCCCAACTTAAAATGCTCCACGGGTGCGTTTGCACAGTGGTGAAGGGAGGGGGCGGGGCCTGAGGTGACATGTGTGCAAACACGCCCTGTGGAGCTTTTTAAGTTGGGGAATTAAGTCCCCTTCAATCCTGAGGGCCCCTGGGGGCCAACTAGGCCACCAGGTACCTTCAGTAAGCGCCACAGAGCTGCGTTGCAGAGTGGTGTAAAAAGGGGCGTGGCCTCTGAACACCTCTCTGCAACGCAGCTCCCTGGCGCATACTGGAGGTACCTGGTGGGCTAGTTGGTCCCCAGGGACCCTCAGTATTCAAGGGGAATTAATTCCCCAACTTAAAACACGCCACGGGACGCATTTGCACAGTGGTGAAGGGAGGGGATGGGGCCAGAGGTGACATGTGTGCAAACACGCCCTGTGGTGCTTTTTAAGTTGGGGAATTAAGTCCCCTTCAATCCTGAGGGCCCCTGGGGGCCAACTAGGCCACCAGGTACCTCCAGTAAGCGCCACAGGCCTGCGTTGCAGAGAGGTGGTCCAGGCCACGCCCCTTTTACACCTCTCTGCAACGCAGCTCTGTGGCGCTTACTGGAGGTACCTAGTGGGCTAGTTGGACCCCAGGGACCCTCAGGATTCAAGGGGACTTAATCTCCCAACTTAAAACGGCCACAGGGCGTGTTTGCACACGTCACCTCAGGCCCCCCCTCCCTTCACCACTGTGCAAACGCGCCCCGTGGCACATTTTAAGAGGTAGTTTTAATCCCCCTGCCCTATTATGTACTAGGGCCTTACAGAGGAGGTCATGCTAATCACAGGGGTACCCCAACGCATAGTGTTCCCTAGTGTATGTAGGTGTTTTCACTGTATTCTAAGTGTCTTTTAGCATAGCACTGGCTCTAGGCCTAGTTAGTCAGTCAGTTACCACCAGTCCCCGTCTGAAAAAATTGTGGGCAGAGGATGATTTTGGAACAAGGCCTCTTTCTGCTCCTCTGTTGGTTCTTTCTGCACATGTCTTGCTTCTTCCTGCACTTTTCTTTGTCTTTGTGGACTTCTGTTGCTTCTTTCTGCATTTCTTTTGCTTTTTTCTCTGCGTTTTTTCTTCTTTCTTCACATGTCCTACCTCTGTAGGCATAGTTAGAAACTAGCATTTAAAAAACCTTTGAAATTCACTTAAAAAACCATAGGTTGCAGGCACGTTATAGTTAGAAATTAGCATTTAAAAAACCTTTGAAATTCACTGAAAAAACCATAGGTTTCAGACACGTTATAGTTAGAAATTAGCATTTAAAAAACTTTTGAAATTCACTGAAAAAACCATAGGTTTCAGGCACTTTATAGTTAGAAATTGGCATTTAAAAAACCTTAGAAATTCACTGAAAAAACCATAGGTTTTAGGACAGTTATAGTTAGTTGGACATTTCACTCGTACAAAACCATAGAAATTCCCCCGTTATAGTTAGTTCAGCTAACTATAACTCGCGCCCCCGCAATGCACTGCTGATGACGTCACATATTACATCACTCATGACATGGTCAGTGACATCACTGATGACATCACTGATGACATCTCAAATGACATCACTGATGACATCACTGATGACATCATCCAGTGACTGTGTGTTTCTGTAAAGTTTAAATATGTTTAATATATATAGGGAAAGGCGTATTGAAGAATGAGTGGGTGTATAAGTGTCTGAATGGATGATTTAGTAGGTGCGTGACTGACTCTATAAGTGAGTGATTAAACATATCTTTCTGAATGCATGGGTTAGTGACTAAACTGTGTGAATGTCTGTATCCGTCTGTTGGTGTGTAAGCGGCTGCATGGGTTTGTGAATAGCTACATGAGTGTCTATATGGGTTATTGATTTGTTGTCTGAGTATCTGTATGGGTGCCTGAGTGTTTGTGTGGGTGGGGTGTGTGTGACTCTGAGCATAGATGTGTGAGTGGGTGATTCACTGGGTGCATTGTTTCAAGAGTGCATCTGTGATGGACTGTATGGGTGGGTAGTGTGTGTGGGTGTGTTAGTGAGTGAATGTATATCTCAGTGGTACATGTGTGAGTAACTACATATGTGAAAAGTAGTATATATGTGTGTTGGAGTACATAATTGGCTACAAATGAGAGTGTGTTATTGTGAGAGTGGCTGTATGGATGAGTGTGTGCTTGTATCATTGCTTGTTTAAGAGCATAAGAATGTGCTAGTATTTGTATGAGTAATTGAGCTGGTGTGTGTTTAACTGTATGTCTGAGTAAATGGCAGTGTGATTAATTATTTGCATGACTGACTAGGTGTGTGAGTACCTCTATGGATGAGTGGCGCTGTGTGAGTGTCTATATAGGTGTATGAGTGCATATGATAGTCCTGTACTGAGTGACCGTAAGTATGAGTGACTGTACGGGTGAGTGAGTGGATGTGTGTGTAGACCTAAGAATTAGTGAGTGGGTATGTAGTTATTGGTGTTGGAGTGTCTATGGTTTTGAGAATGGCAGTCTGTAATTTAGAGTGGGTGTATTAAAGGTTATATTAGGGTGTGAGAAGATGCATGAAATTATCACATGGATGATGTCATCAGTGATGTCATTTGAGATGTCATCAGTGATGTCATCAGTGATGTCACTGACCATGTCATGAGTGATGTAATATGTGACGTCATCAGCAGTGCATTGCGGGCGCGAGTTATAGTTAGCTGAACTAACTATAACGGGGGAATTTCTATGGTTTTGTACGAGTGAAATGTCCAACTAACTATAACTGTCCCTAAAACCTATGGTTTTTTCAGTGAATTTCTAAGGTTTTTTAAATGCTAATTTCTAACTATAACGTGTCTGAAACCTATGGTTTTTTCAGTGAATATATATATATATGTTACGCACTGGTGGTCGCCAGTAGATAGTTATACTTAGGACCTAATTTCCATAGGTAAAGCATTTTTTTGTTTTGCCGATTACTTTGGCGCCATTTGAAGAATCCTTGCAACATTTTCAAAATCTAGTTTGCCACTCACTTCAGCAGCTGTGTAGAAAGTTTTGGGGTGATCTGTCAAGCATGGGCAGAGAAAAAGGGAGGGTCCCAAAACACGGTTTCCCCATGCAGTTTACCTAAGGGATTTTGAACACGACTACAGTGCGAACTGCTGCACAGAATTACACCAAATTTGGCAGAAAGCTAGCTCTTGGTCCAGAAAGTGCGCTTTTTGTGATTTTTTTTGTAAATCCATTCAATTCTAATGTTGATTAAACAAGTGACATGGAGTGTAACCATTTCAAAACAGTTAATATATAAACCCCATTCAAGGGGAGGCTTGATCACCCATACAGTGGTTAATGGGCATCTTTGATATGTCAGGGAACAATGGTAACAACCACTCATGACCACATAAGGGTATCGAGAATTGCAATCCTGGTGTGTGCACAGAGGTTACAAAATATGTGAAATATTGTTAAAATTGAATTTTGACCAGTGTCATAAATGGAATCATGGAATGCTTTAATTCTGAGATCGAATCATTTTTAAGTTGCTTAAAATGTTTTTTTATAAATATGAAAATATATATTTAAAAATAAAATATGACCTGGAAATGTAATGATAATGAAAAAAGATAGTGATGAATTTGCGATTATGAAAGTAGCTTATGTCCCGCCACAATCAGAGTCTTGTCTTTGTGTCTATGACGAAGGAAATGTAAAAGCTTGGTCAGTACGTGGGCGTGTCATATGACCAAGGCTGCTGTGGTCGGCCAAAGCGTGTTATGGCAGAAAGAACATAAAAATTTGAAAAACCTGCAGAAAGTGTGTGCTTTGATCTTTTGGAGCAAGAAGATTGTGAATATATATATATATATATTCGGATGAATTACCTGCAGTAGAGTGGCGTCTTCGTGCACAGGACACCTTTTTGGATATATATATATATATATATATATATATTCACACACTAAACACATCTCCCAACTCTATAGGCTGCTTACCTTAGGTCCTGGTTTGTGGCAGCATATCTATAGTTTTGAGGTACACAGCTGCACACATAGGTGAAGCGTACTACACATTGCGTAAAAGAAGTTACCTCTGATGACAGATTCACTTTGTTCTTTATACTGATCATTATACACATTGCAGTCACATTATTGATCACAGACATCTGGGGCCTGAAACACAACAGCAATTGTAAAATTGCTATGTCAGTGAAATCATACAATTCACAACATTAAAAACATTGTGTGTGATGCACAAAATATACTAAAACAAATTAGTAAATCAATTACATTCGTCAAAGCAATGAGCGATTTTCAGTATAGTGATTTGTTGGCATTCACCAAATAGTGGGATTCACACAGTGTGAGCTGATTATATCTCAGCAATCAGGAAGCCTCACACACAAACAGGCACAGACTACTTTTCCTAGTTAATGCAATCAATTACCACCCAGAACAGTGGCCACAGGAGAAGTAAGTGACGAATCAGAGGGAGCAGGAAGGGCAAAAAGATATTCGCAGAGGGTACATTGAAAATATTGGTGTAGGTGACAAAAGTCAATGAAAAACAGTATTGAAAGACTGAAATTAAGTTCCCAAAGAGCACCAGACCATAGCACCAAACCATAGGGCCAAAAATACAGAGCAAAGTGAATTTGTGAGGGAAGAATATCAGAAGAGGTGAAACATATCCATCCGCACGAAGGTAGTCAATTTGTATTGCTAGGTTTAATTCCTGACACAGGTAGGGTAATCTTCCTGCAAACGGTCCTTGAACGTGCCTCAGGGAAAATTCTTGCTATGTGTGCATAAAAATAATCTGCTTGGGCCAAAGACAAACATTTCCCTAAGGTGTCACTCAGAGTGACACACTTGTGGCCTGAAAATGTCACACATTCACGGCTGCAAACATCGAAATGTCACATATAAGTAGTCTTCCAACTTGGTAGCCCTGTTCTGCATAGTAGGATGTAGGCATGCGGTCCTCTGCATATGCAATAAACTAAGAAGAGGAGTTCTGTAGGGACATGTGATTCATTTTGATCCAAGCAGGTGCACTGAAAAGGTAACAACACTGCTTAAACTGAATGTGAACCCCTCAACAAGTAATTTAAATTGTTACCAAGGCCATTAGAATTATGAAGCATGAAAAGACCAAATTATGTGGCAGCATTGACAGAATTACACAGCAAGAAAAGGCAAATTGCGCAACTTAATGTGGCACATTTTGTGATAGACTTACTTCATAATTTTGTCATTTTTTTTATACATTAGAGCTGCCTGGGCAAAGGGTACTATTTGCACTAGTTTTATATACTAATACAGTAAAAAGCAACAGAAAGGTAACCAAGTGAACTTTTGCATAGGGCCTTCCATTGCGCAGCAACACATCTCACTGAGATTTTGGTAACATTTGATCTGTGAGTTAAAAGCAATTAATTTATGCTAAAATCTGTAACCTATGCAGCAGATGATGAGTTGTGGCAAATCCATAATACTGCGTAAAACAGCACAGCCGCAGAATCGCATGCTTCCAGTGGCCCTTTCTATTGCCCAAAACAGCAATTACCAATATTACCCTTATTAACCATGTCCGCATGAGCCATCACATGTATCCGCATTATTATTTCTATGTGTTTTTATTATATGCGATGTATAAAATGTCACTAGCCAGACTATCATTAGTGTCCCTAGAAGTGAACTTTAGGGGTGCACACAATAAGTCACAGATAAATTGGTGCTACCCCTGGGCACTGAGAATAAGGCATTAAATAGAATGGGAAACTGCCAGTCTAATTGAATGAGAGCTTCACAAATTTATGGTAGATTAACTCGCTCTGCCAAAATGTAAATTACCTGCTTAATCTTCACCTTTAGGTGCCTAGATTTAATTTGCATCGGCACATCCCTTGCAAACTTACTCCCCTATTGAAGCATCAGTGAGGGGAACATTCCCTCAGCCCAAAAGTTAAATTGTATTAGTAAAAATAGCATGCTCATCCGTCAAGGATAACTTTTTTCTCTTTGATGCCAAACTTATTTTGGAGACCTCCTGATGATTTCATGTGGATGCAGGAGGCAAAGGTGAAGTACTTTTACAGAGTGTTTGGTGACTGTGTGGGAGTGGGCATTGTGGGGGGGCGGCACCTCACCATTCCTTGCAAGGGAGCCCGCTAAGGTTTTATTATGCCACTGCTGTGATACTAGTGAAGCAGACAGAAGTTCCACACAGAAAGTCTCTCTAAAACCAACAGAATGCATATTGAAGGAATGCTCATATGAGAGACAGTGCATGGACCATCTGGAGTCTACTCATCGGAAGTGGAAACTCCGGTACTCTTTTAAAAGATTTTTTTTAAATTAATTTTAAAAGCCAATAAGCAAAGAAAAAGTACTGTACATTATAGATGAAGCAAGACAAAGCAGCCAATCAAGCAGTTTAGGATAGAGCAAGCATTCCTTGCAAGGGAGCCCGCTAAGGTTTTATTATGCCACTGCTGTGATACTAGTGAAGCAGACAGAAGTTCCACACAGAAAGTCTCTCTAAAACCAACAGAATGCATATTGAAGGAATGCTCATATGAGAGACAGTGCATGGACCATCTGGAGTCTACTCATCGGAAGTGGAAACTCCGGTACTCTTTTAAAAAGATTTTTTTTTAATTGATTTTAAAAGCCAATAAGCAAAGAAAAGTACTGTACATTATAGATGACAAAGCAAGACAAAGCAGCCAATCAAGCAGTTTAGGATAGAGCAAGCATATCTTAATAATTCATACAATAGAAAATCCGGAAAGAGAGCGGTGATTTAAAAAAAAAAAGCATGTGACAATTAAAAAAGCATAAATCTTTTCAACGTTACAGTAATTCATTAATGTATAAATACATTGATGTAATATGCCCAAAAATATTACAACTCATTGATCTCGAGCATCATAGCAGAGAGGCAAAGGTGAAGTACTTTTACAGAGTGTTTGGTGACTGTGTGGGAGTGGGCATTGTGGGGGGGCGGCACCTCACCATTCCTTGCAAGGGAGCCCGCTAAGGTTTTATTATGCCACTGCTGTGATACTAGTGAAGCAGACAGAAGTTCCACACAGAAAGTCTCTCTAAAACCAACAGAATGCATATTGAAGGAATGCTCATATGAGAGACAGTGCATGGACCATCTGGAGTCTACTCATCGGAAGTGGAAACTCCGGTACTCTTTTAAAAAGATTTTTTTTTTATTGATTTTAAAAGCCAATAAGCAAAGAAAAAGTACTGTACATTATAGATGAAGCAAGACAAAGCAGCCAATCAAGCAGTTTAGGATAGAGCAAGCATATCTTAATAATTCATACAATAGAAAATCCGGAAAGAGAGCGGTGATTTAAAAAAAAAAAAGCATGTGACAATTAAAAAAAGCATAAATCTTTTCAACGTTACAGTAATTCATTAATGTATAAATAAATTGATGTAATATGCCCAAAAATATTACAACTCATTGATCTCGAGCATCATAGCAGAGACCGCTACTGCAACGTCTAGTTTTATTTTAACAGGTCAAACCTGTGACCGAATCCTAAACTACACCATAAAACATTTTATCTAATCCCATTCCATAGCTGACAATGCTTATTTCACATTTGGGGACTAAAGATCCAAGTCAATTACATGAATTTAGGAATTCATTTGGTCCAACATCTTGCCCCAGACACTTTACCTAGTTTGCCTTTCCTAGGACTCTTAAGGATACAGAGGCTGGACTCGAGATTGCAAATTGTGTAGAGTCTCGCTCTCCACATTTCAAAGGACGGGGGCTTTCTCTGCAGCCAATGCAAGGCAATGTAAAACCGGGCCACTGCGGTTGCCACAAAGATCAGATACCTTCCTTTCCTCACAGTCCGGTTGGTCAATGACTCATCCAACAGACCTAATAGTATCATTAAGGGTGTGAGGGTGATTGATGAGCCTATAATATCAGTCAGGAATAGTTCCATCCCCCTTATTAACTGCCTTAATTTAGGACTCATGAAAAACACATGAAGGATTTCCACCTGCTCAGCCCCACGCCGAGAACATTTGCCATCAGCTGCCCCTCCCCATTTAGATATTTTTGCTGGGGTGTACTATAGATTGAAGATCGTTTTATAGTGTTGTGCCCTCAAATTAGATGAGATTAAAATCTTATCCCCCATCGCAATGGATTCCTGTAGTATTTCTCCGTCCTGATTCAATCTTAAATTCTATTTACGATTCTGAGTCTCCAGATCATCCGTCTGGGATTCTAAGAGCCAATCATATAGAGTACCAATTCTGTTTCTCCACCCGATTGCTTCAATTAAGGTATTTTTAGACATTGTAATACTATTTTTCTTTCTATGCAGAAAGTCTCAGGCCTGTAAAAACTTGAAGAAATCTGCCCTTAACAATAGATATTTTTCTTCCAGCTCAGAAAACGAACTAATCTGATTGTCAGTGTAGCATATCCTACCAAGTTGAAGACCTATTCTAACCTGCTACCATAATTTATAAATCAAATCATTCAAAACAGTTACTTAATGGTAAAGCCCCAACTGGTGGCTAACAATAGAATAATCCAAACATCAATTCAATAATTTTAGTATGAATACTCAATAATAGATAAGAACACGGGTGTGGATTTCTCAAAATATAAACAAATTTAATGTGAACAGAATGAAAAGGGGTACAATAAATTATATCAAAACGCCATGATAGAGGCTGAAGAGTAATGTACAAAATTAATAATGCCTTCAAATCATAGATGTAAACATCTATTCCAGAATAATATCAAATGCAAAGAAAGGGTCCAGAAAAACAGTAAACAATTCTTTGGGGCAAACAAAAACTGGGGAAATAGATGAACTTGTCAACGTTTCGGTCTTTTATGGCCTAAGTGTCCGTTAGACCATCTTCAGGACGAAGAGTTGAAAGTCATGCATGTCCCTTAAAACTGGTCAAGCACAAATCTTTGAACCAGGTAAATCACAACTATAAAAATGGGAGTTTCCAGGTCACAGGCACCAGAGAAATTATTTAATGGATTCCTCAACAATGTCGAGAAAATCTCATATGTGCAATCCAATGGGATTTGCTGAACAATGCTGCTTGCTTCCATCTAAGACAGCATTGAGGTCAGGTCAGGTCTCCTCACACGTACCGCTGCCACCGGGGCACCTTCCTGCACATAAACAATCCTGAGATGGGTTTTCCTTTTTATATGTGTGCTGCAGAATGCAGCACACATGAAAGAGGAAAAAACGAGGAGAAATGAAAACATTTCTCCTCGTTACGCCTGCTCTGAGGAGGCGTAAGGTTTTGGCACTGCCTCAGGTTTTCATGGTTTTGTAAATCTGGGTCAGCGTCAAAATCCATGGGCGTTGTGTGGGAACACCCACCGCAACGCCTATGGAACACCTACTTGACATAGAGTAAGGCAACGCAGCGACTTGTGCTGTTTTGTCTTACTCCATATCTATGAGGCCATGCAAAGCCATGCACTGTGACTTTGCCTTGCCTCATAGATATGATTGAGATGCTGTACCGCCGAAGCTTCAAAAAAACTGACGCTCCAGTGGTGCAAGCCTCTCATAAATCAGCCCCAAAATATTTTGTTTGATTTTTAGGTCTTTCACCATCAGGTAGCTACATATAAAATAATGGGTAGCTTAAATGAAAAATAAATTTAAAAAGTTGTTACTCATTGGGAAATGCACTATATATTACATTATAAAACCTCTATTATTTAATGCACTGCATAGGTCTGTGTGTGACCAGAGAGCCACAGAATTAAATTTGGTTGGTGCAGTGGAATAGTGACTTGTGTATTTTTAGTGCTATGAGGTCACAGCCTGTTACAGAAAGCACTGTGAATCTGTAAGTCATTATTTTATACTTTAATTACACACATTATAAGATAGAATGCTACAAAATGTGCAAAGAGTTTTAGGATAAAATGGAGCTTCCAAAATGTAGATTTGTGTAATATCAGACCATAAGTAATGCATTTTTTGTTTGCATAACTGTCCCTTCAAATGCTCCTCAGGGGTACTAAGCACTGTGTAAATACAGTGAACATCATGTTCTGTGTAAATACCAATGACCATATACTTATATTGTGCTCATACATGGTACCCAATAATATAGGACACTGTTTAATTTTCAATTTTCTATGTTGTAATGTAATACACTGTATGTCCAACACGATTTAAGGTTATTGATGTTCCTCGGTTGAATTGTCTATTTACATTGTATGCACATGTCTCTGTGAATAATGTGGTCATGTGTACATATTTGTCATATTAATCACATGCAACTGTTCATTTATCAGTGAAGAAGAAAAATATCAGATCATACACACAATCCCTTGCTTTCTCTTACTTTGGGTACCACAGTGGTATATGAGTACTTGGCATATGGCAAAACCAGTGTTCATTATTTATGATTTACAAAATTCAACAGCAGTTATAGGTTGACGATCAGAAAAACGACGATGATGTGTTTTTTCTTCGGAAAAAAACCCTTTAGATTGATGGTATAGGGACACACCTAGAAACATGGCATGTATTGAGTCCCAGCCCTCCAGGCCCTCAACTGGATCACTCCCCATTAAGAGAAACATACATGGTACTAAAGCATGCAAAATTGAAACAATACTTTTATTCATATCTTCTAGAGCACTCGTTACATGAGCATGCGCCAAAGGATTAGGTTATGGAAGACCTCACTCCACCAAGAGCAGGATCAAGTTCCAACTCCATGAGTTGAAGGAGGAGGTGGTAAACCCACAATGTAAATAGTGTAATATAGCAAAGACATTTTGTGCATTGCCCACTTCCCTAACCGTAAGGTCAAGACAGCAAAATGTAACCCAGCCAAACTTCTATAAATTTGGGAGAACACTGTTTTGTGTCCAGAAACAACAGGTTTGTTCCCTCAGTGTCATTGTCCACCATGTATGGGACATTTTCTAGTCCTGGTGCCTGTCTGAAGGAGCACATGTAAAATATGTCTCAGGAAAATTCAGGACAAAAAGCAGGTGAGGACCAGGATGACAGATGGCCCAAACAGCAATATGGGAGCATAGGACCTTAGACCGATCCTACAAAAGGTCAATGTGCTCATTAGCCAGTGCCACTGCCAACCTCAGCTGTCACACCATCATGATCCATGAGGATATATTGAAGAACTTTGATCTTGTAAGTGGTCTATTGCACGCTTTGGTTGTCATTCTTAATGCACAACCGCAACAACCAGCATACATGAACCTTCAGCCACTCCAATTGAAAGTGACACTTTCAGCATTGTTAGTTTACTACCATCTACACTCTCAACCACCAGGGACACAGCACACTCGAGAAAGAGAGAAAAATATGCGAGTGATGTCTGTCGAGTAACCTGAGCCAGCAAGAGTTATGAAAGCATAACTTATGTTCAAATGAAAGAGTTATATCAGGTAAATGTCCAATAGGACTGATGTTTAATTCTTCTGCCTCAGCATCTGTTGGTGTGAGATATGTAAGTTCCATCTTGAGAAGCCTCTTTTTGTCTATGTCATACTCTACCTTGAAAATAATATTTGTCGACTTCATATTTACTGACCCGGCCCTGCAGCGCACCATCACCAACTTGAACATATGGTGCCTCTGCACTATCATCGTCCTTCTTCTCCTTCCTTATCTCCACCTCAATAGAAACATCCCTATTTATTGCTATGTTATGAAGCATGAAAGATGTGGCTATGATTCTACAGCATGAGACAGGGTCTCTCACCTTTGTTTTGTTCCTCTTTATTAGTTCCCTTTCCCTCTATATCTGTCCATTTTCCGCCCTCATTTGTCTCTTATTTTTGGTCTCCCCTGGTTTACTGTGTTGATGCAAGATTTCTGCTGTTTAGCGTCCAAGATGCCAGCATTTCTGTTACTAGATGTTCATGCTCTGAAAGTCAAGTATTCTAACATTGTGGTATCTATCCCTTGCTGTGAGCACCCTGCATTCTCTAACTGTCCTTTGGGGCGGCGAGCATACACTGTAACTCAGAATCAACACCACTCCGAACTGGGCTTTCCTATCACTACCTGCAACCTGAAGAGCTCCTATGTCTCTCCATGTCCCCTTCCCTGTTTCCCCCTCGCGTTCTCTAGTGTGGTGAGCGAGTACTTTGCCACCTCTGCAGAGACCTGGGGAAGGCAGGTATTGCAGAGTCCACTTCTCCCACTACGGCTTAAGAAGGGTAAACGGGCCAATGCGTACATTTGTACAGTAATTTACGGTAAGAAATGAATATAAGGCCCCATCAGCTGAGCATTTTTACCTTTACGCATTTTTGCCAAGGATACCTCCACGTTTCTAGTGCGTCTTCCCGTCTCCTAAATTTGATGACTACTGTGATTTCTACTTGACTTCGTTTTTTTTTTTCAAGTTCTGTCTCTCCCATTTCAGGCGAGTCCTCAGAGAAGCAGTGAGGCGTGAGGCTGTCAGAATGTGTGTCTTCCATTCAGGTGGTGTGGATGGCCGTGGTCCTCTTTCGTTGTCCTTTATTCGGTTCCCAGATGTTTTCCTACAGCAACACAACAGCGCTCATGTCTAACTTCCCCAGTGAAGCATATGATGCAGACCATCGCTGCCCCCATGCACATGCATGCTTACATGCATGATCGCTTGAAACACATATGCAACACGAGCTGCATCAAGGAAGTGAATCTATGAAGAGAAAGATGGTCTTTCTGCCTGCTTGGCCTTTGCAGGCTAAAAGGAATTTTCCTGGCTTTCTAGTGAGTCGGTGCAGACTTATCTGCTACAAATTTCATTAATTATGTTTTAATTTTGATTTACTATAGTATTTTCTATTTTAGAATGGTATTTAGTAAACTAATCCTCAGTTGTGTTGTGTTCAGTGTTAATTCACCACTTCCGAACCTGTAATATACAGTTTAATACCAATGCATTGAAACGTATGTGTTTTCTAAATGCATAACAATGCATAATAAACTGAAATTCAAGATGGCAGATAGGAAGAAGTGAATGGAGATGTGTTCAAGGTACCAGACAGATGCACTTCCCTGTAATCAGCCTTCATCATCTTGCTTCCATTACTGTCTCTAAAATACTGATTTGTTTTAAATCTAAAAAGATAAAACGCTATCTTGTAAGAATGATATCTGTAATAAGCTAACATATTTTTGCTTGCCAACTCTCAACGCCACACAAGTCCCTTCCTCAGGCGGTTGCCAAGTAATTCCTCTCGTAATCAAAGTAGGTTAATTGAATTTCCTAACTTTGCTAAAAGAAGGTTTCACAGTAATTAGCAGTTTTCGTAATCACTGCAAAGATGTGCTACATTTTGAGTGATTTTGTCATCTGCAAAGGAAAGGAATACCTGCAAGAATCCGTGAGCAAAACTCAGATTGTCTTTACTGTAGAGGAACTTACATAGCAATTGATATACTCCTGTTTCTGTAGTTTGCAAGGGAAGGGAAAGGAAAGTTGTATGCGGAATTCAGAGATTGTGAACAGATTTGCCTTGGGAAAAAGAAAATGCAAAAGATGATGTGTGTTTCAGTTACTTCTTAAATTGCCTGATCTCGGTATCTGCATCTCCACCATATGCCTGTCTTTACATTCATCTTCTCAAATAATATTTCCAGCATCCCCTTGCAGCTGCTCGGAGCCAGTGATATTAATAACCATATTATACAAAAAGTGTCTAGTGATTGACGAGAAATTGACTCCAAAAGGTGTTTATTCCCACTATAATATCAGGAAGCCGCAGCTTCTCTTAAGGTGCCCACGCCTCCAGAATGATGCAGTACAAGGGTATCGTAAGCAAAGTATTGTATGACACAATATAGTTTCCAAAATATTATGTTCTAAAATATCACCTGGTTAGATCTCATCATAGAAAAACTACATAAAATGGGGTTGTTATATTTTTGGAAGCGGTACTTTGGCAATTTTTCTGTCAGACAACATTTTTGCCCAGGATATCCTTCCATATAAGCCACAGAAATGTTCAATGACGAAATTCCAAGGCAGGGCTGAAATTCAAAAGAAATTTATAAAATCCTGTACAGACACAGTCCCATATATCCCCAAGAAATGATCGCACCATGTACTGCATTATGGAATCTAACATGCGCTATCCAACATAGAGCAGAGAGGGAGGAAAACGTACTCTGTAAATGGGGCCAGAGTATATGGAACACCCAGGAGTAAACATCCAAGTGAAATCAAAATTAAGGTGACAGAAAACGTAAAATGCATCTGCAGCAGAAAAATATTGGTAGGCCTTTTATCTTGCACCCTCTATTTAGGCCTGGCATTAGCTAGACCTTTTGGTTTAAAAAAAAGCCTTATAACTGGAATAAACAAAAATGTACAGTTTATTTACTTTTTTGTGCATGTCGCTTTCCTTCTTATTTTAGTATTTAATGTTTGTGAACCTTGAAAGACTATATTTATGAGCCACATGAATTCTAAAGCTATCCTAAAACGGAAAATGAGTGAAATCTAAAATTAAAATATTCAGAAGAAAAAAAATTAACTAAGAAATATATGTATATATATTCAAACACCAAAACTCATCGATTTTCCTGCCACTTGTGACGGCGAGCTCGCAGCGGAGTAGCGAACCCCTTAAATATTTCCAATAATCGCCTCTTTCAATACCCCGATCCCATACAGAAAAAGACAAGCCGCAGCTCAATTTCTTAAGCGTGATTGCTTTATCTTTGACAGCGAAAACGCCCAACCCATTTCAGAGCTGACCGCTCCTTGCTCACGGTTCCTTTACGCTTACTCTATCGTTACGCAAATTCAAGTGCTGACACCGACATAATAAAAGTAGGACTACATGGCATTATCAGGAATATCTGTAAATACTTGTGGAGGCCATCTTATAGCATTGTTATTCATGCTAATGACGGAACATTGTAAATTATACAAATACATTTCCAAGCTTGTTTTAATACAACTTTTCAAATCCATACAACTTTAGAATGCATGAGTTAAATTTGAAATGGTTACAAATTATACCAATCTTCTTAACGGTCTTATATTGCCTTATTATTGCAGCAGATTCCTTTACTCTATGTATACACCACGGTATTCATCACCCTTTGTGATTGTTCACCAATTCTGCCCCAGTGGGCAATTTATACTATTTTTTAAACGGAAAATAGCCTGGCACAAATCAACCTTCAGTACATCAAATTATGCCCCAGTGGGCTATCATAGATTTCTATGTTAAACATTATTCATGCACAGTTAACCAAAGTTTAGCAATAATTATCAAAGATTATCAAAAAGGTCACCCAGCTATCCTGAATCGACCCAGATATAAACAAGCTCTTTAGCATTTCTCTTCTTCATCAGACACTCTCTATGCTACCTACGAAAATAAAAATAGTGCAAGATCAGTTACGATCTTTATACTTCCTTTAAAAAACAGCAAACTAACAGTTAGAGATTTGTTTAATACATAACATGAAATTAATTTCCTTCTAAACACAAACTAATTCTATCCTGAGATTCAACCCAAGTGAACTGCCAATTCTTCATTTTTATTCAAACCCATGGGGTGCATAGTTTCATATTTTATGATCCACCTAGACTCCACACTACGTAACTCTTGAACTCTATTCCCCCCTCTTTCTGATGTAGGAATTCTGTTAAGTACATACATTTTCAGTAATCTTACATCTTTGTCATGTTGTTCTTTGAAATGCCTTGCTGATGGATACTGTTTATCTTTTCTTGTGATTGCTCATAAGTGTTCTAGAACCCTTTTCTTCGCTTTATGGATTGTGCTACCAATGTAAAACAGGGAACATGGACAGGTCAGTGCATATACACAAAAATCAAAATTGAAAGAAAGGTGTTTTCTGATAATGTAGGTTTTTGTGTCTTTGATATTTGTATTTGCTTGCTGCTCCTACTGTATTTACAGGCTTTACATTCACCACATACATAGAAGCTTTGTATGCTGTTGATGTTACTCTTTGATTTCACCATGCTATTGGTTAGAACATCTTTTAATGATGTGCACCTTTTAAAGGTGACCTGTGGGTTGTCTCCTATATGTTTTGATAGGATCCCATCCGTTCTAAGAACTTGCCAACATTTTCTGAGACTTTTTTTAACCTCCCATGCCTGGTTACAAAATGCAGTAATGAATCTTACTGGTTGGTCTTTAGTCTTTTCTTTTGCTTTAGGGACCAATAAATCATCCATTTGACTTCTCTCACTTTTGTTCATGCCTGTTCAATTACCTTCAAAGAATCCCCTCTTTTCTTAAATCTCTCGTTCATACTTATCATTTCTTTTCCAAATGCTTCCTCTGAGCTGCAATTCCTTCTAGTTCTAATTAATTCTCCATACGGTATGCTGTCTATCAGATTCCTAGGATGACAACTGCCTGCATGCAACAAACTGTTCCCTGCAGTTTTCTTTATGGAATAGGATACTTTCCAATGTATTGTCACATACTTTCACTTTAACATCCAAAAATTATTTTTTCTCTCAGTGCACTTCACTTGAGAACCTAAGATTTAAATTGTTCTCATTTAAACCATCAACAAATTTGTGAACTTCTTCACTGTTTCCATTCTAAATACAAAAAATATAATCGATATACCAAACCCAGAGGTCAATGTGTTGTTCAAATTGCCCGATGTTGCTGACTACCTGCTCCTCCCACCAGCCTAGGTATAAACCAGCATAACTGGGGGCGAAGCATGTCCCCATCGCCATTCCCTGGGTTTGCCTGTATATCACTTGGTCAAAAATATAGAAATTGTTGGTCAAGCAGATAAACATCATATCTAAAAGCATCCCTGTGTGCAGTAAATACGATAATGACCGGGCTCTTAGAAAATGTCGACATGCAAAAATTCCCAGATCATGGGGTATACAGGTGTAGAGGCTATTTACATCCAAAACCAGTAATAGGAAATTCTTCTCCCACACTATCTTGTTTATTAACCTAAAAAAATCCACTGTATCCCTTATATATGAGGGAAGTGCCTGCACAAAGGGTCTCAGGAAATAATCTATATACTTTGATGTGTTCTCATACATACTCCCTCTTGAGGAGGCTATCAGTCTTCCCGGTGGATTGTCCATGTATTTGTGCAGTTTGGGAAACATATAAAGGGCTTATAGTTTGGGTAATTCGCAGCTCAAAAATGTGTATTCATCCGACTCAATAAGAGATTCATCTCTCCACATCCTCAGACTTTTTCTGTACATCTCATTGGATTTCTCATAGATTATTCTGTCAGACTTCTCATAACTGTTTATATCATTTAATTGCCTTTTCCCGTCTCTTAAATACAATTCGACGAGCCAGACACCACATTACCTCCTTTATCTGATTTCTTAATCACTACTGAACTATTGTCTTCAAGTTCTCTAATGGCATTAAGTTGTTGTACATTTAAATTCCTGCAAACTAAATGTCTTTTCCTATCCAATTTTTTTAATTCATTGATAAACCCTCTTTCAAATACATCTATGGCTTCATTACTCATTTGAGGTAAAAAGATTGATTTAGGTTTAAAGCCACTTGTACTAGCTCGATCTACTTCTAAATCTTCATTTGCTAGATTTAATACTGGGCTATCCACCCAGTTGTCATTGCCCCCAGTTCTCACATAATGTGTACAATGTCAATGTCTTCTATAGCTAGATTTGATGCTTTGTCTATTTTAGATTGTACCACACTTGTTTTGTTAGAATGGCATCTTTTCAACTTCAATTTCCATGTGAACTGAAATAGATCTATCCTACTATTGGTGTAATTAAATGTGGCTGTTGGACAAAAGGATAAACCTAAAGATATAACTTAAATCTGAGATTTCTAGAGTACAATGTCAGATAAGTTTACCACAGTCAGTCTGTCCTTCATTTCAAAGCTGACTGGCCTTTTCTCTGCATTCCCATGTAGCCGTCTAAGTTGCCTTGTTTTTTTGTGCCTCTCTTGCTTCCTCATCTGCCACCTTGTCCTTGTCCTTTGTATTCCTGGGTTCCTTGGTGTCAGGAATTCCAGGCCAGTGACACGCTGACTGACGAAAAGCCGTAAAGAGGAGCACATGTGGCTACAAACTACACTTCCCGGCATGCTTTGAAGGTCACGTTGCACGTGACGCTTACGCACAGCCGGAAGCAGAGAAAAATCGAACAGAGAGGCACCGGCGCTGCCGATTATTCCCTTCCTGATTGTGGCAGACTTCTCCTACGGACACTCCTGAGGTGTGGGGTAAGAGTGCCAGCTGGCACACTTTCTGTGTACGGATTTCCTGGGGGAGTAAAGCAGCAGAGCACAGCGACCCCGCCTATCGCCTTCGTGGTTCTTCCTCCTCCGTTGGCTGAGACCGGCATTACGCGGTCTCTTGCGGAGGAGGTTCCTGGCCCCACCCGAACATCTCTAATCTTTAGTTCTCTTCCGTTGGCTGAGACCGGCATTGCACAGTCTCTTGCGGAGGAGGTACTAAAATACATACAAGCATTTTGTGCTCATTCCCTTGTTTCCTCCCCGTTGGTTGAGGCTACCAGCACTCAGTCTCAAGCGGGGAAAAGTTATATTCATAGACGCCTAACTAACGGAAGTTAGTATATTGAAACTGACTCTGGTGCACTTAGCATTCTGATCATCTATGGCAACATGTCAGTATTGGATATCACAAAGTGAAGCATAACTTTGTTGCTTGTTGCAAATCCCTGTTATAACTTTAAAGGCGCCCTATTGTGATCCAACAATAAGGGAGCAGTGCCTAACTGATCATATTTTGTGGTACCTTGACTGAAGCGATTTTGCACAAAAACTTTGTTTCCAGTTTTGTCTGATGCTAGTGATCTTATATCTAAGTCAGGTTCTTTTGTTTTGTCTTCTTCCCAGAAGAGAGATCCTGCGTTGGGGTGCACCGTCTGTGATGTTTGAGTCTTAGGTGTTACCACATGTGTATTTAGGTAAGGGTGGGGAGTTATTACGTATAACCAGGTGTATGAAGAAAAACGAGCGAGAACAGAATTATTTACACTTGTGTCTCTTTTGTTCATAGTTTCATGTGTTACAACAAAACCTCACATCCACCCCTACTCTCTTCTGGCAACATATTGTCACCTTTCTTCCTTTACAGGTGGGGTATGCGAATCGTACAGTGTTTTGATTATGGTGTTTAAAGTTTCTAGGTCCTGCATATACGTATAGTACTATATACTTACCCAGTGTTCCTGTGTCGTCCTCAGATCTCCCTCCTTGCAGTCCCTACCCTTTCCTTCCCTCGCTTGATTATCCCAAAAGTCTGTGTGTTCTTACATTCCAGACTTGGGGCCGTCGAGAGGTGGACCCCCCTTGAGCATCACAGCACAATCCCGAGGATTCTGGAAGGAAAAGTCTGACACTTGGTTGCACAATGCTGCCAGTCTTCCTTTTGCCATTAGGTCGAATTCTTTTAAAATGTTGGATTTTATTCCAACTATTTCAGACTGCACAGATGAATCACTTTCACTGGCATCACTTTCTATTTGCTCTGCTTGTCCTGCATTGATATTGGTTGTTCCATTTTGTCCTACTGTATTCGTCATAGCAGAAGCTGATGATTGTGGTGTTTGAATTTTATCTTGATTTACTTTCTCTCAAATTATCACATTTTCTTCCAAATGTTAAAATTTGTCCTTTATCATAATTGATGTGTGTCCCTATAGAATTTGCATTGTTTCTTCGCTTTAATCTCTTCCTCTGATTTTTCCAATCACAAATTTAATTTAGTTCACTTGGGTTGAATCTCAGGATGGAATTAGGTTAGAAGGAAAATAATTTCATATTATGTATTAAACAAATCTCTAACTGTTAGTTTGCTGTTTTTAATAGGAAGTATAAACATTGTAACTGATCTTGCACTGTTTTTATTTTTGTAGGTAACATGGAGATTGTCTTATGAAGAAGAGAATTATATCTGGGTCGATTCAGGATAGCTGGGTGACCGTTTTGATAATCTTTGATAATTTTTGTTAAACTTGGTTAAGTGTGCTTGAATATTGTTTAAAATAGAAATCTATGATAGCCCACAGTGGCATAATTTGATGTATTGAAAGTTGATTTGTGCCAGGCTATTTTCTGATAAAAAATAGCATAAATTGCCCACTGGGGCAGAATTGGTCAACAATCACAAAGGTTGATGAATACCGTAGTGTATATATAGAGTAAAGGAATTAGCTACAATAATAAGGCAACATAAGACCGTTAAGAAGATTAGAATGCATGAGTTAAATTTGAAATGGTTACACATCATACCAAAGTTGGATGGATTTGAAAAGTTGTACTAAAACAAGCTTGGAAATGTATTTGTATAAATTACAATGTTCCGTCGTTAGCATGAATAACAATGCTATAAGATGGCCGCCACAAGTATTTACAGATATTCCTGAAATTTGCATGTAGTCCTACTTTTATTATGTTGGTGTTAGCACTTATATTTATATAATGATAGAGCAAACGTAATTGACCCGTGAGCAAGAAAAGGTCAGCTCCGAAATACCTTGGGCGTTTTTGCTGTCAAAAATTAAACAATCACGATTAAGGAATTGAGCTGCGGCTTGTCTTTTTCTGTATGGGATCGGCGTATTGAAAGAGGCAATTATTGGAGAAAAAATAAATATATATATATATATATATAAAATATATATATATATCAGCGTCTCGCTCGTTGGAATCACAAACAAAACGGAGCCGACTCAACTGCGGATTTGCTCGTAATGCTTTATTCTTCATCAGCCATGACGCGTTTCGGCCATCACAACGGCCTTGATCACATGCTGTTTACGTGCCTTGGATAGCCTTTTATTCCCGGTAGTCAAACTAATATCGAAGAAAGACTCCTAACACAAAAAATGTGATTCTCTTTATCAAGTTACAATCGCTTGCACCTTATACCACAATTCTAACAAAATCATTTCCTCACACTAGGGACATGCTTCATGTCTGAATCACAACTTGAAAGTATATTTTACTACCAATTTTAAAGTGCATATAGTGCATTCCAATATGCAGATACATTAAAGACGTGTCTATATCATGTGATTACGCAACATTTAAAGTGCACATTCAATAAACATGGTAATTCCAATCACGTTATGGGCAAGTGCCCGTTACACGCATTGGTTTCATCTAACCAAATTCATTTACTTATTATTTCTTGTCCCATGTCACATTATTTCTTATGCTGAGGACATGTTCCCTATCCAAATCAAACCTTAAGGATATGTTTCACTAGCATGTTTAAAGTGCATACAGTGCAACCCACTAAGGCAATTCATTGAAGACCAGTGTCTAAATTCTATGTTGACTTAGTCCAACCAATTAATTTGCTTGTTATCACATATCCCAAATCACAATTTACAATCAATTGCAATAGGTGGTACCTTGCGGTGACACATAAATTCAGCTAGTGCCATTTGTACCCTTGTCACCACTCATTATTGTCATTAAAAAATAGGCCACCCTGGCAGGGTGAGAAATCAACCGTACAGCTTATCTTTCGAAGTGCCTTCAGATGTATACTCATAAGTTCCACCACAGTTTTCACAAACATGAATGAAATTCCTCATCATGATTTAACCCGTTTGGTATTTTACTGTCAAGTGCAAGAATGTATCTAGTTTCAAGCTCCCGTAGTGCTCTAGTGTGGTCACCACCCCTTCTATTCGCTGGTACTGCATCTATCACAAAATACCCAACTTGTGTTGGGTCCTTTTGATGTACCATCTCACAGTGTCGGGCTACAGGGTACGACCGATCACCGTTGGTTTTGGCCCTCTTATGCTGGAGGATTCGTTTATGCACCTGCAAAGTTGTACTACCTACATATTGTAACCTGCAGGTACAAGTTAGTACATAGACCGCAAATTCAGTCTTGCAGTTGTATGCTCCCATAATCTTTATCTCCCTTCCTCCGAATGGAGTTGAATAAGTGGTGGTGTCCTGACCTATGCTGCAAGCCCTGCAGCCACTGCAATTCTTGAAGCCCTGGGGTGGTCTCAGTATATATGTATAATATACAGCTGTCTTCATCCATTGCTCTGTAGTTGTGTCATTCACATTTTGCTTTTGCCCACTACAGCATGGGGAAGGGGGTTAGCCCACTTCAGCCACTGGCTAAATTCACTTTGTGTGACTGCATTTTGCTCTTTCACAGGAGCACATCTGCACACAAGGTCGTTCTCTTCAGTACCAGTGTTTTTGTTTTTACTTTATTACTTCAGTGTTGCCTTTGTGCTCAGGGTCTTATGTGATAGCAGGCTGCTTTCTACCAGATGTTCATGTGAGCACAGGGCACATTCCAGCTTTATCAGTTCCTGTCTCGGGCTAGTGGTGTTGTAAACTCCTTTTGAAGTGTCCTTCGTTTATCCTACGGCTTCTATTTCACATCATGCTAGATTGTATCCATTTGAAACTTCTTCATGAAGTTGTCATTTTTTTTAGTATGTGCAATGAAGTGCTTTTTAACTATTCTCCCTTTTGTTGGTATGTATTTTAATTGAGGTTTGCACTTATCTTAGTAAACCAATCTGTGTGTCCTGCTTGTAGCGCTTTCTAGTTTGCTTTCAGTGCTCTTGTATTTTAATATATTTGTAAACAAATTCAGTCTGCGTGCCATGCTTGTAAGGCTTTCTCGTGTGCTTTTTGTGCTCTTGTATGTTGTGCGTCGACAGACATCTAACAAATTACTAATCGAAGCTCTGCTATTTATCTGCCCTCCCTATTTACAGGTCTGTCTATCTCTATCTGTCTCTGCAAGTCTCACTATCTATCTGCCTTTTCAAGCATGCTGCTTTTCGCAAGGAGCACATCCACACACAAAGTAATTGTGTTCTGTGTCAGGGGCTACTATGGCAATGTGTGATTTTTTCAAACCAAAAATATATTTTTGCCTTTAGCCAATGATGTCTTTTAGACTGATGAGAGCCCAGCTGCTTCCCCAACATTAAAGTTTTACACTATCCATGACAGAACAAAAGAAGAATTGCGTAAACCAAAAGGCTAGCAGCCAACACCAGACCTAGTGGTTTTGCCAATGCTGGTTAGATGTGGTGCTGTTTGTAGAACAGGAACGTAAAACGAATACCTTACTTCACATAGAAAGGAGAGCATTTAAGTGTTGATGTTTTTAATGAGATATGCTAGTACAACATTAGAGTATCATGACAGATTATTTCTGTAAGTGTTCCCTTAATAAAGTATAAAAGTGCCTCCACCTTGCTGTAGGTAGTACAGTGATGCTGCGAGGGAAAGAGTTGGCTGTATCTAGGACTTACTAGAAACATAAATGCTATAACTAATTCACTTGGGAAAAATGAATAGTTCAACCTCATTCGCCTCTGAAGCCAGAACTGAGAGTAAACCCCATAAGACCATATTATGTGCTTTTTGTCCAAGTTACCCAGAAAAACAGAAGATTGTAGAAGCCGCAACCCAAGACCAATCAAAGAAAGTCATTAGAGCTATATTAAGAAGAGGATGACAAACTTAAAACTACTGAGCCTGTGTTCTCTGAGAAGCTAACTGAAGAGTTATTGCTTCACTATCATTCTCAAATTTAAAATCAGCTATAAAAAAAAACTCCCAGTAAAATTAAAGTCTAATTCAATCTCATCCTCCTTCACTCACAATTATGTAGAGATAAGACATAAGAGGTATGTGAAGAACTAACAAGTGCACCATCCAATCACAACTTGAGTTATCTCATGCAACTCCTTTCATTCCAGCCACTCAAGAAGCAGTGTGGATCAACCGGGCTCTAGTCAAAGCACATGTCCTCCTATCACAGTACAGAGGACAACACTCACTTTTACACAACTAAAGCAGACAGTCTTCAAAGGCACTCTGAACTACCAGCTGATGCAGAAATGCTTTTTATAGACTCCTCATGGATTGCTGCCTTAGTGCTTTCTGAATTGACAGACCCTCAACACATGATCCCAAAACAGGACAAAACAAAAGCGCAAGTGCTTTAGCCATCAGAAAATCGGCTGCCCCCACAGCAACTTTGCAAGCAACCAGGAGCAATGCATGGAACATATCACTTGCACATCCTAGAACCATAGAAAGATGAAGAGGCAAAGAAGATAGTGCTTGAGGGTTTAACCCCTATCATTTTCACCATCTACAAAACGTATTTTGCTGGAAATTCTGATCACAAGGTGAATCTGGTCGAAGAGCACATGTATTGCAAACACAAAAAGTAAACAAATTCGTCCACTACTCATTTTCAATACTGGAGCATTGCCTGTCACCCACGAATTGCAGACAGAACACTGAAAATGAGCCATGTGAAAAATTGAGTACTGTAGAGAAGCCATGAGAAAAAATACCTAGTCGCACCACAAATGGAACATATTTTTTCCGGCCGTGACATTAGGAAATAATTTGCAAATTTAGATTTGAAATGTTAGCAGAATCATGTAAGCTTACCAACATCTGTGGTGGACAAAGAGGATTTCAAGTGAGGTGTCCATAGGAACAGAGATATATAAATGATCACACTCAAATTATGAAGGATCAGCTGAACCGCCGAAATTCATTTTCTGACATTTCCAGGTTCTTGCCTTCCATTGTCTTTATTTTATGACTTCTGCTTGTGCAGAAACAGAGTTTTTAAGCATTTTTTCCCTATTTCAAACTTGAAAATATATCCTAATTCCATATTGTTTATACAGTGGGCAATTTCTTCTATTTGACAAGAATACCTGGTTGTTATATCACAGTTATCTTTAATAGGTCTGTTATGAAAGATAAACTATTTGTAAAGGGTGAAAACATCCCACCTTTTGTTTGAATCCCTAATTACCAGGAAGAGGGCAACCTTTGAGTGGCTCATTTAGAGTCTTACACAAAAGGAGGAGGTAATACCAAGTACTATTAATATCATCTCACCGGGTATTACTTCCCGATTTTGCATTTTGCACAGAAACATAAAGTTAATTCCAACGATATTACCAGAACAGACATGGAGTTTTACTGCTAAACAAAAAATGTGAATAAATGGAAATAGCAAAACTGGGAGAATCAACTGAGCAGTGGGAACGCGGATGCCAGCCTGTTCATTTAATTTAAGGCGCTTGCATATAGGAGATGAGCACACGTTTTGTTGGCCACTGGTTGGTAGCAGATCTGTGTCAGAGGACAACTTTGATTTGATTATATGTGTTGTCTGCTTCAGCCCCTTGTATTGATTTTTGTCGTTATTTAATTTCAGGGAAACCTTCGAGATGAGTTTTGGCTGCACCCACCTGGAAGAGAGACTCATCATACAGTTATCAATCTCTCGGAAAAAAATTACTTCTGCTTAGTTGAGTCCTTTAAGCTGATATGTCACATAACAATGGACTCCAAGGATAACCTTTTCAGTTCTTCCTATTAAATTTTCACAGTCTCGTGTAGATTGTACATATATCCAACATGGAGAGAGAGGTTTGGAAAACAGTAATACAAAATAATCACAATATATTATAAGGTATATAAAGTCAAATTAATTTAACCAATAAAACTTTGTTTGAAGTGAAAGGAAATGTGCCCAACTACTGTTTAGAATGCACAAATAAAAAAGCAAAGAAAGTGAAAATCAGGCTGTTAAATGTGACATATCAGACATTTAAAATGTTGACCGTTTGTTCCGGTTTCTATAAATGGTTCACCCCTTCATCAGGACGATAGAATTAATAAAACACCAAAAGCAAGTGTAATTTCAAAGTCAATGTAGAATTTCAGAGTCCCATGACTGAAGAAAGTAGATATACATTTCAGAGAGTGAAACTAGGAGTGTGGACTGAAGTTGTGGTAAGAGAGAGAACTCCTTCTCAACTCAAACTCAGAGAGAGAATCCCCTAAGTGAAGACCTCTTTAGACAGTGAAAAGCCAAAGAGGATCCTGGTGATCTCAAGGTACATTGATACACCCTCTGAAATAAACATTTAGTTTCAGATTCAATGTATTTTAAATGCTGTAGAGATCTTTGCACAGTAATCAGTGAAAGCCGGCAACTAATGGGACAAACAAGTTGTCTGCTAAATGCCCACATACAGTGGAGAGTGCAGGGAGGTCGTGAGTGATGGCAACCTAAGCCATGTTGCAAGTCCAAGAAAGAGGAAGATTATGGTGTATCACATCAACTTCATACAAAGGAAACAATACAGTAGCTTCCAAGAGGGGACCCTTTTTCAAGATTGACATCCTGCTCCATCCGCAGCCGTCTATCCTGCTGTCATTTGTATTAGAATTGCACATGGCTACCCCCTCGTATTGCACATTAGAATATTTTCACTCCTAGAAAATACTGAGAACATTGATCCACATTGCCGCAGAACTCGCAGTGAACAAATGCAGCTTCCTACTCAGAAGCATCCTGTCGGACTTGCCACAGACAGTGACATATGAAGACCATCAAGGCATTGCCAAGATAAAATGTCGACTGTGGATTCATAGGGACTCTAAGTTATAGAGTTGGTTGTAGTTGGTGATGCAGCTATTTTAAAGGTGATGGACACACAGGTGCACTGTGACCTGAAACATCATTCCTAGCTCCACCAACATCATGAAATCATAATAATTCTGTGACATATGGAAACATATATGCAGGGGCGGCTCCTCCACGTGGGCAGAGGAGCGTCGCCCCAGTGCTTTCTCGCAGTGCAAGAAGCAGAAACATAAAATGGTATTATGAATACCATTTTATGTTTCTGCTTCTCGCACTGCGAGAAAGCAGAAGGGTTTGGTTGGGGGCGGGCTGGTGGGCAGTCCTGCTCCAGGCAGGGGAGGAGAGGCTTGCCCACTGTTGTGGGCGCTGACTGTTTGGTCTGCCCCAGGACCGACCAAGGCAGTCATACGCACTCTCCCGTTTTCTCCATGTAGGCTGCATGCAGCCTGCATGGAAAAAACGGCCTACCCATAGACGCTTGTGTGGTCGGCGTCCCAGGCAATCACAATGCTGCCATTGCAGCGTTGTGATTGGCTTAGGGGAGGAGAGGGAGGCTACCTGCTTCCTGTGAGGAGCAGAGAAAGGAGACGCTACGCAGGACCGGAGGCTAAGGAAAGTTTACATTTTGTTTTTTAAATTAACCCCGCGCGACCACCTGCCCTCCCGCCCACGAGTCATGCCGGCCGCGACTGCATATATGGTATCCACAGATGATCAAACAATATGCAGAAATTGAGTTTGTGCCATTATCAGCTGCTGTATTGATAATTTTATACCCTCAATACATACTTTCATCAACACTAAGGGTGCCATGTACACTTGGAGGACATGGCGTTTAAGTCATAAGAACAAAATATGCACCCCAAGGTTTTTGTGATTAAAATACACACTTGTTTATGAATAAACTGGCTGTGAACTTCAACTTCTGATTTTACTATGGGGCAAACAAGACTGCAAGTCCCAAAATGCAAAGAAAAAAAATGGAAAGGAAGGGCTACTCAGGTATGGACCCTGCAAACAGAGGAGCACTGCATACAATAATGATTTAATAGAAGTATTTTGAACCTAAATGAGGAAGAACATACATTTGAATACTCCCTCTCTCTCGATTTTTAGATTGTAATCAAAAAAGCCATCATAATTGTATACATATTTACAGTCATAGCATTGCATAATAAATAAACAGATGACTGAAAACCCCGAAGAAGAGCTGAAAGAAGCCACATGGCTTAGAAAACTGAAGCTAATTGGCAGTACATTCTAAACAAATATTGGCAAAACCAATAGGTCTTTTTCATATCTGAAAATGTTTTTTCATTGATTTGTGAATTTAAATGTATAGTGTGTGGATGTAGATGTGAGAATGAGTGAATGAATAGATCAATGGATAGAGGACGGTATGATTGGATGAAATATTGAGTGAATGGGCACATGACTGTGCAGTGGCGGCTCGCATAGGGCGTGATGCGGGGAGGTGGGGTGGAGCGGGGGGTAGTATACTCGGACATACGGCGGAACGGAGGAAAGTAATTATTACGTTCCTCCTTTCCGTCGTATGTCCGAGTTTACTAGCCCCCCACCCTGCCCCTCCCCCACCTGCCCCACCGCCCCGCAGCACGCCCTATGCGAGCCGCCACTGTGACTGTGCACCTGGAATAGATGTCTGAATGGATGAGTGAGTAGCAACTGCAGAAAGAGAGAACACCTTCCTTCCATAGATGGGACTGTGGCATCCTGGTCTGAGCCATCCATTCAGTCACATATAATCTTACCAAATCATCTATCCATGCAGACACTCATTAATCTTTCATCTATCCATGCAGACACTCATCCATCCCGGCATCCATCCATGTTCATGCGTATGATATCTTCGCCTTTTAAAAGACAACATTTTTTAAGCAGCTGTTAAGTTAATGACTTGCTATGGATGATTGGAAACATAGCTCTTAGACATGGAGAACGTTTTACAGCATTTAGTTAAGGAAATACTTCATGCCCAGCTGTCACAGAACTAAGAGCCGCAGCAGCAGTGTCTCAAAAGGAGGGAACACCTACGATTTTATAGAACAGATTTTGGTAAACCTAAAGCAAGACGTTGTAGGGGATTAGATAGTTCATGATTGCTAATAAAATTGAGAGGAAAGAGTACTCATAAACAAAGATTAGCAGCATTGCTGGTACTCGGGGCTGCACTGTTGTAGCAGCCAGGAACTGGAAGCTGCCTAGCATGGATAAGGAGACACCGTTGTTGAAAAAAGGCTTTTATGGAGTGGGGACTGGAACCTCTGTAAGGGATCCTGCTCAAGTCATGGCTGTTGGGTAGAGCCTCCAGCGCCTCAGATTGGATGAGTAGAGGCTGGAGCTGCTAAAGGCTACTTTGAAGCTGCAATGCCAGAAACACACTCGTTTCATGAGCAGTCCCCATTATAAGATGTTAACATACTCAAAATTCTGGGCGCTGACCCAAAATGTGAAAGCCACTTCAAACCATGCAATGGCTGAAAGAGCTGACACAAGCATGCTAGCGGCTAAAGGGGACTGTCCCAAAGTACACTACCTCAGCATAATTCATCACAAACGTCCATGGCAGTGCTATATCTCAAAAGAGGAAAATAAATCCTTGCAGGATAAACCACACACAATTCTAAAGCTTATTTATAACTATGATACAAAAAATACTATTTTTGTGCGATTTAGCAAACAGTTCATGATGTCAGGACAGCTCGGGGACCATTTTGCCTGAATCAATGCCTTAAACAGCTTGCTCTAGAACCAGTTGCAGTTTTAACAAGGTGAAAGGCTGTGTTGTATTTTGCCTTGTTTACAAGATTGACAAGAGTTAAGTGCTTAAAGAAAATAGTCATTCCCGCTGCTGCAGAGGATTTTAGCAGTCGTGCAACAATCTTGGGAGACTATACTTCGACAGTCAGGGAAGAAGTGTCAGCAGCTCCCCTCTACCTCATATAGCCATCAGACCAGCGCAAGTGGGCACCGCCCCCCCCCACCCCGCCTGAAGTCAAAAGCAGAGACCACCAAGAATTATTATAAGGGCCACCAGAACTACTCGGTTTTGTGGCCGTGGCGTTTTCCAATCATCATAGATTAGTCGCATTTCCACATAATTCACCATCTGCTACATAATCTGCAAAGCTTAACAAAAAAATGTTTGTAGCGCAAATGTCTAAAAAGTGTACTGAAAATGAGAAGATAGGTGTTGTTGCGCAGTGGAAGGCCCTTCGCAAAGGTTGACTGGTTACCATTCTGTTGCTTATTGTTGTATTTGAGTGTCAGTCAGGTACTATTGAGCTCAAACCTTTGCCTAGTGAGAATATGTGTAAAAATTACATTATGGAACAAATACAATAAGAAAACGTGCCGCAATATGGTTCATAATGTGACATTTTTTCAACATAATTTAGTCAACCCTACATGATAATTATCCTCCCCTGCCGCATAATTCATGTGGCCCTGATTCTTGCCAAGAGACCTACGTTCTATGCACCCAATAGTTATAGTACCATCTGCACTGTCCCGTGCCCACCCCCATTAACTGCAATCACTTCCGCAGCAAACCTACTAACCCCTGCACACCACAATCACTTCCTCGGAGTAAAAGAGCACAACAACTCACAATGACAAAAATAAGACAAAGTCAGTTGCAATGATGTTCGGCCTGCCCATGTGGGCTTGCTCCAGACTTGAATGTGGTAAGAGCTGTGCTCAGGCAATGGATTTCCTAGGTCGGTCTCCTCCGCAAGACTGAAGACATCTGACAGATACAAGGAGCACAAACTGTTGAACGATGCAGAGGGAGGCTGCACACACTTTGCCACTTCTAAGATGTAGGAACTATGTAATATGTGAAAACAAAAGGGATTTGCACTTGGGCGGGAACAGGATCCTCTGAATTCCGGGGAAAGGGCAACATCCAGAGAGAAATCCACCAGCAGAATCTATGCATCATCGTAGAATCCTGAGAGGACCTACGGTTGTAGATGGTGGAGATAGCAGTTGTATGTTCCTACATAGATTACCGCTACACTGGGGTACTGCACTATAAGCGGCTACATCGAACAACGTCTACATCAACCAGGTTTGCATATCGTGAAATTAGCACTACATTTACTCCAAGACATCAACAGTGCACTTACATGGTCCCAAGCTCTAAACCTACTTCTGTCATTGCCACTTATCCTAACCCAAGTACATACATTCCCCCTACCCCTAAATGAAGCTCACCGTACTTGTAATCCTAACGATAAACTCTAAACTAGCCCTAAACCAAACTGTAAACATAATACTTGGAACTCTAACTCTAATCTTAATTTGAGCCATAAAAATGTACCTACCCCTAACCTTACATTTAAAGCCTACCCTAAACCTAACCCTAAAGTTAACCATAACCCTAACCATAACAATGCATCTATCCCTAAACCCAAGTGGAAGCCTATTCCAGAGGTATTTTTAATGAACGTAAGCTAAACTGGCACGTGTTCATTGTATTGCATTCCTGCTCATTTGTGTGTTGCATACTTTGTTTCTTTGGAAGCAGTCTGTACGCAGACGTTTTTTGAACAAAAGGGTTTTTTCTTCCTTATTGCAGGAAGGCTTGCTGCTGTGCTTTAGAGATCCCTCAGGGACGTTTTCTGGGGGTGATAGCTGACATCCCCGTCTTGAAATCTAGGTACCGCTGGCACTGCCCTGCTTGCTACCACTGGTCTCGGGGGTCCCCTAAGCCTTCCTTCGTCCTCAGCAGCAAATAGAAGGATTTTGAGAGACTAAGGGTGGGCAGGGCGGTCACCCCTATATTATCAGGTATTAAATGCTGCGTGATATCGCAGCTGCTACACTTGGACGTCAGTGATTTCCCACACACCTTGAAGCGGCGCTGTTGCCTACCTGGCATGTGCACCATCCGGCAGTTGCAGTTCTCCAGCAGGTAGCGGGTTTCACAATTGATGCGGCAGGCGGTGATGCTGTATGTGGTGAAGAACTCCGGGTCGATTGGTGTGGAATTACAGTCTCCCCAGGGAGGCGGAAGGTACGTCAGCTGTCATCACAAAAGGGTTAAGGAAATGGGCAGAAACAGAAGCAGGACAGGAAAGAAGGATAAAAAAAAGCTAAACAAATTGAGAGAGAAAGCAAGGCAAAGAGACAACGAGAAAGAGGAATAAGACAAGGAAATTAAGGATGATAAAGAGACGTACGACCATAGAGAACCAGTGGTGCGCGCGCACCACAGAGGAGCGGGGGGCGAGGGAGCCTGTCATCTGTGCCGCGCGCTGATGCGCGTCCTAGACACGGACGGGAATGGGCGGAGCAAAGGCGAGACATGCGCCCGCCTTTGCCCAATTGCGTGCCGTTTTTTTGAAAAAAAGCACGCTACAGCCAATGCCAGCCTGCGAAAGCAAAACCACACGCGAGAGCGTGTGGTTAGCTTTCTGAAGCCCATACAAGAGGTCTCGCGCTACGCGAGCAGTGCTGCGCACTGCAACGCTAGGCGCGAGACCTAAAAAGGAGTGTGAGGGTAACCTAGGCGTATTTTAAATGCATAATAAATATCAGAGATTTCAGCACAAAAGTATTGCTCAAATGGTTACATCCAAAGGAAGATGAAGTTATTCTGAATCTGAAACCTGTCAATCCCTGGCAGGAGTCCCAGAGTTACAGAAATAACCTTCGAAATGATTAACTCATCTGATTTTTGCAGTTGTTTGTGTGCTAATTGAATTAAGTATTTTAATGAAAATAGCAGTTGAGAACAAATTACCTCGCACAAGTGTTTTGTAAGAAGACGTTTCTTGCAACTCAACATAGGTCAGCTATTCGTCAGCAGTTAATGTTGAAAACCTGCGAGGAAATAGATTTATATTAAGTTTTAATTGAAAAAGCATGAAAACAAGCTTTTAATATTGAAAAGGCAAGTGGCACATAATTGCAGATCCCCCTAGCGAATAGTGAAGCAGATTCCAGATTTTATTAAAGACAAAGAAGGCATATACCATACAGTCTCTTTTCCTGCCTTATTTACACAGCACATTCAAAGAAACACTACACTTCTCACAATACTGCATTCTCAAGCAGGAAACATTAACACAAAATAAATATAAACAACATTATAAATATTCATGGCCCCAAACAAACTTCCCTTTTTCTTCATGTGCCTAGTTTACAAACTCTGGAGAAATGTAAACATAAGTAATAACAGAAAAACCTCAAGCAACACCCAAAGTAATTCCTCCTTACTTTGACCACAGTCTTCAGTATAAAAGTCCGTCTTGCACTTGTCATTCTCCTTTATCAGTTCATTCAGGCTTGACCTCCTCAGGCTGAGATTTGATTAGTTGAAACCTGAACTGCGGAGAGTAAAAAAAAAAAAGCTATTAAAAATAGGCCAACTAGATTGTCTGCATCATCTCTTAGAGGTACGGTGACATTTTGCACCTCCATTTTCTGTATCAAACTTATCTGCAACTTGCATCAACCCTGCTGTGGATGATGAATGTATGACTGCTCACTGTTCATCACAACTGTCGTGAATGTACCTCTCACATCATATGCTTTGTAGTCTCAATATGTTTTCACAACCGTGATTTGTATCACACGGTCACCTCAATACTTGCTTTCTGTATGGGTATTATAAAATCAATAAAAATTATATATATAAAACAAAAGATAAAAACAGGCCAACTAGGGCAGCAAATGATGTTCACTTACATAGTACCAGGATAATATGTGCCTCCTTTGTCTGTAATAAAACCAGGACTATTTTTCACTTTTAGCTAGAAGAATCTGCAAATGTATTACAAGATAGGAGAATCCATTATGCAAGTTTAAAGCATCCCCACCTCATTTATCGCATCAGGGTGAATGGGCTTTCAATAGGAGATTTTAAATGTAGGAACCCTGGACCAATCTGCTGATTTCAGAATAGCATCCAGCCTGGCCCCTGCCCAAAAAGGCCTTAGAAACCATATCCCCCACACACTGAATGTGTACCTAACTGACCTATGTCTACCCCCCCAAACCATTACCTCCTTCTCCCATCTACTAGTTGAGGACAGTGCTGCAAAAGGTTTTCACAACGCTATAAGTCACTGAGGGGATGCTGACTTCAACCCATCTGGTACCTGTATATACTGTTGAAAACATTTTGCCAAACATAGTTTAGTAATGTTAATTTGGTTTTGCAACTCTTCCTGTCATGGGAAGACAATGGGAAGCTGTTTCTCAATCGTTTGCCAGCTAATCTGGTGACATTACTATGTTTGGGTTCTTTCAGAAGAGTGTCTGATGTTAGGGCTTTGGATGTATCTGTTATGCATATTTCAGGGAGCAATCCTCTGCAGCAAGTGGAAGGAAGTGTGCAAAGAGGCAAGAGAGCAATGAAATTAAAGCATATAATGATGGATTATTCTGAAGGAATATGGGAGTGAAAACCCTGGTTTAAGTTATGCTTCACGGGGGGATGACTTATGGTCCAATTGGCGTGGCCCATTCATGGGTACACCTGGGGGTTCAGGTAAAAAGACCATCTGAAATGCTGGATGACCAATCTTTTGATAATTTGTACTACAATGACTCTTATTACGATGATGAGGGAGCAACTAAAGATGCAACAAAGTTGAATCCTGGAGATAAACTTATAGTTCTGATCAGTGGTGGCCGGCACAGGTAAGAGTGGTGGGGCGGAGTAGGGGTCGTGAAAGGCGACAGTTGACGGGATAAGTAAAATTAAATGAAAAAAATAAAAACACTTACCTTGCGCTCGCCGCATCGCCGACTGAGTGATGCAGCGAGCGAAAGGTAAGTGGTTTTTATTTATGTTTTTATTTAATTTTACTTTTCCCATCAACTGTTGAGTTCCCACACCCCGTACCGCCTCCACTCCACCGCCTCACCACTCTTACCTGTGCCAGCCGCCACTGGTTGTGATTATGAATGCAGCGGACTCCCCTGTGTCTGAGCGTGGGCTTAACCGACATCTGAATTCTTCAGAATGGTGACCCCTTCTATATTTGGATGGATGCATTCAGACCAAGTTTAAGGGCTCTGTTGAGAGGGCTACAAGATGATAATGAGGATGGAATGTCCTAAGCCAGTAATATTGGAAAAGGCTGCTGTAGCACCAGTTCTAGATCCTATGATTGTGATTTTCCTTAGTAGTGGGAGTAAGGATCCCAGAAAAGGAGTAGATAAGACATTGGCCTTATTCCAGGACAATGTACTGGATGCTTTTCGTGCAGTTGTAAAACTATTGTGCATGGCAGAGCAAGCAAAAACAGTAAGTGAGGCTCTAGTCTTTGATGTGATGCCTGGTTGGGCTCAGAATGCAATATGCTTTTTAGGTAATGCTAACAAAGTATTTTCCTCTGAAAGGTGTTTAAAGTCTGTTATTATATATGGATGCAAAATTGGGGGATCTTGCAAGTTCTGATTTGGCTAATATTATTCAGGGATTCCTCTTTGGAGATAAGCTAATAAGGGAAATTAGAAAATATATTTAGCCCTTCACATCTTTGGGGAAGGCCCACTCTTCTTTGGTAGGCATTTTCAGATGTGTCAAGGTCAAAAGATTCATGGGCCGTTTCTACAGTGGGCAGCCATCTATAGACTCTATTTTATCAGACAGCAATTGAGCTACTCAGGGCTCACTTTCTTCACTCCAATGCCATCAGAGGCCAAACAAGAGTAGGGGGCGTGCACGGGAAGAGTGCTTTCTTCTCCCAGTATCAAGGTGGGAGGCAGATTCTTTCAATCTGCGCATGGTTTGGATATGATTTCAAGTAATCCATGAGTACTTCAGACAGTTTGGGATTTCAGTTAGAATTTTATGCTACTCCAATTCAGGAAATAGCCTTACTGCCTTTGAGGTTTTCTCTGGAAAGCAAGAATTTGATTTCAGTTGAGGTTCACAAGTTATTGTAGAAAGGGGCAATAGAGCCTTGTGTTCTACAGCCAAGGGGTTTTGTCAACAATATATTGTGCTGGTGCAGAAATAGAACAAAATATATCAGACAAGCAACAAATATGAGGGATTATCTACTAACATTTCAGAATGGAGACAATGAACAGTCTCGGGAATATTCTGTTGTCAGAAGTTAAGATGGTGCATCTGGACTTAAAATATGTTTACTTGTGGGTGCCTATATTCCAGCACCAGAGGAGGTACCTGCAGTTCTGGTGACTGGCACAATCCTTCAGATTTGCATCCTTTTATTTTTGTCTGTCTTCTGCTCCTTGATGTTTCACTAAGTTATAAAAACCAGTGGTGCCAGCCCTCAGAGAGCAAGGGTTAAGGATGATCAACTATCTTGATGGTATGATTTTCCTGGGTTAGGAGAAATCCTTGTCCCTGATTCAGGTGCAGGTAGTGTGTAGTGCTCGAGGCACTCTTGTGGGCTGACACCCTGTGATGACCTTTGACTACCATTATTTTAATTGACTTTGGTATGATATTTTACCCTAGCCTGAATGTACGACGTCCTGCATATTCCTTGTTTCTCTTAAAGGTTTCTTTCTTGGAATCTTGCTGTCTTTCAGTGGGAGCTGTCACGGAGTAGAACAGCCTTGCCAAGAACAGAACGTGTGGATGTGCATTTGAAAGCATGAGAGAGAGAGAGAGGTTTGGAATGTACTGTTTGGACTCGAAGTGCAGTGTTATGAGCAGTGGTGCACAAATGTGCACTGTGTTGTACATTGAGAGATGAAGTATGTGATGCTATAAGCAGTGGTGCACAAATGTGCACTGTGCTGTACATTGAGAGATGAAGTATGTGATGCTATAAGCAGTGGTGCACAAATGTGCACTGTGTTGTACCCTGGGAAGAATGATTAATTTCTTACTATTGGCTTTGACATGGCCTCATGTCATCCTGAATTCTCACTCTGCCTGGCTTGAGCTTTTTCTGCGCGCACAGACACGCTTGCAAGTTGTTTGGGTTAATCACGTTCAAGGATTGTTTTTGTGAGAGATTGTTAATTGTACCCTAAAAGGCTTTCGTGAGCTTCGTCAAGATAAAGGCTGGAAAATGCGAGAATGTAGAGGGAACGTGCGAACTCCTTCCTGCCGTGGAATGCTTGCCTGGAAGCTGGCCAGTTCCAGTAAGTTTCCTTGTGCAGGGAGGAAGACTCTCGAACCTTCTAGTGTGTGTTTTGAGATTATAAAGCGGAGGGTTGTTGACTTAGAAACCGGGATTTTGGAATCCGAATGGGGACGGACGCGTCTACTTCGGTACAGCGGAACCCTGGTTGCTGAGGCTCTTATCCCCGGCTGTAAAATCCCCCGGTCAGGAGTGGGCTAAGATGCAGTGTTTGCACCAGGTGAAGTGTTGAGTTTTGATTATTGCCATTGTGTTGTGTGGCCAGTGGCTTTGATCATTTGAGGTGATTTCTTTGTGATGTGTAAATGAGTCAGAGTGCACATCCAAAGTAACCATTTGAAGTATTCAGTATACATATATATTGTGCTTATCTCTTGCAGAACGTCCAGTATATTTGCTTGAGTCTTATCTCATATTATTTGCTGCTTGTATTTCATATCCATTCATTTAACTGTTGCATTTACCAAGTGTGTTATTAGTGCTTGCATATAAATAAATATATATCGCTATATATATTTCAATGTTGTTCATTTTGGCATCTGGGAAAGCCTTTCTGTTAGAGAGCATTGCATAAATAAACCCCAACCCTTATTCTAAAAAGAGAGTCTTTGCATTTTGTAAAATAAAACCCTTATCTAGGTGTTGTTGTGTTTTATGTCTCCTGCTTCGTCGTGTTTGAGCCACCATGTGGGAGATTCTGTATTATCTGAAAGGCGAAGCAAGACAGTAGTGGTAGATCTAATTCAGAGCTTGAGATTTGTAGTAGTCAAGGAAAAGCCAGAACTGGACTCTTCAAGGTAGTTCCAATTCTTGGGGTTCCTAGTGGACTCAGAGTAACAAGTCCGTTCTCTTCCAGAGGCATAATGGAAATCAATGAGGAAAGAGTTGAGGATGGTGCTGACTCACCAGCAGATTTCACTGCAACAGTTGGCAAGGCTAGTAGGGCTACTCTCATTGTCGATTCAGGCAATTCTTCAGGTCCTTTAAACTGATAGAACCAGTGGCGGACTGTATAGACTGCACGTCAATCACCAGTCCTAACGGGTATAATGTCCTGTGCAGAATTCTGGTGTATATGGAACGAAACATGCTGGCTGGATTTTAACGTTTTCTATTTTGGAGGAAAAGAATAAAGGAGATATTTTGAAACTCAAATTGGAATTGGGCTTCTTTCTGGTGCACCTTTATTATTTTCGTAAATTCTTCAGGTCTTCTTTATTATAGGGTGCATCATAGACTAAAGGCCTGATTTAAATCTTGGCCGAACGGATACTTGTCTCCATACCGCCAAGCCTGTGGTCCACACACCAGGTTTAAATGCAGACAGACCTTAGATTTAATCATGGTGGAGACTACTCTGTCTCCACTGAGATTAAACCCTTCTGACAGTCCTACAGAGTAAGGGCTGTTGGAGACAGAACTCTAATTCCACACATCTAATTTAAACGGGCAGAATTAGAGGTGAGATTTCACAGCCCGTCATTGTTAGGAAAAACCAGGCATTTAGAGGCAGTGAAAACTGCTAAATGCTCCCATCGCCATGGAGAGGACTCCCATGGCAATGGAAGCATTGCCTTTTTATGTTCAAAAAGAAAATCCTGCTTTGTTATTTTCATTTTGAAAATAAAATAAAAATAAGTTTGGTGCATGGTTCTCTCATGTTGAAGGAGCCATGCACCAAAATTCCCAGGCTATACACCATCCCGTAAATCAGGCCCTAAAGCCAAAACATCTGAGAAAGGGTTTGCAATATTCACAGATGCTTCCTTTAGATCAGAAAGTAAGACAGGAGATAGGATGGTGGTTAGAATATGTAGACACAAAAAAACAGAAGGGCCATTTTTCCTACAACCACAGATCTTGTATTAGAGTCATATGCGAGTCTGTTGGGATGGGGCGCAAGGTGTGGCATGTAATCAACTGGAGGCAGATGGTCCAGGAGAAAATTACTAATGCTCATAAATTGTTACGGGCTTGTTCCACGCCCCTTTGCACTTCAAAGCCTGGTAAAGAACTGGGTAAGATTTGCAGTACTTTTGCAGATGGACTATCTGACAGCGGGCAGGTGCATAAACAAACTATGAGGGAAAAGGTCAAAGATTTTGGTGGCGTTGGCCAGGTTGCTGTGGGAGTTATGTCTCCAACAAGGAATTTCATTGAAGGCAGAATACCTTTCGGAACCATCCAACATGGTTGTTGGACTGGTATTTGAGGAGTCTCTATGACAGCAGCGACTGGAATTTTCACCCTCAGGTCTTCAAGGCCATAGTAAAGTTGTGGGAGCCCTTTCACATAGAGCTTTTAGCCCCTAGATTGGCAAGTCAGTTGAGCAAATACTACAGTTGGAGGGCAGATCTGGAAGCATTGGTTAGGGATGCTTTTCTGCAGGATTTGTCTGTTTGAAAACTTTAAGCATTTTCGCCTTTCCTCATGGTTTCTAGGTGTGTTTCTCAGGTTCGCATAGACATTACCAAGGCTGACAATTGTTACTGTTCCAGAAGGCATTGTTTCCATCTCTTCTAGAATTGTAAGTGGATTGCCCACTTTTAACACTAGTATTTACAGGGTTGATGAGATATCCAGGCCGGCACTACCACAGTCTAGTACTGAAGGACAAGTTAGTGTTGGTGGTCTGGAACATCTTAGGACCTTATAAAAAAAAGTAAAGAAGTTTTTGACATATAAAAAGAAGCCTAATAAACAATGATAAAATCAAATAAACTTTTCTTTTGAACTTTGTTACTGTTATGACATTGTTGGTTAGCCCATGCTGAATTCAGTTTCAGATTTGTGAAAGAAATATAGGTCATGAGGGAGCTTTTGATATTGTGCTGTTGTTTTCCCCTCTTCTCCCTGACCTCAAATTATCTCTTTTAGAGGGGTCCCCCTTCTTTGCATAAACATCTTAGGACCTTTCCATAAATACCAGACCTTTCGGAGTCAGCTTTCAAGTATAATAGAGCATTTTGGGCACAAGGAACAACTAGAGCTTATAATTCAGCTTCGATGTCTGGTACAACTGGTATTATGTGGAAAGAAACATTGATCTCATTGGTTCAGAGGTCACAGATGTTCTAAACTTCTTGGTGTCCTTGGCAGCAGCGCAAAAATCCTATAGGACGGTTAACACCTACAGACCTGTAATTTCAGCAAGGCATCAGAAAGTTGAGAGTAAATCAATAGATAAATATCCAATAGTTTGTAGATTGTTGAAAGGGGTTCAGTATGATAATCCCCTAGACATAGGAATTCTAAGCTATCAGATGTTAATTTAGTTTAGCAACACTTCCAGTCTTGGGAAGACAATGCGAAGCTGTTTCTCAAGTGCCTGTCAGCTACTCTTGGTTTCTTTCAGAAGAGTGTCTGATATTAGGACTTTGGATGTATCTGCTATGCATTTTTCACCAGCTGAGGTTCACTTTACAATTACAAGCCATACAAACAATTCTTCTACTTCTGCTGAGTTTTCTTTTCCCCACACCCCAAATTTTTCAAACCTGTAGCTGTTATAGAGTTTGATACGGCAGTTGCAACAGAGTTGTCAATATCAGTGGCCACAATTAAAAAAAGAACAGGAGACCAATTTACATATGAAAGCCCCAGCAGGGAATTGAACCCTTGCCAACATACTTATGTTTTCAAGTGTAGTCACTAATATATTAAAGACATAAAAACAAATGAACTTCTCAGTTCAAAAACCATAAACAATTGTAGACATCAAATAAACTATTTAGATGTCAAGAGGTAGGATACAAATGTTTGTGTGAGGAAAAAGAACGCTTTATATCCACAAAAACAGGCCTTCAAGTAAAATAGCTTGAAAAGGCTCATCCCGATCCCCATTTCTCTTCGGAGAGACGTGTTACAAATTAGCAACTGAACAAACTCCTTCACCGAAAAAAAGGCTGCCTCAGCAGCTCAGCCTTTGCATTAAAGAAACAAATTAACAGTTTAAATAGAGCTACATCTGGAACAAAAGGGATACAAAAAAGCAACTCCAAGACACACACAACCTTTTAACCTTGCATTGCCTGCACGAATGCTGAAGCACTGAGAAGTAGTGGTGTAAAGCACACAGAGTCAACAGTAACTGTAGACAGAAGTGGCAAGAAAATAGGTTTGTTAGAGGTCACGCCTATTTATAGTGTTGTCTGTAGTTCTTTCATGTTAATGTTTCCTAATTAAGAAAGCCGTATTGTGGGAAATGTGGTGTTTCATTCAATGTGCTGTGTAAATAAAGCAGAAGAAAGAATGCACCATAGAGCCTCCTGTTTTGTAATAAAATTGCATTTTTTATGCAAGTGTATGCCTGTCCCTTTGCCTGTCAATGAGAAAACACTTCAGCTGCAGTGGTAAGCCGTCTTTGATGTTGTTACATTTTCTACACAACTGGCTTTATGCAGGGCTAAAAAATGCACAGTGGCTTGCAAATATAAGGGCATAAGTTCCCAAGTTTCGCCTATTTACGTTGTTTCCAGCTTTAAAGAATATACCAAGGGAGATGATTTCATAACAAGAGTCTGTTCTCCAAGCTGTGCACCAGTTCCTAGCAGGATTCCTGCCAACCCCCTGCGACATATATTCTTAGCATGAAACAAGCATTCCAAATACAGTTTAGATCCAGTGGCAGTTTCTCCATAAGAAGGGAGGAGCGTCAAACCCCCACACCCCCCATTGCTGCGCAGAAAGTGTGAAAAATAAATTGCAAATAAAATTATTTAATTGCCATTTTATTTTTTACTCTCTGCAGCCGAACCGAGTATAAAGGCGGGGCAGGGCCAGTGGGTCATTGCTGCTGATTGGCAGCAGTGAGGAGTGGCCACTTCAGTTTGAAGTGCGCATGTCGGTTTGGCCGGCTATCTTGCGATGGCCAGCCTGACGTGCAATTCAAACCTCTTCAACTCAACTAGAGAGAAGGCACAGTCCTCCAGTGCATTTAGGAGCACTGAGCCGGCCCCCTTCAGCCAATCCATGTGCTTTACTCATGCTGCTTAATATTCTTAACATTATGAGACCAGTGTCTGGATCGGATAAGGGAGTTGGCTGTCTGACCTTGCACTTGGAAGAGTCGGAGCCACGGACTGGAGAACATCGAGGACATGCTGGGATGTGCTGCATACTTCTAAGGTAACACAAACTTTAATTTTTCTTTGTACATTTTTAAAAAATGAAATAGTGTAATGTAACCGGTGCTCACTTTCAGCTCTGCAATACCGGGTCAAGTTCTGCTTGACTGCCTCACCATTTTCATATGTCACCAACCGCCACTGTTTAGATCTGCCAACTTCTTTTGTGTTGACAGGAAGAAAGGTACAACCTGGCGCAAGGCATGTTAGATGTTCTTGAGGCCCTAGGTCAAAAAATGTCACGCTGGGCCCACATGGCAACATCTAGCACCATCTACTGGTGTAAGGCATACTAGCTGCCTTGAATAAAAAAGACAGACTTACTTCAAAATCTATATAAATAAAAAATACAGTGCAAGAGTGGGTCCCTGTAAAAGCGTGGGGCCTGGGCAATAGTGCCCCTTCCAACCCCCCCACCCAGCTTCTGATGGCCCTGCGTGTTACATCAATGAAATTGGTACTAACAATCATTCACTAATGTAAAAGTTAACAAGAAGAAACAATATAATAGAAATGGGATGTCGTAAGACAACAGGGTAAAGTCAAAGCAAGAGCAAGAGTTTGCCAGGAACTTGCACACGACTGATCACCAGCATTAATGTATGCAAGCTTTGTGAAAACATTTACTACAGCCTTATAGCCCGCCGTAGCGGGCTATACCTGCTATTAAAGGCCCGCTCCCGCGTTAAAGGCCCAAGCCGAAGGCGAGGGCCTTTAACAAGGGACCGGGACTTTAATAGCCGGTATAGCCCTGCTACGAAGGGGTATAAGGCTATTAGAACATTCTGACACTAGAGGGCAGAATGTTCTAACAAATAAAACAAAGGCTTCTCGAAGCTCGAGGGGATTTAAATCCCCTCGAGCTCCGAGAGGCCTTTGTAAAACATTGGAATGTTGCTCTGCGGGCCTTTACCGGCCCGTAGAAGCAGGGAGCACTCCATTGTCTTCAATGGAGCTCCCAACATTCCAATGTTCTAATAATTGTTACTGGTTTTACAGAGCCCTAACGAGCCCAGTTAAAACTCTGAAATGAAAACCTTCCTGTCCCAAAATATATTTGAGCTGGTTATTGTACTCAGTTAAAAACTGGGGCAAAGAATGTGGCATAAAACATGTAAAATGTACCATTGCCTGTTGTACATGCAATTTTGTTACATTTAGTTTAGTTTATCGTAATCTGATGAGAGGAACAGCTAAAAATGTGACTGTGTAAAATGTATACTGAGATACATTTTGCTAATATTTTTGCTGTTCTTCTAGCATAAGAGATTCAATAAGAATTAGTATAACACTTTTGTAATCCTTTAATTGACCACATTCCCACGGTGTAACAATACTACAATCTCAGGCTGAATGTTTGCCAGCAAGCTTGGGGTGTCGCGAGCCTTCAGCTCAACCAATTGGTAAAATTCTTCAACAAATATTAACTTCAATTATTCCGTAATTTGTTTCATTCAATATCATACTTTATGCATCCTCAAAATGCATGATATGATCCCAACTTATTTTTCTTATTCAGCTCCAAATAATCCACTACTAATTGCCTAATGCATTTCGGATCCCCCGAGTCCTCATCGATGTAAACAATCAGGCAATACAATTGTGAGAAAGGAGTAACCATACAGATTAATGTAATTTCATTGAATTATGATTCATATCATGTTAATATCAAACCATACATGTTATTCTGCTGTTTAATTTTTCTATGAACTCTATAATTACAAACAAATCAGAAAAACATGCATCTCTTGATGTCCTTATAGATCCTAGGGTCCACATAGTATTACGTAATACATGGTGCAGCCATTGTTTCACCATTGGGAGTGTCTAAAAGTCTGCTGGCAGTAAGCGCTGATAGAGCTAATTTAAGGCATGCCCTCTGTTTGACTTGGCCCTCTCTGCAGGTTCATTCCCAACATTTTGCCTTCACCCATCCTGTTTTAATGAACTAGTTTTTGTTTCCAAAAGAACTCTATGCACTTTACTACTGCTAACCAGTCTGAAAGTGCTTGTGCTCTCTCCTTAAAACATGCTAAAATTGGCCTACACCTTATTAGCACATTTATTTTACCTATAAGTCCCTAGTATATGGTACTACATGTACCCAGGGCCAGTAAATTAATTGCTACAAGTGGGCCTGCAGCACTCACTGTGCCACCCACTACAGTGGCCCTTTAAACCATGTTTCAAGCCTGCCATTGCAACCTGTAGAACAGTTTCAAATTACCAATTCGATCTGGCAAAATATATCTTTTGCCAGGTCTATGCTGTCCTTTTTATTACATATAAGTCACCCCTAAGGAAAGCTCTAAATGCCTATAGGGCAGGGTCATTGTATTTAAAAGTAGGACACGTGGGTTTACGTTTTACATGTCCAGATAGTGAAAAACCCCTAAATTTGTTTTTCACGACTGTAAAGCCTATCTCTCCAATTGGATAACATTGGTGTACCGTATTACATTTAATAAGTGTTAAGTTTTGATTGGGAGCAGGTAGAAATGTCATGTTTGGACTCAAATGAATTGTAATTTAAAATACTCTTTAACGATGAAGTTGGATTTTAGATTAGAATTTTGAAATAGAAATTTAGAAAGTTGGTATTTTCCTGCACAAAAACTTCTAAGGCCTCTAGGAGTTTTCAGCTGCCCTGGGCTGTTAATGGTTCCCCCATTAAGATTGCATATTGGGCCCTGACAGTGCACAATTGGGGATTAATATGGGAAAGATGGACCATCCTGCGAATGTTGGGACAGGATCTGTTCCCTGCCTCACTTAATCCAGCACACATACAAAGGAACCTGACACTAATATTTTGTCACCCCAGAGTTCTTGGAGCCTTGACAGTGGAAGGAAGGAACTTTCCAGAACCAGATATTGGGGCAGCCTAGAAGATTTCCCCATTTCAAAGGCTGTCACCTGGTATAAATATTGAATTGTCAGAGCAGGCCTTCCGTGCACCTCTGGACACTACAGAATAAGTACTGCCTTGCTCGCCAGAGGACTGCCCTGCTGCTTGTGGCCTGCCTTGTTTTCCAGAGGACTGCCCTGCTGCTTGAGACTTGCCTTATACTCTAGTGGACGGTCCTGCTGCTTGAGGCTTGCCTTGTTCCCCAGGGGACTGCCCTGCTGCTTGAAGCCTGTCCTGCTCTCTGCAAAGAAAGACTGGCCTTGCTCCCTTCATCTCATGCTACCTGAGTGCCTCCAAGGGACAGGTGGCTGACCTCCTGTTCTGAGTTACAGGGACAAAACAAACTCCAGAGTCTTCCCTGCAACTGCCCAGCTGACCTGCTGAAACTAGAACTACCTGGACCTTCAACTGGCTTCTGCTAGAGTGAGCCCCTGATCACAAAGTATTACCTCCCCAGATCCTAGACCCTTGGCTTATATCCGAGTGCACTCCCCTATAAGAAAATGAGCAATTTTGAAGTTCTGGACTCTTTGCCCGGGTTTTGAGAAGGTAACTTTTTCAGCAGAAATAACCTTGTCCCTGTATCAGACCCAATCTCTTGTATTGGCCTTAACTTGTGACTTTCCCCCCGGTCTAGCAGGACCAGATGACCATGAGTGGCACTTTGTCATTTTAGGTGCTATACCTACCAAAAACTTTGAAATTGTAAATTCTCTGGTTCTACTGATTGGATTTTGGTCTCATTTTTTAAAAATTTCAATGTATCCTATTTTTCTAAATTGGTTTGGGATTTTTCTTATGTTGTGTTTTCACTTTATTGCTGTTTGTGTGCTGCATAAATACTTAACAAAGTGCCTCTAAGTTAAGCCTGACTGCTTTTGTGCCAGGCTCCCAGAGGGTTAAGCACAGGTTAATTTGGTGACTTTTGTTGTTCACCCTGACAAAGATTGTGATTGTTGCTTGAGAAGTGTTTTACCTCCCTCAACCAATAACCCAGTTTCTTAAAACCTTTACCATAGTTTTGAAGCTCACAGGTGTAGTTGTAGAGGCAGCCCAGCAGCACTCTATCAAATAAGCTATGCAAATGAAAATGACACAACAAGACCAGCACTCACAAAGCTAAAGCTGGCAGCCACCCACAGACCTATTGGCTTAACAATGCTTGGTATTCAAATAGCATAGGGATCGTATTATCTCATAGAGCTAGTGCTGGAATTCCCTTCCCCTTCCCTTCCCCTTTGGCTTAGGCAAGAAAAATCTGAAACTGCTTTTTGCAAGAATTGACAAACATGGGTTTTCAGGTCAACTTAGATTAGGGTTCCTACATTCCTGCTTTGCATTAAAGGACTGATACCCTAGAGCTGGGACACGTCAGTTGACGTAGCTATGCGCTTTATAAATCTCATTATATTATCATTATTATTACGCCTTTGGGCATTTACAGACATCGTCACATGCCAAATCCATTCACAGCATCAATGCAAAATATGTATGTTAGGCCACTGACCATTGAATTGTCGTTCAGATGAAATGCATGAGGCAGTGCTTCGTCTGTCAAGTGCCCACAGTTTTTTTGGAGCCTGACTCCATCGCTTCTGAATGCAGAATAGCCAAATCCTAAGGCTGCATTTTTTTCTTTACATCTCATGCCCCATTCCTACACCCTCGCACACATCATGTCCCTCTATAGCTCTCTTGCTGAGTCTTGTTTTTCATTCCTCCTATCTCTTTTGCCACTGTTTGCCTATTTTTCGCTTACCCCTTCTTTTTCACTTTCTTGCCCTGGGACAAAATCTGATGAGGAAATATTGCCCCTGGCCCCCCAAAATAAGTGCTAGTGCCAAAATAAGTGCTAGTTAGGATCTCTCGAAACCTCCCCAAATTAAGCACTGTTATCTCGCGTACCCTTCATGTTTCTGGAATGTAAGGCATTGCTCACCACGAACTGCACATAAGATGAACCCTCATCCCGTGAGCCTGCTGTAACAGTTCAACGTGAAGTGCAAGTGGAGTGATAGAGAAGAGGTGTGAGTAAAAAGAAACTAGAGAATGGTGTGTGAGGTAACTAATGAAGAGGGAAAGTAACTATGAGCATTGAACAAGATCTGTTCGTATATGTTGTAAGGAGGTGCAAGTCAGTGCCTCTGTAAAAGCTGATCCATACAGAATTGACTCGGTAAATGCACCTGTTAATGAACAGATGTGTTTTTAAACCTTATAAACCTACGTTTTCGTTATCACTCGACACCCACGTGCTGTTTTCACGAATCCGACCGTTTATGGAATCCCAGTGCGTTCTCAGGCAAGGTCTTTAGCACTTCCCACGCGCACACCACTCTCCGCGATTTGCTGTCCCAAGGCTACCCTGCGTGCAGACATTTTGGAAACTGTGAACATGGTAGTGCACTTAAAGTCAGCAAATGCGTGTTTTAAGTTCAAAATATTTTATTAAGTTTAAGATCTAAACACAGTAATGGAACAAACAACAAAGAACACAGAATACAATGTAGTATATTTAAAGAATAGGCATTCGGCAGTTATCTTTAAATATAATATAGGAAACTGAGAACAGAATAACTATAATAAAAAAACTTAAATCGGAGGTACTAAGGTTATTATAAAGACACTATGTAGCCCTAAAAAAGAACCTAAAACAGCCTAAACCAAAAAACCATGTACACATTTTTAAGAAGCTCGATGTTCATGGCATAAATATAAGCATTCTAAGGAACCTATTAAGAAAGTATTGAAGTACTGCAACAACTCGAAAATAATCCCAATGTTCTTAATCGTTTTACTTTTGTGTATCTGGCCTTTCTGAAAAAATTGAAGTCTGCAAATGCAAGATTTTTCTGCTATAGAATTTGCTCGAGGCTTGCAGGTTTAGTTCGACAGGTTATTAGCTACGACACAAAATACAGTTTTATAATTAGCATCAGGTGAATTTTCAAATAAATTGGTTGTAAGGTCTCAGTTATGCATGAAAGAAATTAACAAAAGCACCAAAGCTAATAAGGTCAAGCAAATTTTGAGACAAAATACTAAACAAACAGCTAGAATGACATATCATAAAAACCCACAGAATGAGATGTCGTGTTTTCCTTGAGGCAGTTAATGGGATCTAGAAAATGCCAAATTTTGTGTTGCTACTAATCAAACTAATGTGGGGTAAAAGGGACATTTTGGTCACGTATGTAAGTCATCTTCAGGACAGAAGTCACGTGGTGCTTAAACAATGAAAGCAAATAGATGAAGATGGGAACTCTGATGATGGAAAGAATGTCATTCATTTCAAATTCAGAAAGTGATTGGGATGAAGTCGAAATATTATCAATGATTGCCACACACAAAAGGAAACCTCCATCATGCGAAAGCGCTGCATATAAAAAGTCGAATCAGATCAAATAAAAAGTCTTTTTCCCAAGCAGAGATAGGAAAAATGTATTTTAATAAAATCGAGGCCTCGTCTTGGAAAATGTAGTTTTACTTACACACTGAAAGCAGCTTTTCAACAGTTGTCCACTTTGAGAGCAATCTGTTCGCAATGTAAAGTATGCTACATTTTTATTTAATAATGACCCAGTCATGTGGGTTTACAAGGCACAGTTTAGGCGTGACATATCTAATAGGTAAAATTGGTTGTCCTACATGGCAAAGTCCCTTTTCTCTGCCATGTGTCAGCATAGTGCTATGAAACTATAGCCATCTAATCATTAAGGAGCTTCCTGAAGTCATATATTTTTGTAAAGCATGTGCATCATGTAAATACATATTGCAGCCAACGTATGACACTTAACTTTCAAGCCAGTGGTGCATTTCGTCAAAATCAACATGGCTTTACATAAAATGTAAGCCAATTATATAAATCCAATACGCAAGATTTGTTTTGGTCGGAAGCACAGGTGATCCAGCGCGATATTAGCAAACAGCATTCACACACCATATACTCACTTGGGCCCATACATTCATGCTACGCTAATACTTACGCTGGTGAGTCAGTTGTACTCTTTATCAAAATCCCTGCTACCAATTACCTTTCAGATTGAAGAGTAATGACTTACCAATGAATCCTTTTCTAATTGGGAAGTTTAAAATGAGTGACATTCATTACTGTACATAATCCTGAAATAACCACTGAGTCAGGAAGTTTTAAAATGTTTATCTAAAGATTTAGCAGAGTAAATACAGAACCACAAGATACTCAGTCGTATATCAAGGATGAAGCATAGAATAATAATGATTGATTAATGACGGTCCCTCAGAAAGGAGAAGATAGAGACAGCAGCGCAACTAAAGGTTGCAAGTATAATTACCTAAAGTGCGAGAACCAAACCCCTTGGCCAAGGAGTTGGAAAAGATGGGACCCAGGAAGGATGAAGAGCAAAGACCTCCTTCAGGTTCAGAACAGGACCGGTGACCGCTCTACCAACGACGCCTGCGTCGTTCCCCTCTCTGATACCCGGCTTCTCCTCGACTCCCCGTGCCTTCCTTCTAATGGACTCCGCCGCCCCCGCCTCAGGACCACGGTTCAGTCTGCAATCGATCAGCTTGTCGGTCTGGAGCTTCTGCCTGTCTGCGTCTAGTCTCGAAGAACGCCTGTTCTGAGCTTCTCTTCTGCCTTCCGTGTCTTCTGATCTCTCTGTTCTGACTAATTAGCTAATTCTATATCTGTTATACCCTTCTACGCCCATGTACCTCCCATTAATGTTGCAAAAATATGGGACCACTATTTCTGATTGGACAGGGACAGGGGGTTGATCCTCACACCATATGATTTTAGTTCAGTTTTCTGAAGACCATTGTTTTAAAATACCGCCCATCAATTTTGATACATTTGCTTTATTTCCCACCCGTCTCACGACAAATTTTATACATAATTCATAAACATTGTTGCATTTCGGCTGGTACATCATGGGTACAGCGATGTCGGCCATCAGGTCATGGCCTTGGACGACGTCCAGGTTGACTTCATCCTTTTCTGTCTGGGCAGCCATGCAGGGCGCATGCGCAGGATCATTGTCACATGAGTTTTCAGTTCACCAAACCCCAAGCCCAAAGTTTACGAACTAATAAAAGCAAAGAAGAAAATATTAAAATCACAAATAAAATATTTCACTGTATACCCACTCTTCCTATTCTATTCCCATTTATTTATAAATTCTATCCCGCATTAATAGCGTTAGAGAAACGACAATTTAATTATAACACGAGAGCAAGCTGTAGCATGTGAAAACATCTAGCAGCCATTTTAATGCACACTGCGCAGAAGCAGAATTTTCCCACCAAGCAAAGAAAGACGTCACAACACGTGATATGGTTGAGACATGCGCAGTAAAGTTCCCGCGTTTTAGCGGCCATTTTAGAAAAAGACAAGCGTTATTCGTTAGTTTAAACACATAGGCAAGCTTCCTTGCTACTTATGTCGTGTATGCAAGAGTTAGTACAAACAATACAAGTTTAATAAATTAATACTGTGAGAGGATTGTATCCGAGCAAGTCTCATTTGTGAGTCCTTGCTCCATCAATCCCCTCTCTGATGGCGTTTCTGAGCCATTAAATACTACCCACAATCAGATGCCAACTTTTAGCATAAAATAGTCTCATTTTCATTTTTACACTTTCTATTTTTCACATCCCCTTTCAGTTTCTTGTATAATTCACTTCTCAAGTCTTCTAGTTCAATTTCATCAAACTTTCTCTTCTTCCCTTTTCCTGTCACAGTATACGATTCATTCTTTCTACAGCATTTGCCCCATATTATTATTGACAATACTATTATTGCTATCCCTGCTAAGGGTACTAATATTTGTCCTATAAGTCCTTTCCCTATATTAGTAAACCAGGTACCAATTAACGCAATACTACTTGTCAATCTTTCCCATACACTATCAACTTCCAGTGGTTTAAGTTCCTTCTCAAGTTTAGTTATATTCTGTACATACGTTCCAATTTCTGCACTTTTATCAGGTATATAAGTGCAACAGTGTTTCGTCTTCAATAATTTACAGACTCCGCCCTCTTTTGCCAATATAATATCAAGAGCAAGTCGATTTTGCATAACCATAGACCTAATCGCAAACATTTCCGCATTAATCATTAGGAAACTTCCAGCAGTATCCGTTGATAAACGGTCAACCACTGTAGACAATTTACATATCTTCCTTGAGTTCAGAATTATTCCCACTGAAGGTATCAATGCACCAAATATATCACCTACAATTTCTGAAAAACTAGCTCTTTTACTACGTGTTAATTCACTATTATTTTCATTGCTCCCAGTGTTTCTTTTTACGTGGTATATTTTTGGAAATACTATTCCAAAGTAACAACTTCCATACCACCGTGCAGGAAGCCTAAAGTAAGCCTTATTCCCACACACATAATAGACTCCAGGAAAAACTGAATCTGTTCCTCCTTTGATTCCCCACCCTCCAAGAATTAAGAAATTATGTTCACATTCACTGGTACCGATGAAAACATTGTTATAATCAGTTTTTAACCTATGTAGACAAATTTTCCATGTCTTTACAAAATCCAGAGCCATAGCAGCTTTAGCCTTGCCAGGTGTGTAACTACCTTCTTTCTCAGCCCAAGGTGGCAAATGAGCCTTATGCTCAGAAGCTTTCTTTTGAAAATCTTGTCTTCTGTTTTCTACTAAATTCAAAAATATCTTTTCTTCTTCATGTAATGAACATGTTAGATTGTGTCTATGTGCATGTGTTATATCTATCGATTTCATTGTTAAGACAAATTCTCCCATAAACTGTGCATCTTGACTACTAAGCACTGGGTTCATACTCTTTCGAATCGGAACCTCAGAAAATATCACATCTATGTTTGAATAATAATACTGAAGTCTCCCTGTTCTATAAAATAAACTAGCTAATACACTACATGATATGCCATATGTTAATGGTAAGTGATGATATGTTAACCCTTCTGCTACTGATTCGGGTAACTTCATACAGACATAACAATTACTAACTTCCATGGTATCTACATATTGAAACAATAACTTTGTGAAAACATTTAAACTAGTGTCGTTATCAGTTATCTCATGATGAAACTCTGGTTCATTTTCTGCCATTAGTTCTACTCTATTACCCTTCAAGTTTGCTGTCCTTTCCTTAGTTTCCTTATTAATCTTTTTATCCATTATCATAAGTTAAGGAACTGCTACGATCAGAACTAACCATACTATAAGCACCATTACTAGACTACATATGCATACTGCACAGCATCTTTTACAACATTTCTGTTTTGATCTCCCAGCAACTCTATCGTCGGACATTTTGACAAGGAAGATTGCTCTTCTTATCTATTTTCCATTTCTTTATAGCACTATTTCTCTTTATCAAGGCGGTCTTGTTTCTTTTTCATAGATCAGTTCCGCACTGGTTCCTTCGTCACCACTTTCACTTGACTCTGAGCTTTCGTAATCTTCAAGAATGATGTAAGTCCAATCAGGACCCTTGAATTTGTTGTTCACAAGTTTCAGTCTCTTACTTCTTCTTTTCTCAGTTCTGCTTTCTTGTTCTGTTTGACTTGTTACTTCATTTACTTGATCTGGATCTTCACTTCTGGTTGTTATGTGGTATTTTACTCTTTTAATGACACTAGGCCAATGATCACCTTTTCTTGTTTTCTTTGTGTGCACTGTCTCTTTGTTTTCGTCTTCAGAAATCCTTTTATTTTCAGGTTTTAGCACAGTTTCGTTTTCTGCAATTACTGTTTCTCTTATTTGTTCCTTTTCAGGTCTGATTGGTTTCTCTTCAGCAGCTCCACTGTGAGTTTCCAATAAGTGACCTTGTTCTTTATTTATTTCTTCATGTTCGTTTTTCTCAAGATCTTCTTTTTCTGTATATTTTTCTTGATCTAACTGGTTCTGATCAGGGCTTATTGCACTTTGTACTTCTGCAGCCTGACCTAATTCTTCTAAACCTGTCTGTCCCTGCTCAAAATTTGTTGGTTCTTCGTTGTTTTGAGCCCAGTTTCCTTTCCCTATCTGGTCCTGCTCAGGTTCTTTTATTGTATTTTCTTCTTTTTCTTGAGCTGCTTCTTCTTCACCTATGTGATCTTCTTCGATTTCTTCCAAGTTTGCTTGACTTCTTGTTCTGTGGTAAACTTCAGGAATTTCCACCACTGGTATCCAGTCCTGACTTGTGCTCAGTTGTTCTTCTTCAGCTTCCCTTGAATCTCGAACCTGAGACTCTTCAGCTGGGCAACCTTCAGCTTCCTCAGTGATTGATGCTGACTGAGGATTTTCTTCTTCAGGGTCTGGTACTCTTTTGGTGTGACTTACATGAATCCAATTAGGAAATCCTGCACACTTCACTGCTGTATTTGTGATCAGTATGACCTGACAAGGTTTGCCCCACCTAGGTGATAGACACGTCTCTCTGGTGTGATTATTCACTACCACCCAGTCACCAGGATTCAGATCATGTTCTTGTTCAGGCTGCCTGGAAACGGCGTCTTCTCCAACCTGGTGAGAGACAGAACGCACTAGGTCAGCCAATCCTTTGCAATAATCCAGGACCATATCATCAGTTATATTCAGCAGTTTATTTGTGGGAACATGTGCTTGTCTCATTGCTCTTCCCATCATTATCTCGTGTGGGCTCAATCCGGTATTTCTATCAGGAATGCTTCTGAGTCCCATTAAAACAAGTGGCAATGCATCCGGCCACTCTAATGATGTTGATGCACACATTTTTCCCAATCTGGATTTTATTGTGCCATTCAATTGTTCAACCACTCCAGAAGCCTCTGGACGATATGCACAGTGCAGTTTTTGTTCAATTTGAAATGCTTCACAGATTATTTTAATCACTTCACTGTTAAAATGTTTTCCTCTATCCGATTCCAAAGTTACTGGGAAACCAAACCTAGGAATGAGTTCTCGTAGCAACAACTTTGCAACTGTAATGCTGTCATTCCTTCTGGTAGGGTAAGCCTCCACCCACTTTGAAAACAGACATACTATGACAAGTACATATTTCAGCCCTCTGCAGGATGGTAGCTGAATGAAATCAAATTGCAATCTTATAAATGGACCTTCTGCCTTTCCAATTTTTCCAAACCCAATTATTGTTTTTCTCCCTGGATTATGCATCTGGCACGTTAAACATCTCTGGCAAAGACTCTCTGCTACAGCCCTGAACCTTGGATTTTACCAATTTTGTCTGAAGAGCCTAATCATTGCATCTCTCCCTATGTGAGTGTCTCCATGATACATTCTGGCCATCTGTGAAAGCAAAGAATCGGGCATGACTGGTCTGCCATCGGCATAAATCCATACATCATCGTCTGCCCTTTGTGAACATCCCATTTTAATCCATGTATTTTTCTCACTCTCATCAGCATCATCTTGCATTCCTTTTACCTCATTCCATGTTTCAGGTGGCGCATACAGCATAAGTTGGCAGCTGATTCCCATTCTTTCCACCCTTTTATTGACTGACAACCTATTTTTGGCACAATGTTGAGCGACAAGGTCTGCATATCGGTTGCCGACTACCACCCAGTCATCTCCTGACTGGTGTGCGGCACACTTCACCACAGCCAATTATTTTGGTGATTGTATTGCTTCTAGCAATTCCCTTACGAATTGTCCATTTTTAATGGGGATCCTGAAGAAGTCATGAAATCCCTCTGCATCCAAAGTTGGCCAAAATCATGCACAACCCCGTAACCATATTGGCTATCTGTAAATATAGTTACTTTTTGATTCCTCCCAATTTTGCAAGCCTTCATCAATGCAATTAATTCAGCTATTTGTGCAGATTTGACTCCGGGTAAATAGGATGCTTCGACTATTCCAGTTAATTCACACACCGCATAGGCAGCAGTTAGTTTACCATCTTCATGTCTTTGGCACGAACCATCGACAAACAGCTCCCTGTCTGGCTTCTTGAGGGGTAGTTCCTCAATATCAGGACGTGGTTTCGTGCATAGCTCTGTGACTTTTAAACAATCATGTTCTTCTTCTTCGTCATCGTTAACTTCCTCATGATATGGGTCTGGTAATAAGGTAGCTGGATTTACTATTGTGCACCTTACCATGGTCACATTTTCAGCACCCATTATTATTCTTTCATACTTAGTCAGCCGACTAAGAGTAAGATGCTGTGTTCGCGTTCTTGTCAACAGAATCACAACCGCATGTGGAACAAAAACCTTTACAGGGTGTCCCATTACGATTGACTCACTTTGTTCAATGCTCAAACAGGTAGCCGCTACTGCTTTTAAGCAGCCTGGCAATGCGGCTGCCACTGGGTCCAAGGTAGCAGAAAAATATGCTATAGGACGTCTGTCTAAACCATGTCTCTGGGTTAGGACTCAAAGTGCACAATTTTCTCTCTCGTGACAAAATAATGCAAATTTTCTTTTATAATCAGGCATGCCTAGGGCAGGTGCTGAACACAACGCATTTCTCAATTTTACAAAAGCTCCTACGCTCTCATCATCCCACTCAACTGGGTCCCTTGCCTTCTTTTTCGTTAATTGAATTAATGGCTTTGCTAATAGAGAAAATCCTAGTATCCATTGTCGACAATAACCTACTATTCCTAGGAACATTCTCACTTCTCTTTATGTTACAGGCAATTGCATTTTCTTGATTATTTTTACTCTTTCAGACGTTATTCTTCTTTTTCCCCTCTCAATTTGGTGTCCCAGATATTTAACTGCTGTTGTACAAAACTGCAACTTTTCAGGTGAAACTTTATGCCCTTCTTCAGCTAAATGATTTAATAATGCAATGGAGTCAACAACACAGTCCTCTCTGGTGTTTGATGCCACCAGTAAGTCGTCTATATACTGCACTAAGACTGAGCTTCCTGGCATCACTAGTTTCTCTAGACACTTTTTCAATATCTGATTGAAGATGGAAGGACTTTCCGTGTACCCCTGAGGAACACGATTCCATACATAGACTTTGTTCTCGAATTTAAATGAAAAAAGATACTGGCTATCTGGATGCAAGGGTATCGAAAAGAATGCTTGGCATAAATCAATCACAGTAAACCATCCTGCACTCCAAGGAATCTGGTATAGAATTACTGCAGGATTTGGCACTATAGGACAACAGGGTTCCACGATCTTGTTTATTTTACGCAGGTCTTGAACAATCCTATATTTTCCACTAGGTTTCTTCAAACCCATGATTGGTGAGTTACAAGGGCTACTCATTACTTCTTTTAATATGTCTTGTTTTACCATTCTGTTGATTTCTTCAATTACTCCTGCTTTTACTTCTGCACTCATTTTGTATTGTCTGATATTTGGGAAAATCACACCTTCTTTTACAGTAATTTTAACTGGGTCTTTTTTGGCCATAAGTCCTACTTCTTTTCCTGTAAAATCCCATACTATGGGGTTTACAGTAGTTTTTAATTCTTCTGGCAACTCGTCTTTTGTTATCAAAGAAAACATCTCATCTACTTCTGTACCTTGTTTTGCAATCATAAACTTATATACATGATTTTCATCTGGGGTCTGCACTGCCACACCATCCGGTGTGCAGAAAATTGTGCAATTCATTTTGCACAACAAATCTCGGCCCAATAAATTTACTGGACTGGAATCACACACTACGAATTGATGCATTTCTCTAAAGTTTCCTATTTTTACTTCCATTGGTTCAGTAAGAGGTGTTCTAATCTTTCGATTTGCTACCCCCACAACTTGGATAGCTTCTCCAGAGAGAGGAAGGTCTGGGATGTCTGCTGTTCTCACAGTAGACCTAGTAGCACCAGTGTCCAAAAGGAAAGTAATATCATTACCCTTCACATTCCCTTCAACATATGGACCTGACTGATCTACTGGTAAGGATGCGCCAAGTACGCACTCCTTCTCCCCCTCTCCTAGGCACCGTCACTGGCTTTAGGAACAGAAGTCGTCCTGTAAAAGAAATTGTGATGTTATATAATCATTCTTACCACTTCCTCCTTGATATCCGACGTCTGTACCGTGCTTTGTTCTGCTTACATTACCCTGAATAGGTGCAGGAGGCAACTGACTCTGAGGATTTACACCCTGTTGTGAGTCATTCTGCGTCTGTGGATTTAAATTTTGATTTGGGCCATTATTATTCCGAATCTTTTTACATTCATCCTTCCAATGCCCCAATTTTCCTTATCCATGACAAGGAAATTTCTTTTTAGCCTCTTCTCTACTCATTCGTCCTCTCACTTTTCCACCATTCCCAGTGGCACCAATCGTTCCAGAATCCTTTCCCTGATTTTCACTCGGATTATCCAAATCAATTCCCTGTTTTTTGGCCATTTTCACCTGTGCCCACATTACTTTCTCCTGCAATTTCTTGTGCCTATCCTCAATATCATCTCCACAATATTTTACATATTTCAAAATTTCATCTATGGGCTTCCCCTGCCAACATAACATGTGCTGCTTAATCATTTGACAAATCTCTGGCTTCAGACCATAGACAAATCGGTAGACAAACTGACTCATGTTCTTATCTCCAATGTCCTCAAAGCCCCTATAGTGCTTGAATACCTGCAATAAACGCTCATAATAGGCGTGTACCGATTCACTGGCTTCTTGGGTAGTTCGGTCTATTTTCACCCAATCTGTTTCTTTCGGTGGTATTTTCCCTTTCAGATAAGTTATTACTTGCTGGTACTTTTTCATTACATCATTTGATGGGGCACCTGTCTTTGGATCTCTAGGATACTCATCACTTGGCCAATCAACTGTGATTTTACAATCTGTCCATAAATCGGCAGGTACCACTATGTCGAACAAACCATCCAAATCCTTTAACAATACCTTAGACACCTTCACAAACCTCTCAACTTGCTTGTACCATTCAATTGGCTTCTCTCTCAATTTAGGAAAATCATTCGTAAATGACAAAATATCCTGTCTACTCCATGGGACATGTACATATCCCCCTCCTGGAACTTCTCGCATCGGGTACATTTGATCTGTCTTCCCTGTTTCCTTCATTAAATATTCAGAGGCTGTTCTACTTGATCGTGCCTCTCCCTTTTTCTTGGCCCATCTAACTCTCCATTTATCTAGGTCTCCCCATTTTTGCAAGACTGTCATTAATTCCTTTACTTGTAATTTTCTTCCAGAGGCATTCATGTTTTCTAAATCTTTGTCTGAAAAATCTGCTCTATAGGGTTTCTGCAACACTTTTGATCTCCATATTTCAATTCCCATCTGCAGAGCTAAATCTGATAATTTCTCATGAAATATTTTTACATTTCTTGTGATACTCCTACACACAAACAATAGCTCTTCTTCATCGTATGTATTTAGGCGATCTAACCCTACATTTCCTGCTATTATTTCTTCTAATTCGACTCTTAATTTATAAATATCCATGATTTTTGGAGGTGTACACTGTTGATCTGATCCTTGTGCCCACCTTTCTAAGTCTTCGGGTGTTACTACAGTGACACTTTTTGCTCCCGATGAAGTTATTAAGTTTATATCTTTCGAGCAACCAGGTGTAGCCCTTCTGGGGGTGCTATTTACAGAATCTCGAATGGGCAAATCCATTAATGAAATCACAGATTCACAGTCACTAAAGTGATCCTCAACCATTACTACTGCTTCAGGTTTAGGAATATTCACAGGAGCAGGCGTAACTAGCGGTGGAGGATAGTTTCCCTTGTCACTATATAATGGGACTACTGGACCAATTGTTACAGGTATGTTCAAAGAGTCAGGATGCACTTTTATCTGTGTTATTTTCTGTATTAATTCTGCTCTGGTTTTTTCTAGGGCTTCTTTTTCTTTATCGTGAAGTACCCTACTCGTTGGGAAATCATGCAATACCTGCGGTACTAATGGGGTCTTTAATGGTGGTGCACTTGGGGTGCATCCACTTGTTCCTTCCTGATAAGGTGGGGGGTTCTTTAATATCTCTTCCATAAATTCATCTTCAGAATCTCCATTTCTCATTAAAGTGTTTTGTCTTTTCTGTGCATTTGCTCCCTAACAGTTCTTCTGCTGTTAATATTGGATACAGTCCCTCTGTAATCATTGCCCTCCTCCATTGTTTCATCTGACCGTCCCTAGACTCATGTTGGTTTCTGGGAAAAAATCCCCGATAACCCCTATTACTCCTGGATCGGTCACGCTCAAATGCCTCGGTTTCCCATTCTTCTAAGGCTTCGTATTGAGTTAATCTAGGTCTGGGTTCTAAATTATTCATCCTCAATCTCAAATTTTGAAGAATTCTCCCATTAAAAGTACCATTCTCCGGAAATGCTAATATTCCATCATTTTTTGTATATTCCATCCAATTCTCTATCCATACACAAGTATGATAACCTCTCTCCATCATCATAAATGAAGCGGGCGTTTTAGCTGGTGGAATAATAATTCCTTCCCTAGTTTTGATTAGTTTATCCTTTTTAAAATAATTCTTAATCTTTTGTAAAAATGACATTTTTCTCTTCTCTCCGTACATCTTGGGTAGATCTCGATGTATAAAATTATATTCTGCAAAGCCTAAATATCTCCTATCCGGACGAGTTCCTGTTAAAGTTGGATCGCGTTTTAACATGCAATCTCTATCCACTAAGATTTTAGCTTCTATGATATCAACCAATCAAATGCCAGCTAACTTTTATCTCTGAACCAATCCTAGCGCGGCCTTTCTGTGACGTTTGTCTGCCAACCCCTCCTTTACAATCTGCGTTTCTCTGTCCCTCGCTGTTTTCGACCAATCCCAGCGCGGCACCTGTGATGTCAGTACTGCTCCTGACTACTGACCCCTCCTTTACAAGAGTCTTTCCACGCCTGCTGTTTCAACCAATCCCAGAGCGGCGCCGGTGACGTCAGCTCCCTCTCCGGCAACTGACCCTCCCTTTACAAAATCGTACGCAAAACTTTATTTTCTCTATGACTTTAATTAAATTTCAGTAACAACATAAAACATTCGCTATCGTGCCAGTTTCTCTAAGTCCGAAAAGATAGTTTATCACACGTAGTAAAAACCTTTCCGTTTTACTAAACACCCACTACGAGTAAAACCCTTCCGTTTACTCCTCACACAAGCTTCAGAAATACCTGTTACCCTTCCAATGCTACCCTTTCTAGGTGATATAACATCAAAATTTACCAGCGTATTCTTCTGCTATTATTCACACGCACAGTCCCTAACAAGTACTGATAGCCCTGCTTAACTTTCAGTACTATTTCTGCCTGACAGATAACCTCACTGCAGTATGGTTTCCACTTACCATCTGCTATTCAACTTTTCCCCGGGGAATTCTGGACAACATAAAACAATTTTTGAATACACAGATGTTAGTTCATAAAAATAAAACTCTCATTACCCAATTAACAAAGTCCAACCATCCTCTGATAACCAGAAAACTGATCCAGCGCGATATTAGCAAACAGCATTCACACACCATATACTCACTTGGGCCCATACATTCATACTACGCTAATACTTACGCTGGTGAGTCAGTTGTACTCTTTATCAAAATCCCTGCTACCAATTACCTTTCAGATTGAAGAGTAATGACTTACCAATGAATCCTTTGCTAATTGGGAAGTTTAAAATGAGTGACATTCATTACTGTACATAATCCTGAAATAACCACTAAGTCAGGAAGTTTTAAAATGTTTATCTAAAGATTTAGCAGAGTAAATACAGAACCACATGATACTCAGTCGTATATCAAGGATGAAGCATAGAATAATAATGATTGATTAATGACGGTCCCTCAGAAAGGAGAAGATAGAGACAGCAGCGCAACTAAAGGTTGCAAGTATAATTACCTAAAGTGCGAGAACCAAACCCCTTGGCCAAGGAGTTGGAAAAGATGGGACCCAGGAAGGATGAAGAGCAAAGACCTCCTTCAGGTTCAGAACAGGACCGGTGACCTCTCTACCAACGACGCCTGCGTCGTTCCCCTCTCTGATACTCGGCTTCTCCTCGACTCCCCGTGCCTTCCTTCTAATGGACTCCGCCGCCCCCTCCTCAGGACCTCTCTGGACCACGGTTCAGTCTGCAATCGATCAGCTTGTCGGTCTGGAGCTTCTGCCTGTCTGCGTCTAGTCTCGAAGAACGCCTGTTCTGAGCTCCTCTTCTGCCTTCCGTGTCTTCTGATCTCTCTGTTCTGACTAATTAGCTAATTCTATATCTGTTATACCCTTCTACGCCCATGTACCTCCCATTAATGTTGCAAAAATATGGGACCACTATTTCTGATTGGACAGGGACAGGGGTTGATCCTCACACCATATGATTTTAGTTCAGTTTTCTGAAGACCATTGTTTTAAAATACCGCCCATCAATTTTGATACATTTGCTTTATTTCCCACCCGTCTCACGACAAATTTTATACATAATTCATAAACATTGTTGCATTTCGGCTGGTACATCATGGGTACAGCGATGTCGGCCATCAGGTCATGGCCTTGGAAGACGTCCAGGTTGACTTCATCCTTTTCTGTCTGGGCAGCCATGCAGGGCGCATGCGCAGGATCATTGTCACATGAGTTTTCAGTTCACCAAACCCCAGGCCCAAAGTTTACGAACTAATAAAAGCAAATAAGAAAATATTAAAATCACAAATAAAATATTTCACTGTATACCCACTCTTTCTATTCTATTCCCATTTATTTATAAATTCTATCCCGCATTAATAGCGTTAGAAAAATGACAATTTAATTATAACACGAGAGCAAGCTGTAGCATGTGAAAACATCTAGCAGCCATTTTAATGCACACTGCGCAGAAGCAGAATTTTCCCACCAAGCAAAGAAAGACGTCACAACACGTGATATGGTTGAGACATGCGCAGTAAAGTTCCCGCGTTTTAGTGGCCATTTTAGAAAAAGACAAGCGTTATTCGTTAGTTTAAACACATAGGCAAGCTTCCTTGCTACTTATGTCGTGTATGGAAGAGTTAGTACAAACAATACAAGTTTAATAAATTAATACTGTGAGAGGATTGTATCCGAGCAAGTCTCATTTGTGAGTCCTTGCTCCATCACAGGCACTAGCTATATTGCTGTTTAGCATGGAATAGTGCAAAGAGTCCTAAAGCCAGGGAAACCACACAGATCAAAATGGGGTGATCCTGGAAAAATGATGCCCTTTCTTACATGCTCTCCTGCAACCGAAAGCAGACAGGCTTAGCAATTACTGTGGAGGTTCTCCTCGTTAAGGAGAAAAAAACCTAGAAAGGCCATCAGTGCTGGCATGGCCAGAACCAGTATGTGGTTTTCTCCCCACTTCTGCCTTAGCCCCTTGAGTGGTCCGTGGTCTTTTTAAACTCAGAAATTAGTCCTAAACAGCTATGGTCTCAATTTCTCCAGCGACCACAGCACCACAAAGCCCTTTTTCTCAATGTTACTCCATCGCTGTTCCCTGAGCAGAAGCCGTCTACTAATGTACACTGTGGGCTGGTCTTGTCCTTCATTATTCAGCTTGGAAAGTATTTTCTCTATGCCATGCTCTGAAGCATCTGACTCCACCACAAACTCCTTCCTCAAGTCAGGTGTCTTGAATACTAGTGCAAAACACAGTGCCTCCTTCAGGGTGTCAAAGCCTTGGTGACAATCTGTTATCCAGATCGCCTCCATCGTTTTTTAAGGATTTCAGCTCAGTGAGAGGTGCAGTAATGCTCCAGAACCTGTGGTACTACCCCTAAGGTACAAAAAAGCCATACTGGTGTGGATCTTTGGCTGGTGAGGCAGCATGTGCCCTACACCAATTTGCTGGACATCTTGAGGGCCAAGTTTCTGTTGGGTTATGAGATGGAGGGTAGAATATTGGGGCAAGTTTCCTGTGTGGAACAGGAGAGAAAGCGAGAATTCTAAATTTGAGAGTTGCTGCTGGGCTGTGGACACTGATGGTAAAATAAATAAGCTGATGTTTTTATCCCTACCTGAGTCAGGGACCAGCGGTTGGTGACCGTCAGTTCCTACCCGTTACTAAGCTTCAAGTCATGTGGTGCCATTCACAAAATGTACAAAGCAAACACAAGGAGATGATGGGTGGAATTCTGAAACCTTTCAAACACGCACCCCCAGTCACAGATCTGGGTTGAATCCATCATCATTCTTTAGCTCACTTCAACACCCCAGTTCAGACACAGCCATATGCAAATCAGTCTTGACCCTGTGCCTCAAGGGAATAGTCCAGCCCGAACTGCCTAGCCATGTCTTCCCTGGACCGGAAACAAGCATCCTGGGACCGATTTCGGGGTAACACCCCATATCAGCCAGGCTAGCTTGAGTCCAGTGGCAAAGTGAGCAAGGGACCCACGTCTGGGCATGCCCTGCAAACTTAAAGTGAACAAAGCAAACACAAGGAGATGATGGACGGAATGCTGAAACCTTTCAGACACTCACCCCCAGTCACAGATCTGGATTGAAGCCATCATCATTCTTTAGCTCACTTCGCCACCCCAGTTCAGACACAGCCATATGCAAATCAGTCTTGACCCTGTGCCTCATCACAAAATGTAGGCATACACAGGATTTGAAGGAATCATTGATGCACTCTGAGACAAAGGTACAGAGTGCTGTGGGCATCCATGTGATGCAAGATCACTCTTGAGGTACGTGACTCAACTCATCGCGGTAAATTTTGATACAATAAATAAATAAACCTGGAACACCACGTGCGCGATCTTCCTAGTCAGACCTCTCAATAGAGCCAACTGCCCGTAGAAACACACACAGTGCATGTGTAATGTGGTGGCAATCTTAAGATGTTAGGAAGGAAAGGAACTTCTACCAACCTTAGAAACAGCACATAAACAATACGATCATCTGCCATCTTGGATCAAACATAAAGGGAAACACGCTATATATAAATTGGAAGTCTTTGAAGCAAACATATAAATATGAACTTAGCCTGCATCTGCAATCGGTGACAGGCAGAACTTTATTAGCACAAATTCAGGCATTTTGCCTGCTATATCAGTGGCAGGCACACTTAAAGTATATATTACTAGAGAAACCATTTAAAACCGGTAATAAAGTTGAAGTTTCTATTTAAATAAAAAGTGATTTTACCAACAATTAAATAAATTAGTGGGAGCAGCAACTCACCCATGCGAGGCCACTTTTATGGAGAAAATACTAGCACCTCCACTGTTTCTTCAAGTTCCTGGTACTCCTCCATGTAATTGGCAACAATGGAGGGAAGCATTTGAAGCTTATTTAGAAGCCCTTGATGGTGACACTTTCACTTCTAGAAAGATCAAAGCACTTTTGGTGTGCAATGTAGTCATAAGGGAGGAGCATTTTAAAAACGCTGCCTGGAGAAGTTGTAAATGTCCACACAGGAAGAGGTGAAGATGGAAATGCCGTAAACATAGTTGATGAATACACATCAATATTTAAGGCTCTTGACAAATGATTCAGTCCCAAGAAGAATACTGTCTTGGAGTGAAAATACTTTCAATTTCCTGGTGAATTCATACATGACTTTTTTGCCACATTAAGAAAACTAGCAAGCACATGCAATTATAGGGAGTTTGAAGAGGAAATTATACAGAATCAACTCATAAAAAGAACTAACAATGAGAGAATTCAAGAGTGACTATTATCTAAGGAATGTCCAGATTTAGAAACAGCATTATTAATAGCAAGACATATTGAATATTCTCAGTTGTACATAAAAGAAATCAACAAAAGCACCAAAGCATGTGAAGTTAAGCAAATTTCGAGACACAATACTAAACAGCCAAATAGAATGACAGATCATAACAATCCGTGGAATGTCATTCATAGCTTCAAAGTCCAAATACAATGTGGAAAGAAATATGATGTTGTGTTTTCATTGATGCCATAAATCATCACATCTAAGAAATGACAAATATTGTGTCACTGCAAATCAAACTTGCTTCAAATGTGGGTAAAAGGGACATTTTGCACATGTATGTAAGTCCAATTCAGGACAGAAGTCACATGGTGCTCAAACAGTCAAAGCCATAGATGAAGATGTGAACTCTGACGATGAAAATAATTTCATATAAATGATGTTAAATTCGAAATTTGCCCTTGTTTTGAGTGACTATCTTTCTAAATGGCTGCAAGTGCAATTTAGAGAAAGTGTGAATTCCAACGTGGTCATAACGTTTTTCATTTCATTTCATAAAACGTTATGGCCAGAAAGTTCTTTAAAGATGTATTCATAAGAGAAGGTCACTATGTGTCTGTATAACAGCAATGATGTATTAAGATTATTACAAAAACACATTATGATACACGGGGGTGTTGAACCAATTTGCAAGCAGTATGGACTTGGAATAAGATGTTTCTCGTTTTTGGGTTGAATTAAGTATACACATATTGTTTACATGTGCTCAAATAGTTCATTGTTTTAGATTTTGCAACAGGACACCCTCTGATGAAGGTCTATGTAAGATCTTAAATGCATTGTGGCGAGGAGGGCACAAAATACAGCAATTGGTTGATGGCAAAATGCACATGCACGAAATGAAGCAAACACAGGATGAAATTAAATCTGGAGTTAGAAGGATGAACTAAACATATGGATGTGGAAATAATGAGAGGAATGCTTTAAAATGCAAAAAGATTGAGAAACCCAGCAGTGGACCTAATAAAGTAGTGCTAATAAGGAACACAAACCTGCAATGGGATTAGTGTCTCACAATAATTCTGTTTTACACCTGAGATCAGAAGTTGACACCCCAATAGTAACGCTAATACAAAGAGTACAGATTAACAATAGAGAAACTCACTGGAGTGTGCAAATATGAAACAATAATAATCAACTTAAGCGCTGCCATTGGGCGGGGTGCTGATGCAAAAGCCCTAGTAGCTTATAACAGTCCCTCTGCTGTCCACTGTTTTTCTGTCAGAATGGCAAAAAGTACAACTCCCTCCATTGTGCCATCTTTCTCTTTGTGTGGCAGGAGATCGAGGAGAGGCTCATTCTACTCCTCTTGTCCACCTTCTGTGATCATCACCATATTTAAATCCAATCTTGGATTTTTCTGGAAAATGCAGATTTACCTACACAGTGACAGCATCTGTTAGACAATTGTTCATTATGAGGGCATACGATTCCAAATATATAGCCAAATTTGTATATATAATGAATATCATCCCCAGGGGCTTAGCAAACAGAGCCCTAAAGCCAGCAAAAGCAGACAGTACAAAAAGTTGAGGGACCCTGACAAAAATTGTGTTTTTTTAAAAATAAAGTTGTATGATATTGACCTACAAATATATCATGACCATAATATTGGCTCCTGGAATATTGTCAAGCTAAGGTTTTTACTGGGTTCATTATCAGCCATATGTACCTCATGGACAGTGTTACTACCATTTAAGAAAGTCTGATCATGTAAAATCAAGTGTTATATGTAAGAAATTAAGTCACTGGTTGAGGGGGTGAAACCCTTCTCAAGCAGCAACCACAATTCTTCTCAGGGTGAAGTCACAAGCAAACCCTAAATTAACCTGTGCTCAACCCTCTGGTAGCTTGGCACAGAGCAGTCGGGCTTAACTCAGAGGCAATGTGTAAAGTATTTCAGCAGCACTTGAGACAGTAACTCAGTGAAATCACACCATAAAAAGAGCCCACAACAGAATTGGTAAATAGCATAATTGTTTATAAATAAAATAAGACCAAAACGACAAAAATGTGATTAGTAGAACCGGAGATATTCAACTGTGAAGATTTTAATGAAAATATTGCCAAAGGCGTAAAGTGGCAACTGTGGATATGTGGTTGTCCCGGAACGGGACAAAGTCACAAGTTAAGGCTGGCCACAATGGAGTGCGGGCTGGCTACAGGGCCCCAGTTAGGTCCGCTGAGCAAAGTACCTTTGATCCTGGTTTGTGGAGTGTTACGAGGATCTGTGTCGAAGATGCGTTGTGCAGCCAAAGTGGTGTGTCAGTTCCGAGATGAGACGAGGCTGCAGAGCAAGGTCCTGTTGTGTTGTCATCAAAAATTGCGTCGACAAGGGCTTGCGATGTGAAGTCCGGTGTCAAGGGTGCGTCTTGCATTCGGGGCGATGCGTCGGTTCCAAGGAGTCAGGTATTGTCATCGAGGCTGCCGTTGATGAGGGATGCGAGGGCCTTTGCCGAGGATGCGTCATGCAGCGGCAGTTCTGATGCAGCGACGGGCTGCGACGTAGGTGTTTGCGACGGCTCCGATCCACACACCAGCGATGATGTTTCAGTTCTGCTCAGGGTTTTACCACTCAGCAGGAGATGAGTTAGTTCCGCTGGGACCACAGAGGTTGGCAGATCACCTTAGGCCTACTTCTAAGGGTCCAGGACTGAGGTGGCACCACTTGGCAGGGTAGACTCACAGGTGGCAAAGTCCAGGTGCAGGTACTAGGTTGTTGGAACCTTTTGTACCTGAGGCTCAAGTCAGGAGACCAGCCAACTAGCCCTTAGAGTCACTCTGGGCTTCTGGGTTCAAGAGATGTAGGCGCAGTCCTTCTAACCAGGCAGGAGGGCATCAGGCAGCAGTTCAGCACAGAAAAGCACAGCAAAGCAGCACAGTAAGGTAGTAGTCTAGCAGTGTGCTGTCCAGCAGAGTGGCAGTCCCTCAGCAGCATAGCAGTCCTCCTTCCTGGCAGAGTATCCACAGGTCCGGAAGTGTATTGAAGTGGTGGTGTCTGAACTCCTACTTTTATACCCTGGTGCCTTGGTTCTGGAAGGTGGGAGAAGCTTCCAGACAGTGCCTTTGAAGTGCATAGAATTACCTGACTCCCCTGCCCTGGCTCCAATCTGACTGCAGTGACAATATGGGGTTGTTAGCCCCTTTGTGTTAAGGCAGAGCACAGACTATTCAGTTGTTAGTGGGGTTCTGCGCAGGTCTGCCCCCCCCATCCTGCCAGCAGATGGCACATTCAGGCACACATAATCCTTCTATTGTGTGATGGTCTGAGAGGAATTCACAAATTTAACTGTCAGTTACACCTAGTCATGTGACCCAAAAGGGCTAAGGGCAGAAAAATGTAAACTTTCTAAAAGTGGCATTTTCAAAATTGTAATGAAAAATCCGACTTTTCCATTAAAGAGGGTTTATCATTACAATTTCATACTAAACATGACATAGCCACCGACTCCCAATTCAAAATTACAGCTTACTATATGTAATAAGGAATCCTGAATGTTATCCTGTGGGAGGGGTATGCCTTACAGTAGTGAAAAACGAATTTGGGACTTTCTCACTACCAGGATATGTAAAACTTCAAAGTACATGTCCAACCTTTTAATTACACAGCACCCTGCCCTATGGGGTGACCTATATGTAATAATATGGGAGTTTAAGGCTTGGCAAGGGGGTTTAAATGCCAGGTCCACGTGGCAGTTTAAAACTGCATTCAGGCATCAGTGGCAGGCCGGGGGCATGTTTTAAGGTGCTACTTAAGTGGGTAGCACAATAAGTGCTGCAGGCCTAGTAGTAGCATTTCATTTGCAGGCCCTGGGTATATGGTATACCACTCTACAAGGGACCTACAGGTGCATTAAATATTCCAATTCAGCATAAACCAATTTAAATGGGTTTTGAGGAGAGAACAAAAGCACTTTAGCACTGGGTGGTAAAGTGCACAGAGTCCTAAGGCCAGTAAAAACGAATTCAGCAAAAAGTTAAGGGTAAAGGCAAAAAGTATGGGGGTGACGCTGCAGAAATGGCCAGGTCAAATCGTATTAATAGGATTGGGAGGCCACCTGCCACCTGTAGGATGAGATTGTGGCATATGGAGATGAGTGGTGTGGTGACTAGAGAACTGGTTAGGTCAACAAGGGCAATAATTAGCAGTAAATCAATTGGAATCTTTAAGGATAGTCAAGGCTCTAGTTATATTGTGTTTGTGTGGGCCCAAGCGAAAAAGAACATCAATGGATATCAGAGAAGTTTAAGACCAGCAGGTGGAGAAGCATTCAATTACAAGCAGCTAACCTCTGTTGCCATCTGCATTAACACGCACCTAAGGCATGATGGTGATGCTGTAAAGTGCGCAATGGGTCCCAGGCTGCAAGTGGGTAATGTCATTGGCGAAACTAGCAAAAGTTTTGGGGAACTGCACACCCGCAAGAAGATAACTTCTGATGCCTCCTATGCCTAAGGCAGGAATTGACTCAGCTGAAGACTGCTCTGGTGCACTTTTCCACATAATCTCTGCATTGGAAGGGGGCTTGTCCACCATGCTCCGGATGTAAGACCCAACCACATTTGAGCTGGTGCTCCAGGCTGTACATGTTGTGCTTTAAGTGGCCGCATGTCAGTAACTGTTGTCAAAAAATGTTTTAAAAATAGATATGTAAAGTAATGAGTAAAGAAAAAAGAAACAGCACATTCCACTTTAGCGCAGGCTTAAGTCCACAGGGGAATATTGTGCTTGAGATCCAATTTTAAAATGTTTGCTACTGCAAACAAACTTGTATTGCAATGCTGTCCCCAGCCTCTACCACTGTGCGATGCATACAAAAGCGCCTTTCAGGTCTGGTGTGAAGAGCAGAGTGAATTTTGCTGGAGACTGGCTAATGTTTCACTTCCTAACATTCATGCAGATTTAATTGGGCAAAGTATCATCACTCAAGGTTATTGACACCGCAAAAACTAAATGACTACTCTGTGTTTGAATCTAAAATGTGACTGCTGCTTCCAATGAGAAATGGCTGAATGAGGTTGTCCTATTATGCCACAGAATGTATGCTAACTCTGGGCTGAACCAGAATGTTGATGACTGTTCCAGCAAGCAATGGATGAAAAGGGCTTACACAATTACCTCTGTATTATTATTTTAGATAATATTTACAAGGGTGGCTCCTCCGCAATGGCAGAGGAGCATCGCCCCACTGGCTCCGAGCCAGCAGGTGAAAATTAAAACGATTACCTAAATCATTTTATTTTTCATTTGCCGGCTCTGAGCCAGCATTCAGGAAGGGGCGGGGCCCAGGCATGGGAGAGGGGAGGAGGAGTGCTATGTGCACCCTCTAAGTGTGCATATGTGTTTGGCCGGCCATCTCAGGCTGGCCAAACACACATGTGCTCTTAGGTTTCTCCAGCCCGGCTGCATTGAAGAGCAGGGCTGGAGAATCTCCACAGACTCCCTGGTCTGAGCGGAGCGTCTTTTCAGCCTGCTCAGACCAATCCCCGTGCTGCTCTCATAGCATGAGAGCAGCATGGGGATTGAACAGGAAGTCAATCCCAGTGCATGCTGGGAGCCTGGGACCAGGAAGAGAACATGGAGTAGCGACGCGGGAGGCGGCCGCAGCTCCAGGTAAGTGTTTTTTAATTTTTTATTATTATTAAACGCCCCATGTGCTTCCCCTCCTGCACTCCCCCGCACCACCTCCACCCACCCAACCACCTCTTCATTGTGTCGGCTGCCACTGAATATTTACATGCATTGTTTACAGATTCTCTGCTGAGACAGCTAACGATGCCTCTAGCCTAGCCCTAAAAATGGAGAAAGAAGGAGAAAGAGAAAGACTGGAAGCAGTAACAAAGTGAGCACTGATGAAAATGAACTTGCAAGTGTGAGATAAAGAGACAGGAAGTGTTGGATGATGGACAGAAGAGGCAAGGGGTGGGTTCTAAAATAGGCAACCTTGGTCTTCTGCAACCTCAGTGTTGGACTTGGCCCTTTTTGCAGGGTCATCCCTAAACTTTTTGCCTTTCTCCTAGCCTTTTTTCTGACATGGTGTTGGTGGTTTTAGGACTCTGGGCACTTTAGCACTGCTGTCCAGTGTAAAGTGTGTGTGCTCTCTGTGTCAAATATGGTAAGATTGGTCTACACCTGTTTGGCCTATTTAATTTACCTGTCAGTCCCTTGTAAAGTGGTATCTCCTATACCCAGGGCTGGTAAATTAAAGGCTACTGGTGGGCTTGCAGCGCTGATTGCGCCACCCATCAAAGTAGCCTTGCAAACCTATCTCAGGCCTCTGCCATTGCAGGGCCTGTGCGCGCAGTGTTACTGCCGCTGTGACGTGGCACCTAAAGTGTGTGCCGTGACCCCCCTTTTACTACATGTCGGTCACCCCTAAAGTAGGCCCTAGCTAGCCCTATGGGCAGGGTGCATTGTAGGTAAAAGATAGGACATGTACCTTAAGTGTGTGACATGTCCTGGTAGTGACAAACAGCCATTTTGGTTTCTCACTACTCTGGGGCTGACCTCCCATAGGAATGCATTGGGGATTCCCTGATAAGTGTTTCAGTGGTAATTCCTGATATGAGAGGCGCAGCGTGGTCAAGTTTGGTATGGTTGGAATAGTGATAATAAATGCTACGCAATGGTGTGCGCAGATTTATTATAACTATTTTAGAAATGCCACTTTTAAAAGTTGGCCTTTCTGTGTGCTATGTGTCTGCCTGCCTGATGTGAATTGCATGTCTGGCTTTTTGAGTGACAGGGGCTGGTGAGGTGTGAGTGGCTCCAGGAGGAGCAGGGTGAGCTAGGCTGAATGGGACATCTGCAGTTGAAGTGGTGGGAGGAGAAGTCTCTGAATAGGATGGTGCCTGCCCTAGTGAATGCTGGCTCTGCCCCCCTGTGGTGTGTCTGATGACGAGCCCCCACCTAACAATAGGGAAGAGGAGCCTGGTAAACAGAGTGCTCCAGAACCAGTTAGAACTGGTTTCCCCAAGCCCTGTGCTTTGCAGACAAAGGGGAAAAGTACTATAAAGGTAGGGGCTGTGACCCCATGAAAAATGTTGTTCTTGTGCTTACTTGGGCTGGGGGGAGACACTCTGCCAGGAGGAACCGCCGTGGGACCCAGCTGCAGCTTCTTGGGGTCCCTGCATGCTGGCCTGCCTGGCTGCGCCCTGCTGGGGTGTCCCCAGCCCCAAGGACTTTTTCTTCCTTTGCCTGCTGGATTCCTTGCTCTGCCTTTGCCCTGGACGTTTTTGGGCATAGCGCCTCGTGAGCGCTGTACTTCCATTGCCCCAGAAGAGAGTGAGGAGCTGGCGGCGTGCAGCGCGCTGCTGCCGTGATCCGAGGGAATGCCGACGTGGGGATTCCCCCTCATTGCTGGAAAGGCGGGTGCCCACCCCGCATTGCGGTGTATTTTGTTTTGCCGATTTCAGCAGGTGCCCACCCCGCGGTTTTCACCAGAGAGAGCGGGTGCCCACCCCGTATTGCCTCCGCATTTAACGAAATCACCGCTGCGGCCCGAGGAGACACACGAAACAGGAAGCCAGGCAGCCGGCCTGGTTGTGGGCGGAGTGGAAGAGAAGCAGGACCGGAAGAGCAGCGCGACCGGAAGAGCAGCGCCCAACCAGAGGACCCAGACGGGAGCCCACCCTGCGCTGGGACGCACGTCGAAGGAAAACGGAGTCTGGCTGCTGGCGGGGCTCCCCGTGAGAAAAGGGAGAAGCCCCGCGTGTGTTCCAAGGCACCGTCCCGTGCGCAGGAGGAGGGAGCCCGCCCGTTGTAGACCGGAGGTGCCTACAAAGTCCCGATGAGTGGGGGCTAAGCAGCGCAGCCCGCGCTACTACAGAGACTTCACTCCCGCCGCAAAGCAGGAAGACAGGCAGCGACCAAGTCCCGGTGAGTGGGGCTTCTTCCTGATTTATGGTCCCGGGGGCACTCCGAGTGCCAGTCTGTTTTCTTCACAGCTGCACCGCATTCACGGGCAGCTGCAGCTTGGGGGCAATTCTGTTCGTGAAGTCCCGGAGTGGGGCTTCCGTGGCACCGGGGTGCCCGAGTCAGGTTCTTATAGCTGCCCCGCCTGACAGTGGGCAGTTGCAACGTGTGGGCCATCTTTTCTGTCAGAGTCCCAGTGGGGCTCACAAGGGCACAGTGGTGCCGCTCGGAGCACATTGTTGGTGCCCATTGGGCTACATTTATTGGGAGAGCCCCAGAGCAGGGCCCCAGAGCCCAGCGCCGTTTTGCCAGTGCCCACATTTTGTTGCCTGCACAGCTGCACCGCAATTAGCGGACAGCTGCTACGTTTAGGCCAGTGCATTGCGCACTTATCATAATTGCTGCGTTGGCAGCTGAGCCCTGACTTTGCTGGACGTGGGGCATTTGAGCCCCAGTGGAAGGCCAGGTTGGCCTGGGGTCAGTTTCTAAGGTGGGCCCTACTGTGGTGTGATGCATAATGTGATTTATGTGATGTATATGCCTCATGTGATTCATGTCTAAATGTGATACATGCCTAAATGTCATTTATGCTTAGGAGGTAATAGCATACTGTGTTTATGCTGGTGGGGCCTAGTGCGTAATATGTTTTATGCTTAGGAGGTTTGGGCCTAATGTGTTTTATGCCTGACGTAATAATGCTGAGGTCATTAGTGTACCAGTAGTTACTGGTTGTGTTTTGCAGTTACTTACCTGTTCTGATGGTTCTGACCGTGGCCCGATTGGCCTGGTCCTGTATATAATCCCCTGTGAATATTGCCCAGTGCCAGTTGGCACAGTGTATATTGTGTGATTATGCTTCTAATGTGTTTATGACAATACACAGTCTATTTTTGATATAACCTTGTGTGGAGTTTCTTTGGTAGTGTGCCTAGTGTGTTGCTGCTGTGTGTGTGTGTTGCGCAAACGCTTTACACATTGCCTCTGGGATAAGCCTGACTGCTTGTGCCAAGCTACCAAGGGGGTGAGCAGGGGTTATCTTCAGCGTGTAACTCCCTTGCCCTGACTAGAGTGGTGGTTTCTGCCTGGCTTTGGCGCATGCCCTAGCCAACCAGAAATCCCATTTCTAACACTCAGCATTTGGCCGGTCCTGTGGTGAGCCTAAGAAAACTTTTGGCCCCTGCACGTCATCTTTTTACAACTTAAACAACAAACTAATCCCATGTCACATGCGCTCCCCCACACACTCCAAGGAGACCGCCAGACTTGCATGTGTGTGTGTGTGTGTGTGTTTGTGTGTGTGTGTTTGGGCGGGGGGAAAAGGCTGCCATCTCAATCAATTGTTCAGTAACTGTGCTAATTTTTCTTCCATTGTAAAATGTTGCAATAAGTCACACTATCCTTGCAGGGTATATTTGTTTGTAGGATCAGCAACAATAACTCTTGTGTGCATTGGTTGTAAAATACTGGTTTACAGTTGATGAACACCCCCAGATTCTTTGATGTCTGTGGAATTGGTCCATGAAGTGTAAAGAGTGCCAAAGATGCTGTAATAAACTGCAGTGTCTCTAACATTTGGCTGGGATCTATGCCAGTGATGCAGGAGATGGACACCCTTGATTCCTCAATTCTTCTCCACTTCTTGTTTGAGGGATCTCTACTGCTAATCAGCTCTGCTTGTCAGAGGTCAAAGTCTGATCTCCGTTGTTGATCTCCACTGTTTGTATGAAGACTAAGGCAGCAGAAAGAATCCCTTGACTCTCAGGTGCTCACCTCTTCCAGATGCAGACTCACATAAATAGGCAAAATGCTGTCAACCAAGATGACTAACAATAGAATTACCAAAGCAATAATGAAGGAGGTTGGTACATTTCCTCAGTCTGTGTAAGCTGTCCTTCTGAATAATACAAGATATGAATGAAATCTCAGCAAGCAACGGCTGAAAGGGGCTGTTCCAAAACCCCCCCTCTATAAATTATTTGCATCATTTTAGCTGACTGCTAACTCTACCACACAAAACCTAAAAATCAAAACACCTGAAGGCTAAAAGTGAAGTAGGAGCATAATCTAATAAATAATTAAGTGCCAGATTCAGATTTTGGTGGAGAGAAATCTCCATTGTAACAGCAATGGAGTTTTCACCCTATAAAATTATGGTCCGCCCACCCAATTTAAATTCTGGCAGACCATAGACTAATGATGACAGAGACTACTCTGTCTCCACCGTGGGCAAAGCCCTCTGATGGCCCAATAGTGTAAGGGGAGTCGGAGGTTTGGCTATATGTCTGCTCACCTACTTTAGATGGGTAGAAAAATAGCTGTATTTCAATGACCATCACTGCCAGGAAAATGCTGGTGGTAAGAAGCACTGAGAAGTGCTTAATGCTCCTTTCATAACTGGTGTGTTTGACCGAGACGCTTTGCAAGGTTTCAATGCATTGTCAGGGGACCGCTACAGTGGTGATTCCTTTCAAAGCTTGAATTATCCGCTGGGCATACATTTTTTTATTTGGTGGGCGGCACCTCCATCAGGGCAAAGGAGTAATTTACTTCATCGCCCTGGCAGAGGACGAGGCATCTGCCAAATTGTAAAGTGTCCCATAACATACCATATACACTGGTAAAGAGCATTTCAGTCAACATGAAATCATACTGCCAATCAGCCATGTAAACAACTGAAACATAATACTAGTATTAATTATGTTAACTGATCAAGCCATACAGTCCTGCACTAAAATGAAGAAGAGGTAATTTGGAAATGCTGGTTAAACCTGAATAACTAAAGTCAACCTTGGAAACTACATTTTTTAACAAAGAAAGTGAAAGACAAACACATTGAATAGTCTGGTTTTGTGAAAAGGAAATTACACGGAGAGCACCTGTTTGCCTTCGACATGAATAGCACCAGGTTTCCTATCTCACACAACAGCTAAAATCAGATCACAAAGGTGTAGAGACAAAGGGGCAGATTTACTAACATTTCACGTAATGCAGTGCAGCAAGGCAAAGGGAGACATCGGAAAAACATCATATTTACTAGGATATGGCACATCTTTTTCTTCCTCCTTGTGGTGGCACACTGTGTGCTCCCTAGCGCCAATGCAGGCAACCTTGCAAGGGTGCCTACGTTACAGGCAGGATTATTTTTGTGCTAGAAGGGGCACCTTCCTGCACAAAGACAATCCTTAAAGGCATTTTCCTTTTTCTCTGTTTAATACTGAATGCATCACACACAGTAAAAGGAGGTAACGAGGAGAAATAAAGATATTCATACTCGTTATGCCTGGATCTTAGAGGTGTAGCATTTTGATGCCTTCCCAGGTTTACAACTCTTTGTAAATCTGGGATTGCACCAAAATCCATGGGTGGATCGGTGGGAATGGCCATACTCCACCCATTGAGCACCTCCCTGTGGCAAGGTAACACAAGAGGCAGCACAATGCCCTGCCTTGCGTTACTTTGGATCTACTAAACTATGCAGAGCCATGCAGGGTGACTTTGAATGGCATAGTAAATCCCAGGTAAGGGCTTTGCATTGCTTGTGCGTCAGCTTGCCTGAAGCACTGGCAACTCAAGCCCTTAGTAAATCTGCCCCACTATTTCTAAATTTGTGAACTCAGAAGAATACCTAGCTTATCAATAGTATTTCAGGCATGATCACATTTTCTCCATTCTCCCTGTAGTCTACCAGGTGAATCTCAGAGAGCTTAATACATAACAAACTATTTCCATTCACCACTGTGGCTGCCCTGCAGCCTTTGCTACTCTTTCAGTGGAGAGTCTGCTGCATTTTATTTGCTGCAATAGGAGAATTAACTTCAATGTTCAAAACCCATGTTGAAATTCAGAAATGTCACAGCGATGGGCTGAGTAATTCCCTCCAGCATTTTTTGTACTGGAAAGTAACCTCCACATGGAGTGTGGTTATCAGTACCTGTTGAACATGGCCCTTCTTAGGGTATTTCCCTTAAACATTTAGCTTTTTCTCCTCCTGATTTTTGCTGATTCTCATTTCGTGGCCTTAGGACTCTGAGCGCTTTCCCACTGTAATGCAATGTGACAGCGCGCGCCTCCTTCCCATCCATGCTAGGAAGTGGTACTTACTTGATTGGTTTAGGTGTTGTTCTTGTGAGCGCCCTGTAAAAGGTACACCACATACCCAGGGCAGGTACTGCACTGACTAATGGTGGGACACAGCACTGATTGTGCCACCCTCCAGAATAGAGTTTCAAACATGTATCAGTCCTGCCATTGCAGGTCTGTGGATGCGCAGTTGCTCCTATGCTTAGGTTGCCATTTCTAACTCGTTAGCCAACACTGAGTGGGCCTTCCAGTACCACTAGAGCACCCGTAGGGTAAGCTCTGAGGGGTGGAGCAGTTGTAGGCGAAAGGCAGGGCAGGTACACATGGGTGTTCCCTACCTTTGTAGTGTAGAACCCCCATGTGGGTTTTCCCTACCTAGGAGGTCGGCTCTTCCCATGGGACAACACCCAGGTTCTGCTGATTCTCTTTTTGTGGCCTTAGGGCTCTGGGCACTTTCCCAGTGTAAATGCAGTGTGAAAGTGCATGCACCCTTCCTACACACATTAGGAAGTGGTGCTTACCTGATGTTTTTAAAACATGTCTCAAGCCTGGCATTGCAGGCCTGTGTGTGCGCACTTGCACCTATGGTGTTTTTAAACATGTGTCAAGCCTGCCATTGCAGGCCTCCATGTGCACAATTGCACTTATGCTCAGGTTGGCCTTTCTAAACCATTGGCCAATCCTGAGGGGACCTTTCACTACCACTAGGGCACCCCTAGGGTAAGTCTTAAGGGGTGAAGCAAGTGGTAGGTGAAAGGAAGGGCAGGAACCAGTGTGTTCCCTGTCCAGCTAGTGAAGAATACCCATGTGTGTTTTTAATACCTATGAAGTTTGCTCTTCCCTTAGGTTAACATGGGGTGAATGGTTGAAATTACTTCAAGCTGTGATAGTGGCTTACAGTGGAGCGGCCTCATAATGTTTCCTATCATTTGACTCACAATGACAAACCTTCTCCTGTGGTAAAGAGGGATTTGTCATTCATAGATTAGAAATGCCACTTCTAGAAATTGGGCATTTCTCTGCTCTAAAACTCGTTATGTGCCTTTGAGTTTGACTCCAGTCCACACGAGGCTGGGGAAGCACATCATTGCATTCCCCAGAGACAGCTATAAACATTGGGCATGCAACTGGAATGACAGACCTCTGCCATTTGAGGGCCTGGCTGGATAGCTTGGAGGGAGAGGTTTTGACACTTGGCCTCTGGGAAGCCAGATCATGGCTCGACTAAAGATTAAGATCTGCTATCCACGGCCTCATGGCAGACAGGACTGAAATTTAGGGGGGACATCTGTGGTTCAAAGGGAAACCCTCGGCACCACCCCAAACTTCAAAGTCACACAACAGTATAACTGCTGGTGTCGTACTTCAGCAGGGGAGAGATGCACTTGTGGGGAAATGGGACCAGAGATACTGGAACTGTGTGGTAAATACTGCCAGAGGAATCTGTTGTGCACAAGGAGGATTACTGCCATTCTAAGGGACCATTCCCCCTTCCTGAATAGTGACTGGCCTGAGCTGACTACCTGCTGCTGTGTGGCACCCTGAAGTGTGCTCTCCAAGGGCTTATTGGCTTGCCCCCTGTTCTCTTGTGGAGGTCTCAGGGACATCAAAGATCTCCCACAAGGGACCCACACTGTCTACTTGTGACACCTGGAGAGCGGAGCCCTCTTAAGTTCCCACATCGTCTGCTGGATCCCAACTGGTAGCGCGACGTGAGCGTGGAACTAAGTATTGTGCCTGTAGACTGGATTGTATTGTGCAGAGCCCCAAAAGTACTGCCAGCATCTAAGGACTGTTGCCCCTGCATCATGGGGTCTCAACACACATACACCTCTTGTTGGTGGTGAGTGGATTCACTAGTTGCGGGACCCAGCGAGGCCCGCTTCGTCGACCGTGCTGCATCTCTCTTGTGCGACGCGCCGTCTGCATGCTTATTGCATGTGGTTTCCGATTCACAGGTTGTGACCCACGTAGGTGAGGGCATAACAGTAGTAGTGCCTCATTCTACCTCGTGCGGCACTGCTGAACTTGTGCCTGTGTGTGTGACCTGAATTGTCTGGTGTGAACCGTATCAACGTGCAGCAGACGTTGTGCCTCATATCCAGGGAGGTACTGGGTCTGGGGCTCTTCATTGTGTGTGACCGGAACTGTCTGGTGCGACTCATATCAACATGCAACAGACATTGTGCCTCATTTCTAGGAAGGGGTGCAGGAGCAGATTCTTGTTCTGTGGTGCCCGGATTGCCTGGGTGCTACTTTGATCAACGTGTGTCTGATTGGGTGCCTCCTTCTTCAGAGAGCCTCCCCTGCTTCATCCCCCATTCATCGACTGCTTTTTTGTTCCCTCATTGTGGAAGACCAACTGCCCTCTCCTGACCCAGCTCGGCAATTTCATGTTACCAGGTAATATTGTCTGGACTGGGTGGTGAGAGTAATTGACTGGGCTAAGAAATGCTTCTGAGAGCTATTGGAAGATGGTCAAGAGACTGTGTGACCCCCCCCCCCCCCCACATGTGCTTTACAGAACTGGGCTGGTGCCGGAAGGCACTGTGTGGAATCCTTTGTTTGAACGACTATCACCCTCAGCCCGCTTCTGCTTCGCATACCGTGGGCAAACTTCCTGAGTAGTGGCCAAACCTCCATTTGTGGACTCCTGCCTAATTAGCCCTGCTACCTACCCCCACCTTCTTCCCTGGGACTCTGACTAAATGTGACTTTGGCCGTGATCAGTCTAGAATCGGGGAAAGGTTTTCTTTATCTCCAGCCTGTGAGTGTAGGGTAGTCGGGGTTAGCTGAATGGTGTAGGGCTTGGGCCACAGGGTCTGCATGTGTATTATCAACTGACCTGCTGGATATCAATCGCACCGCATTACAGTGCTGTGTGCGTGTGTGTGCCCTCCATACAGACCTGCCTGATATCCGAGGCACCACGTATTGGTGCTGAGTGATTGTGTGGGAGTAACTGCCTGTTATTAATTACACCACACGTTGATTTCTTGCCAAAAGAATACTACGTTTGACATTGGCTTATACCCTTGCGGCCTTGGCCCATGGTGCTATTTAAAAGTGTTGCAATTATCTGCGTGTACACATTTCTGATACAATTGTGATCTTGGGTGCATCATATAACTGTGTGGTATTAAATTATAATAATTGAGAGGGTGGGCCTAGTTCTGACAATGTTTTGCACCGCATAAGGGTGCTAGGGGGTAAAGTAGGATCTTTCCCAAGTGTGCATATTACTGATGTCATCTTGACACGGTTGGGCTTGGTACTGCTAGTGATATTACCAAATGTGATTTATGCCCAGAAATACATGATGTTCATGTTGTGTTAATAAATGTCTGTGTTGAATACAAACTTTATTTACATACACCATGTGTGAAGTCTCTTTTGTGACGCTCAGTGTATTTATTGTGTGAGAGTGCTTTGCCAATGTTTTACACATTGCCTCTGTAATAAGCCTGACTGATCAGTGCCAAGCTACTCAAGGATGAGTGCAGGTTATACAGTGAGTTAATCACCCACCCCTGATGGGAGTGGTAGATTCTTCCTGGATAGGGCCTCACCTCAGCCAACAAGGTGGTCTTAGTGGCAGACCAGTCATCCTACCTTAGATGACTGATCTGTCACCATTTCTTGCTAAGTTGCCACTGCACCTTAGTGAAGAAGGAAAGGTGTCAGACACAGAAACAATCTCAGATGTGGCATATTAAATCCCAGGGCTGTGGATGGAGATTTTTCCATTTATTTAGCTTAATCAGTATTGCTGATCAAGTTCTTTGTCTTCAAGGTAGTTCCTCTGAGGCAAGGTAAAGGGGCAGCTACTTTCAGGTTAATAGATTGACTTGCAACTCATGATTATTTGGGTTGAATGAACTTCCAATTTCTAATTCTAAGAGTCCTCGTTGGCAAACTGGAGGGTCCACTCTGCAGATATGTACCCATTAATGAGATGATCACAGTGAACTCTCCAAATTTGCTGATACCCTTACTACATACTTATAGAAATTGTATCTGGTGGTCACTCTTGTTTTATTGTAGATCCATACAGAAGTATGAAGATGCTGTAAGGGTCCAAGAAGTTCTTGTTCTGATTACTCTGGGTTGATCATTGCAGTGCATTTTACTGTTTTGCCTTCATATGTTCAAGGCCTGCTAGAAATGTCCTTGATTTGTGATGTATAGGATCATAGTAACTATTTCCCAATTTTAGGCAAGACTAAACAATAGTGTAACTTAATGAGAGCAATGCTGATCTACTTAAACCATGTTTATGCATTGCACAACACTGTGTGATGTACATCTATGTAATGATTTTAGGAGAAGTAGCATGTTATTTATAGTACATTTTCTCAACAAGAACAACTTCAGACAAGACTGTACATAAAACTGGAAATGTCTTAATTCATAGTTTATTTTTTGCTGTAAGATTTTATTATTTGATAAATATAAAATACTGTAAGTAAGATGGATTGGAATGCAAAGAGTAATGAGTGTTTTCCTATTTTCATCCTCAGGCCGTGTGTTAGACCTGTCAGCCTTAGGATGGCCCTCCCCCAAACCTTTTTCCTGCTTACCTCCTCTTTTTGCTGATTCTTTTTGTTGGCCTTAGTACTCTGAGCTCTTTACCACTGCTGACTGGTGCTAAAGTGCATATGCATAAACATGGTAACATTGGTTTAGCCACAATTGTGATATTTAATTTATCTGTAAGTCCCTAGTAGAGTGCACTACCTGTCCCCAGGGCCTGTAAGTTAAATGCTACTAGTGGACCTGCAGCACTGATTGTGCCACCCACACAAGTAGCCCTTTAAGCATGTCTCATGCCTGCCAATGCAGAGCCTGTACTTGCAGTTTTACTGCCATGTCGGCTTGGCATTTAAAACTCCTTGCCAAGTCTTTAACTCTCATTTTAATACACACACGTCACCCCTGAGGTAGACCCTAGGTAGCCCATAGGGCAGGGTGCTGTGTAAGTAAAAGGTAGGACATGTACTTTTACATTTTGCATGTCTTGGTAGTGAAAAACACCCAAATTAGTTTCTCACCACTGTGAGGCCTACTCGTCTCATAGTTTATGTTAGAAATGGGATTTCTGGTTGGCTAGGGCAAGCGCCTAAGCCAGGCAGAAACCACCACTCTAGTCAGGGCAAGGGAGTTACACACTGGAGATAACCCCTGCTCACCCCCTTGGTAGCTTGGCATGAGCAGTCAGGCTTATCCCAGAGGCAATGTGTAAAGCATTTGCACAACACACACACACAGCAGCGACACACTAGGCACACAACAAAAGAAACACCACACAAGGTTATATCCAAAATAGCCTTTGTATTCTCCATTAAACACATTAGAAAATAATTACATATATACACTGTGCCACCTGGCACTTAGGTATCACTTTACAGGGGATTATATAATTTACAGGGCCAATCGGGCCACGGTCATCACCATTATGACACACAAGTAGTGAAAAATAGAAGCAACCAGTAACTACTGGTAAAGGTGCTCTTAGCACCACACATTAGGCATAAACGTCCTGTCATCACCTATGACCCGGTAAGGAGCATTATGCGTACATCAGCATTAGTAGAATTGCGCCACAGCAATCAGGGCGCACATCGGTGCTCAGCATAGCACCTTATGCCTTAGCAGCCAAGGCAGTGCACCAAAGTAAACACCTGCGAAGTGCACACCTTTATAAAACCCCCATCACGGTGCAAGCTACTACATAGGGGTGCGCCAGGGCCCCGTCCTGGGCTCGCCCCCAAAGATGCTCCTCTTCTATACGAGGCCTCCAAACTGGCCCCCCTAGCTACTGATGCAGCAGAAACAACGTTTGCAATACAAGGGGGGCGGGGTGCACCTCACCCTCGCTCCTAGCCTGGAGAATGCCCCCGGTGCTGCGCTACGTATGCAGCTGCCTGCAATCATATGGTGCAGCTGCGACCATGCCGGGAATATGGAGCCACTCTGTCCAGGGGCCTCCGTTGAGGCATCCTTCTGAGCCCCTCCTCGGTTTCACAAGGAGCTCGCAAGGCTCCGACTCCGGCGCGACTACCTGCTAGCCACCCCCACAACCAGGTTCAGCTGCCTGACTTCCTTCTAGGGTTAACAGAAGCCCGCAAAGCTCCGTCTCTGCTGCGGTGACAGACGGCCCTGCCTCTGGCGAGACACATGGAGGGAAGTCTCCAATCTTCCTCGCGGACCTCCTGCAGTCCCCAGCTGATGGGAGGCCGGGAGGCTCTGCTTCTCCTCGCTCAGCTCTTCGCAGCAGTGGGCCCCGCCCAGCACCAGGCATAGCAGTTGCCTGACTTTCTCTCCTAGGGGGACGCTCTGCTCACAGTCAGGCTGGCGACGTTGCCTGACTTCCGGTTCTGCTTTCAGCTGGACGGCCACCAATTCACCCTACTCCGCCGAGGGGGTGTAGAGCAGCCCTCCTGGTGCAATACCGCAGGGTAGGCTCCCGGCATTGCTCCTCACGCTGCCGCACTCTGGCGGCCCAAAGCGGATGCGAGCCAATGAGGCTCTGCTTTCTCTTGCTGTCGGGGCCCCGCCCCCAACCAGGCAACAGTCGCCTGGCTTCCTTCCCTTCCTGCAGGCACATCGCTCGTGAGCGCGAAGGAAAACCACGAAGGGCTCCACACGTTCCACAACAGCTGGGGAAGCGCCCGCAGTGCTCCTGAGGTCAAGACACAGCGAGGAGGGGTGACTTGCAGCACCCTCCTCACTCTTAGTTCCTGGGATGGATTAAAGCGCCCACTACATCGTGATCAGTGAGGGGAGGCAGACAGCACAGCGCTCCCTTCGCGCTAGATTCCAGGTTGGGCAGGGCTGGGCCCAGGCAGGCCAGCTCACAGGGCCCTCCAGCAGAGGGGAGTGGCAGTTCCTCCTGGCGCCCAGCAGTCCTTCAGCTCCAAGCAGGTCCCAAGTAAGCACACAGCCAAGGGGTCACAGCCCCCATATTTATAGTACAATATGTCTGTGTTCTGCCCCTGGCACAGGGCTCTGTGCCCGGTCTAAACCAGTTCTGGGGGGCACTTACACATTTCCTTACATGTGCACAACACCCTCCTTTGTCAGTGTAGGTCCTGGCCCCAGACACACCACAGGGGGGCAGAGCCAGCATTGTGTAAGGCAGGCACAGTCCTATTCAGGCCCAGGTGCTACTCCTTCCACTACTCCAAATGCAGTCAGACCTATTCAGCCTAACGCTGAGTCACCCAGCCCCTCTGGAGCCACTGCACCTCCCCAGTCCTTCTCACTTCAGAGCCAGACATGCAATACACATCAGGCAGGCACAAAGACACATAGCACCCAGAAATGCCCACTTCTAAAAGTGGCATTTCTAAAATAGTGATAATAAATCTTCGAACACCATTACACAGCATTTATTACCACTATTCCAAACATTCCAAACTTGATCACGCTACTCCTCTCATATCAGGAATTACCACTGAAACACATATCAGGGAATCCCCAATGCATTCCTATGAGAGGGCAGCCTCACAGTAGTGAGAAACAAAAATGGCTGTTTCTCACTACCAGGACATGCCACACAGTTAAGGCACATGTCCTACCTTTTACCTACATTGCACCCTACCCATAGGGCTAGCTAGGGCCTACCTTAGGGGTGACTATATGTAGCAAAAGGGGAGTCACAGACGTGGCAGCCACTTTATGTGCTACATCACAGCGGCAGTAAACTGCGCACGCAGGCCCTGTAATGGCAGAGGCCTGAGACAGGTTTGAAAGGCTACTTTGGTGGGTGGCGCAATCAGCGCTGCAAGCCCACCAGTAGCATTTAATTTACTGGCCCCGGGTATATGAGATAGCCCTTTACTGGGGACTGATAGGTAAATTAAATACACCAAACAGGTGTAGACTAATCTTACCATGTTTACCATAGAGAGCACATGCACTTTACACTGGACAGCAGTGATAAAGTGCCCAGAGTCCTAAGTCCAGAAAAAATACCAGGAGGAAGGCAAAAAGTTCAGGGATGACGCTGCAAAGGGCCAAGTCCAACAGTTTACATTGGGAATTTTACACTTTTAAGCATTAATTCCTGATTGAGAAGGAGTAGCTATGTCATGTTTTATATCATTGGAATGGTAATGATAAATCCTCTAAAGTCGGATTCATCATTACTATTTTAGAATTAGCACTTTTAGAAAGTTGGCGTTTCTCTGCTTTTAAAGCTCTGTGTGCCTGCAGCCTGCCTCCAAATACACGTCTGATATGGGTGACAGCTTGACTTTGTGCATTCCCTCTAGGCAGCCACACACAAAGGAAGGTTAGGTGTGTCTGAGTGCCCATCTGCATCCTGATGGCTCATCTGGGCAGGATGGGAGGGAGGAGCTGACACACCTGAATAGGCAGTGTCCTGTCCCCACACAAAGGGCTGATTATCCCCTGTAGGGAGTTTGGAGCCAGGGCTAGAAAGAAAGGACCTTTATGCACTTCAAAGACCCTTCTTTGAAATCCCCTCCACTTCAAAGGCACAACTGGGAATAAGTACTGGGTCTCTGACCCCACCAAATCAGGCACTTCTGGACCTGTAAAGAAACTTTGTCAGGAAGAAGGACAGCTGTGCTGCTACAAGGACCGTCACTCTGCTGGACTATTCCTCAGGAAGAACTGATTTTCTGCTGTGCTTCCTTGCTACCTGCTGTCCTCTGACCCTGCTGAGGAAGAACGTAACTCTTCTTCAACCCAGAGTGATCTCCAAGGGCTTGTTGGCTTGCCTCCTGTTTCTGAGACTCAGAGATATCAAAGTATCACATCCTGCTCCTATGTCTGGTCTACTGGAAGTGGATCCAGGTGCTTGCTCCAGTGGAATGGATGCATCCACTGCTGTGGGAAGCAGAATTGATGCATCGCAGCTGTTGTGGGAACATTCCCGGCACATCACACTTGGAACCAGCACTTCACCTCAAGAACCAACACATCGGAACCACCGGATTTCGCCAGCGCTGCAATGTGAGAAGATCAACGCATCCCCTTGACTGCTTAGAGAAACTCGGCACACTGTCTATGAAACCAACACCTCTCAGTTCAGTGCATTGTCTTCAGGACTGCTGCATCGCCACCACAGCGTGAGAAAAATCGATGCATCACCTCGACTGCAGGATCGACACTGACGCATTGCCCGACTGCACCCGCATCTTACCTTTTGCAACAGGCTCAGAGTACTGTTTTCAGTGGGGCTGCGTGGCTCCTGTATCCGACCCGTGCCTCAGCATGGTCAGCCTGAACTCTTGGCTTTACCCTGGTCCAGCGTGACCAGAAAGCCACCATAGGCATGTTTTGCTTCTAAGCGCTATTGACACTTTTATTCCTTTAAAATGCATTTCTCGACTTCTACTCATTGGATTTTTGTCCTTTTGGTCTTGTTATATTTATAAAAATCATGTCTATTTTTCTAACCTGGTGTGGAGTCTTTTTGTGGTGTTTTCATTGTGTTACTGTGTGTTATGCTGCACAATTACTTTACACATTGCCTCCTAAATTAAGCCTGACTTCTCTGTGCCAAGCTACCAGAGGGTGAACGCAGATTAATTTGTGTGTGCATCTAACCTACCCTGACTAGGATTGCGGTTTCTGCTTGGACAGGGTGCATACATCTGCCAACCGGAAACCCTATTTCTAACACCATGATTATCAGAAATTTAAAAAAAGATTAAGTAGTTGTTATTGCCATTAAGGATTGGCTGGTTATTTACAGTCTAACTGCATGGTTTACAGTTGGGTGCTAATTAAAAATCCTCTAGTTTATGGTGGAAAATCAGAATCTGTGGAATCCAGTGACTGAACTTCCTGCACAACAGTATCTCTGTACTGTAGGAAATGTTACTGGTGGTTTCTTCTCCAGGTTTGTTACTTCTTCCAAAAATGAAAGTGTATCACTCTCCACAAGGACTCTACTCAACATCAGTGCATATGCCAGAGTGTAGAATGAATGCATTTGTTGTTATTGCAAGACTGCCTGAGCCTACATGTTTATATTGGAAAATGTGTTCCACCTGAGCGCATATAATATGGGCAGCATTGGTAATCCCAATACAGTTCTGCTAATGTGACAATGTGAGTGTAGTTATTCCAATCTTTGCTCTCTAATATTTTGTCCCATGTAAAATACGGTCGGAATGAAATGGTTAATACATCTTTTTAAGAGGTTTTTTAAACAGGGGATTGTACATCAGCACCACTTTCGTGCAGAACAAATTTCTTCGCACCTCTACAACTGCCTGCATATAATGGCAAAAGGAACAAATGATGGAAGGAATGCTTAACAATGCAAACATTCACCCCCAGTCACAAGAACCTGGGTTCATTCCATCGTTCTTTTGCTCACCTCGCCACCCCAGTTTGGACCCAGCCATATGTACATCAGTCTTGACCCTGTTCCTCATGGGAACAGTCCAGCCTGAACTGCCAAGCCAGAAAATCTGATAATATCACAGTAACAAAAGTAAAAAAACAAAGGAGTACGCTGTCGCTAAAACTGTGGTTCCCCTGGTCTATTTAGAATCAAGGAAACCTCCATAATGTTTATGGTATGGTCTATGTTGACTCTACTGGAACAAACCGCTAACTGGCAACCTGACTGACTTTGAGCTGTCATTCAATGGACACCAGAGTGTCTGCCTTATTGAGGATGGTCGTTCTAATGTCATTTTTCAAAGTTCAGGAATGCTCTCAGAGTGCTGGGAGAAACTCCGAGTGTGTCAGGGCCATTCATTTTTTGCTTTTCAACAGCAAACTCTCTTTTTGGATTTAAAAACAAAAAATTAAAGCTTAAGTGCCTTTTGTGGAGCTGCGGTGGCAGTAGATTGCCTGAAGGCACAGCTTTATCTTCCAGATCTTTAGATATGGCAGGCTGTGCTGCGCAAGGACAGCAGCCCTGTACAGGCTGGCTGAATGGAGTACAGCCTGGCCGAATGGAGTACAGCCTGACTGAATGGGTTACATCCTGGCTGAATGGAGTACAGCCTGACCGAATGGAGTACAGCCTGGCTGAATGGGTTACAACCTGGCTGAATGGGTTACATCCTGGCTGAATGGAGTACAGCCTGACCAAATGGAGTACAGCCTGACCGAATGGAGTACAGCCTGGCTGAATCGGTTACAACCTGGCAGAATGGGTTGCAGCCTGGCTGAATGGGTTACAGCCTGGGCTAATGGAGTACAGCCTGGCCGAATGGAGTACAGCCTGATCGAATAGGTTACAGACTGGCTGAATGAAGGAAAGCCTGGCTGAATGGGTTACAGCCTGGCCGAATGGGTTACCGTCTGGCATAATGGAGTACAGCCTGGCCGAGTGGAGTACAGCCTGGCCGAGTGGAGTACAGCCTGGCATAATGGAGTACAGCCTGGCCAAGTGGAGTACAGCCTGGCCGAGTGGAGTACAGCCTGGCCGAGTGGAGTACAGCCTGGCCGAGTGGAGTACAGCCTGGCTGAATGGGGTACAGCCTGGATGAATGGAGTACAGCTTGGCCGAATGGGGTACAGCCTGGATGAATGGAGTACAGCTTGGCCGAATGGAGTACAGCCTGGCTGAATGGAGTACAGCTTGGCCGAATGGGGTACAGCCTGAATGAATGGAGTACAGCTTGGCCGAATGGAGTACAGCTTGGCCGAATGGAGTACAGCCTGGCTGAATGGAGTGTAGCCAGGCCGAGTGGAATACAGCCTGCCAAACACTAGATAAGCCCCAAAATTTTAACTGATGTATTGTTCTTCATGAAAGATTATTGAGTCTAATGTAAGAGGCCTTTATTATTTAATACTGCTCTTTATTTCCCTTTACTACGCATCAACATACATTATTTGTTTTGCGGCTAGGTAGATTACTACACCTGCAGAGGATCTATATTGTCTTGATTACAGATAATGGATGACCCCCCTAGAAGTGACCATCAACTCATCTCTTTAGTTCTACCATAGCTCGACTACCCTCAGATTCTGGTTTCCGCTCTTGTTGCATTGTAACTGAGTTGTTTCTTGTTTCAAATTACCCATTTGAAATTTGACGTTTCCACAATTGACTGTCCAAAAAAGCTACATTCTACCTCTTTAGATAGAACAAGATCACTTTGTTTTACATTTCCTCTGATGTGCACTACATAATGTGTCTAATATGGACACTATATTAAGTGTACATCGAGTTTTGAGACAATTTAAAAAAATAAAAATACGTAAGAGGAAAATAAAGTGAAATAAGAACAATGAAATCAAATAATGTGAAAAAGAAAGCCAAGTGATCCCCACAGGAGCGGAAGGCAAGGCGGAGATTAAAAAAGCAATTACTGTATCGTTGTATCAGAACACCTTGTCGAAGAACAGAGAACCAATTACAAGAATACAACCTGTAGCCATAGGCCAAGGGCTCCCGATGGGAGATTTGGCTAGCCCAAGCACGGACTAAAACCCAGAATTTTTAAAGAGGGTTTCTAATATTAAATAAATTATTATTGTAACGTTAAGAGGGGTTTTGCGCACCAGAAAATATTTGAATACGGGAATAAATATAGTGACTCAAGAATTACATGTTGACTTCTGACACAGCAGAGATGTCCCTCAGGTTCCACAGATTTCTGATACTGGCTCTGACTGCAAAAAGCAATGCAATGCATCAGGAGGTACTGAGCGTGGAAGCTCAATCATAAACTCCATTCGGTAGTGCAGAAATTACAGTCTCAACCGTCGCACAGGAGTGCTAGTCATCTGGTTAAACATATCTTATAGAGCAGAGCTATCTCTCATGCTTCACAGGGCTTACAGGCTCCAGCATCACTCAGCAGAACTATCTCTTAGGTAGCACAGAAAGTACAGACTTTAGCAAATCTGGGGCATATGTACAAGGAGTTAACGCCGCCTTAGAGGCACTTTTCCGACGGTTTTGCGGCGATATTTTTATCGCCATATGTACAAGCTGTCGCTAACCTCTGTTAGCGGCAGTTTTCCGGCGAAAAGTTACATAGAAAAGATCGCCACTTCTGTTAGCGATGATGACATGCAAGGGAGGCGTTCCCGTGCAAAAATGGCCGCTAACCCCACTTCGCGATATTTACAAGGGAATACTTGAAGGTAGGAGGCCCGAAAAAACTGCCTCTAACTGCAGTTAGAGGCAGTTTTTTAAGACCAGAAAATAGCTGGTCTTAAAAATGGAGATAACACTTGGGACCTCATGTCAGCAGGTTTTGGTGCTGGACAGCGCTGCAAGCAATGTTGCTGCGCTGCCCTGCGACAAAACTACAGGGCAGGAATGCGCACCATCAATAAGATAGTGCACATTCCTGGCCCTCAGTCATGAAAAGTGTTGCAGTGCTGCGACAAGACAGTGTCGCAACACTTTTCACTTCGCCTTTCTTGCGACTCCATGGATGCGCTGTTTTCACTGGACAGTGTTCCATGACGCAAGTAATGACAGATACGTCTGAAATCCTGACGTATCTGTCTGCGCTAAAGTCACACATTGCTGCTGTTGTATCACAAGCATGACACACCTCCAGCAATGCATGGGGCCAGCCTATCCCTGTGGCACTGCGTCACCCTTACGCCTGAAGTCAGGCAGGCGTAAGGTACTGACGCAATGCCGTCCTGCAATTGTCGCAGTGAAATCTGAGGGATGTCACTGTGCCACTCCTATGAGGCCTTGTCGCGTGGGAACGCACACCCTGCGTACATCATACCTATGCAGGTATGATGTGGCACAGGGCTTCACAAGGTCACGCATATGCCTACATGCGTCACTTTGCAAATACGGCGCTACGTGGTGCTAGTTTTGCCTGGTCCATTCTTGAGGGGTGCCAGGGTGTCGGCACAGTTGGAGATCCATCGGTGGCGGTTGCGTGCTGAGGTGTCATTGTCCATAAGCGTTGGCGGAGTGGTGGTGCTGAGGGAGTTGACGAGACGTTCTTCGGTGCCCTTGATCCAGCTGCAAGGGGGGGGCAATGATAGCGGTGGTGTACGGTGGGCATGGTGAAGACATGATGTATACAATGATGGTCGGTCCAGGAGAGTCCGGTGGTGTGGCTGTAGTTGAAGTTCCCGCTGGCGGAGGAGACATGCTCGACCGTGTGTCCTGCTATGTGGCTTGCTGCGGTGACTAGCTGCTTGAGTCTGATGTTGGGGAGCTTCCCCAGGAGAAGGTGGTGTTCTGGTCACTGGGGTTGCCCAGGTGGAACTTGAGTTCACCGAGTAGGATGTCGTCAGTGGATGGGAGAGACTGGGGTGCAATGAGGTCTACAATGGCATCAGAGAATGGGGGTCCATGGCCCGGGGGGCCTGCAGATGAGGGTGACGCAGAGGATGGGGTTAGTGTTAGTCCGGATCTGGAAGTTGAGGTGTTCCATGATCACCGTTGGGTCATTAGAGTGTGTGGTCAGTCGGAGTGTGCTTCTGTAGGTGATGGCAATGCCTCCTCCTGGACAGTCGGAGTGGTCCTTGCGGGTGATTTAGTAGCCGTCAGTGATGGCGATGGCGATGTCCGGTCCGGAGCAGAGGTTGGTCCTGGCAGGCGATGTGGCGTCCAGGGTTGATGGCGAGTAGGGTGCTGGCGTTGTAGCGGTGGAGTGTCCGAGAGGAAGGGTCCTTGGTGCTGAGCATGGTCCAGGGGCAGACAGACGCAGACGGGCTGGCCTATGGCTTGCCTTTGGCACGGGAGACATCCATTACAACGCAGGCATTACATCGTAATGCCTTTACAATGCAACTCCAACAACGCAGGTGCCTATACATCGCATTCCATTACAACGCATTGTGAGGTCAGTAATGGGGTATTTTTAAGTTTTAGGGTGGGTATGGGTTTCGGGTGTCGGAGATTAAATTTGAGGTGTATTATGGGTAAAATTAGAAATTTGGGGTGTGCATATGGGGTCAATTATGTAAATTGGGGTGTGCATTTGGGGTCAATTATGAAAATTGGGGTGTGCATTTGGGTCAAATATGATTTTCAGGGTGTGTTTTGGGGGCTCAAAGATGAATTTTAGGGTTCAGGGTGTGCTTTGGGGTGCAAGGGTTAGTTTTAGGGTTGCACTCACTGAAGTGGGAATAGTAATTTTTACATCTCCGCTATCCAACACCTTCCCCACTGTTGCAATATGCCTAGTATTAGTATGCATTGTAATGGAATGCGATGTAATGGTATGCATTGTAACTTCATATATACCTTTGGCAAACCAGTGGTATGCCCGCTGCGCATGGGCGGACAGCGGCCGCCATTGAGAAGTGCTGCGGGGGGGACTGGACAGCTGGGAGGTGGGAAACGCCGGAAACGACACTGGATGGGGCGGGGACCCGGGTGTGTGTGTGTGTGAGCGGGTGTTGTGAATATTTAAATGAGAGAATCTTACCTTGAGGCCGGGTCCCGGGTCTTTGTTTCTTTTGCTCTCCTGAGTCTGCTTCCAGGAACAGGAAGTAGGCAGCCAGGCTCCCTCCCCTAAGCCAATCACAATGCTGCAATGCGGCGTTGGGATTGGTCATTGGCGCCGGGACAAGGCGTCAGCCAGGGGCTGGAGGGGTGGGCATGTTCTCCATGCAGCTTGTAATGCAGCCTGCATTGCGAACAGGACAGTGCACATGACTGCTTTGGGCGGCCTGAGCTGGCCGACCAAACAGTCATCGCGCACTTGAGTGGGCATGCCACTCCGCCCCTATCCTGCTCCATGAGTGGAGCAGCCCTAACCATCCTCCCGCCCGCAAAGGAGACATAGCACGATTACATCAGGAAGTCATCATCATGTGATGATTTTTCCTCTTCATGCACTGCTTGAAAGCAGTGGGGCGACGCTCTTCCGCCATAGCGGATGAGCCGCCACTGGGGGTGCGTCATCTACAGGTGCTAGGCCTGGGCGACTCGACCACCGGGCCTCATCCGCTACACGTCCCACCTTCTCCTTACCTGGACATTGACACCATGGCGCAATCCGCTGCACTCTCTCCAAATCTGTGACTCAGCCAGCAGGAGCCTCAGCCAGGTGGGATTTCACAAGCATGGGTACAGCAGTCGGCGCCAAGTCCGCTGGTGAACCTCCCGATGCAGTTGATGCAGCAGGGCCCCCTTAGGCGTGAAGTTGCAGCGCTCCCGCCACACAAGTTTGGCGCAGCTCAGGGGCCTCAGCCTCCACAGCGTCCGGCCAGCGCAACATCATCCGTCCTGTGATGCAGAGAGGCGCCGCCCACCGTTGTTAATCCCCTCCGTGCACCCCGGTGTAGTGGTGGATCATAGTATGCGACCCAGACCTCCCTACGTTGGTGCGCAGGAGCACCTCTACCATTCACAGCTCCAAGGGGCTCAAGGCGGTCTTCTCACACAGGTCAGCAACGTGTCTCCATGCGACCTCCCAGACTTCACCACCAGGTACGGGCGATCGCTGCGCCTCAATGTCTACCGCCACGGCTCATCGACTCCACAGCACCTCCGCATCACACTCCAGGCTCCAGACGCAGGTCCAGCGAGGCATACAGGCTCCAGGCACAGGTCCAGCGAGGCATCCAGGCTCCAGACGCAGGTCCAGCGAGGCATCCAGACTCTCATCCTGGTCATCCTGGATGTTGGGTGGCTTGAGGGGGTTGTTGATCTGTGCTGCACTTGGCTCTGGCTGCTCCATTCTGCATTTCATTTTTTTTGTGCCTATTTTCCTATTGGAGGTCAACTGATAGGCAATTTTTTCCAATAGAGGCAAAAAAAACTCACGTTAGGCTGACTAACGTGCGTTTTTTGCTGTTAATTGGCCTTTCGTGGGTTTTCGCCAGCTAACGCCGGAATTCCTATCGCCATCATGCTAATGTTAGCAGCAGTTTTCGCCGCCGATCCCTGAAGCTATCGCCATGTAGCGACGTCTTGTAAATACATTGCTAACGTGGCGATAGTTTCGGCGGTACGCAGCGATAAAAAAAATGCCGCTAACTAACGTTCGCAATATTTTTTGCCAATTCTTGTACATATCCACCTCTATTTCCTAAGCTCTACTCAATTTATAGGTTCAGACTAGAGTTAGGGTATCCAACGTAGGTACATGGCAGGATTTTAACATATCAACACAAGACAAATTTTCATACAGTGAATAGAAACGTAAATTTTTTACCTAGTCTTTGGTATCAAGAATAACTGTCAAGGATATGGTCCACCTCGATTTACATTGGACACTCAGGGGCTAGAGACAGCAGAACAATTTCCCAGTTTAGGCTGCTTCTATTGGAGAAATGATTAAATTTTATATAACTTAACCAAGCGAGTTGTCCAGGATCACACCAAAAGTCAAGAGACCTCACTTGAAGCCTAGCCCAGTCATGCCAGCTGCCTGCCCATCTCCACTGTACCTTGATATTTCTCTCAGGGATCATGCAGCATGGAGTTTTAGCATTTGTTTCAGTTAATCAGAAAACCTGCTTTTTTCTCATTTGTAGATTACACACTCCCTCTCTTATCCTTGATGTCACTCGCTGATCCTCGTCTCCAATGTGATGTCCACCCTCTCATTGCCGTTAGTGCTAATACCAACACATTGCAGTGAACGGGGCAGAGCATGGAATATCGTCAGTCCAGCTAGCCACCGTTCTCTAATATATTTGGATCAGGGATCATGAATGCCACATATGGAAGTTTCTATAAATCTCATTGCTGATCCACCAACAGCAGGTCTGAAATTACATCGCTCATCTTAACTACTCTCTGGGATACTCTATCATTTATGAAGACTCTTGAATGAACATTGTCCATTCTGCCCTGCCATCAACGAATGTGCTGCTCCATTGAAAATGTGATTCTGCTGTAAAGGCTTTGAATCCCTTCTCCGACTTTGTTGGGGATACATTTGATGAGGAGACTAAAGAACTCCAAAAAGGGGTGTATGAAATCTGCGTAATTTACTCTAGTGTAATTATGAAAATTTCCCCCAAAATCACATGAAATTATGCGTAATTACGCAATATGCATCTCATGCACAAAAATGATTGAAAGACGCATTTCGTGTTAAGAAAGAGCATGCAATGCAATGCAATGCACCCTGTAGCCATTTTCAACCTGAAGTGCCACTGATTCTAGCCTGCTCATAGTTCTTTTCTTGGCGTTTTCCACAAACCAACCAAATCCATCCCAATTTTGGCCATTTTTCACAATTTTTCTATTTTCTTGTTACTTTATTGTCTACTTTCCTCACCTCTATGCTTTTTATTTTACATTTCCCCCCTCTCAGTTTGTTTTTATTGTTTTCCCTCACCCTAAGCCTCACAGGCATGATAGAGTTAGGGATTGTGCCAGCACCACAGATGCCCACTCCCGAAGAGGACGAGATAGGCGTGAGGGGGTTACCCCATGCCATATTCACAGGAGGGGGTGTCTGCAGCTACTTTTTGAGTGCAGTGCCACCTTCCCCTCATGTTGGGTTCAGGTAGGTGGCCCGGTAAGGACTACTCCTTTGCGGAGAAAAAAATGCACTGGGGCAAAAATGGTACAGGATTCGCTGCCTCACTAGTGTCGCATGGGCCCAGTGGTAGGGTCATGTGCCACTGAGCTGACGTCATTCACTGCAAGCAGGACCTGCCGAGGCTGCTCAGGATTGAGGTAGCAGAGCTGACTAGTAAGTGATGTTTATATTTTTCAATGTTATTTTTGATTTCATTACTTTGCAGGTGGCGTTACATAGCAGTAAGTCTAAGCATGTTCATTAATTTTATATAGATAAAATTTACCTAAGTTCCTAAGTATCCTGTTATCTTATGCCATCTCCAACACGAATCTGACTTTTACCAACTATTAACTACGTGATGTGTGAGGCACATGGCCCGGTCTGCCCATAGCCAAATCTAAACCTGGCCCAAATCCATATGTTTCAAAACTTTCCTAACACTAAGGGGTCGATTCCGATTCGGGCCGGAAAAAGCACCGACCGACTCGGAGCCGGAATTTATTCCGACCGACACGTACCTGTGGCGCCCGACACGCCAAGAACGATGCACGGCGTGCAAAATCCGACCGACACGTACTGAAGCCAAGCCGAACGACCGAGCCGCACGGAAAACAGCAATCCGGCCGGAAAAACACGCGAATCGAACCGACCGACACGCACCCGGAACAAATCCAACCGAAACGTACACGCGAACTCCAAACCGCTAAGTACGATGCAAGGCGCGAAAACCACGACCGAGTCGAACGGAGGACAAGCCGTACGACCGACACGCATACAAAACTGCGAGGCGAAGTAACACAAAACACCGCGACCGACGCGTACGCAGCATAGAAAACTGCACAAACACAGCGTGAATGAAACGGAGAAGACCGTACGAGACAAATGCAGGGTCCGACTCGGTCACAAGAACGTTTCCAACATGCACAAAAAGTACTAAGGAAAAATACACAAAAAAGGCCAAACAAGCAATTACAAAGCCAATAAATACTGGGGGGTGGGGACAGAGAACAAAGACACACCCAAAACTCCACCCATATAAAGGACACAAATCCCAACCATGATCCTTTGCAAATGCCATTCTACTGCCAGCACTCAACAGACAGCAACCACACACCCACAGCTCATCCCTCACACAAGCCACACACCATCAGCACACCAACAAATAGCTACCTCACATACACCCAGCAAAACACACACTCACACACCCTCACCTGCACACCAACACACACATCACTCACCATCACCACCCATCACCATGCCCCCCAAGAAGAATCACAAGTTCCTAGATTGTGAATTGGAAGTCCTGGTAGACGAGATCCTCAGGGTAGAGCCACAGCTGTTTGGCACACTGGTCCAACAGACCCCCATCTCCCAGAAAACCAAGATGTGGGAGAGGATCATCAACAGGGTGAACGCACAATCACCATGTCTGCGCACAAAGACTGACATCCAGAACAGGTGGTATGACGTGCGCAGGAGGGTACAGGAGCTGCTCAAGAAGGACTACCTCCTGAGCCAATACACCGGCAGTGGCCCTCCTGCCAAGCCAGTATACCTCAGGCCCTGGGAGGAGAAGGTGCGGGCCATCCTTCCGCCAGTGAGCGTCTATGGACTAGAGAACATCCCAGAGCCTGGTGAGTACACAACAAATGTACACAATATTCTGCCACAATACACACACACATCACTGTCAAGGGGAGAGTCAAACCATGCACTCATAGCAATTACACAGCAACCAGAACAGAATCATCCCAAAATGTGTATGTCAGTCAGATAAACACAACACATGCCATCTCAAAGTTACATTTAACCGTGTCATCACATGTACAAACACAACTACAACTACAGCTAGGCAGTGGCACAAATAGAACTAACAAACACATCCAGACATGTAGCCACCACTACAACACCAACACACAGTGAAGACCACTGAAAGGAAGGAATTCTGTGTATGCTGGGCAAGTCAGTGTAGCCAATAGCATCATGGGAGTCGTAGTCACACATATTGCTCACCCCCACAACTGTCCCATCAACACCACCATGAACCATGCGCACATCACAGGGAGTGGAAAAGGACTCACAAGATGGCTGACACTGGCTACTGCTGTGGGGAGCACAAGGCCCTGCTGGCAACTGTGCAACAACCAACAGCAGGACACCACTGACTGACATCCTGAGAGACAACTTCCACTCCCTGCAATGGAAGCACGTTCCATGGTGGGATATCTGGCTGGCTGGGTGGGAAGGAGGACTCGCAGCACTGACCATAGTCACAAGCACCTCCCCTCACACACCCCCTCAACACAAACTCCACAGAACCCACCTGGGAGAATGCAATGCCTCACATCCTAACTCAAGATCCCACAAAGAACCTCCACCCTGGGTAATGTAGTGTGAAGCACAGGGACACTCTTGGGACTTTTAGCCAAACAACTGCCAGGACAACACTCCCAGCCATCCTGTTAGCACAGGCAGCCCACCCCACAGGGAAGCAGAGTCAAAAGGAAGGAAGCATGGGCATGCTGGGAAGGGGGTGGAGGCAATAGCATGATGGGAGTCGTAGGCACAGCTCTACATCCCCCACCACATGGCCCAGCAAGCTCACACTCACGCATGCACATCCCACAGAGAGTGGAAAGGCCCATCAAAGATGTCTGACACTGTTGCTGTGTCGTGGGGAGCACAAGGGCATGCTGGGAACTGCACACCAACCAACAGCAGGACACCACTGTCAGCCATCTTGCCATTGCTCTCACACCCACACACACTGAACTCCCCACAAAAGCAAGTAAGTATGGGAATGCTGGGAAGTGGGGTGGAGGCAATAGCATGATGGGAATCATAGTCACAGACATAGCTCACCCCCACAACTGTCCCATCAACACCACCCTGAACCATGATCACATCACAGGGAGTGGATAAGGACTCACAAGATGGCTGACACTGGCTACTGCTGTGGGGAGCACAAGGCCCTGCTGGCAACTGTGCAACAACCAACAGCAGGACACCACTGACTGACATCCTGAAAAACAACTTTCACTCCCTGCAATGCAAGCACAGTCCATGGTGGGATAACTGACTTGCTGGGTGGGAAGGAGGGCCGGCTGTCAACCAAATACTACCAATGCAGACCATGTTCACACCCCAACAAATACATAGAAATGCCCAAATAATGCAGGACAATGTGCTACACCAATATCAACCCCTGACTGTGACGACTTAGGACAATGCAATGTACAGGCCCGCACCCAGAGGCACAGTCACAACTGTCAGGTGTGTCAACCATTGATGCCTGCAGAAACATAACATACATTGTGTGTGTCTCCCAAAAACAGGTGATGATGGGACACAGCAGCAGACGCTGAGGAGTCCCAGTCCCAGGCTCAAGAGGATGCGGAGCTCACTGGTGTCGTACAGCCTCTGCCCTCCTCGGACGAAGAAGACCAACCTGGCACATCCGGTGCAAGTCAACATGCAGCACCAGCAGGACCATCAGCTGCAGCACCAGCAGGACCACCAGCTGCACCCCCTGCACCCACCCCTCCAACGACTGTCACCACAAATACCATCCCTGCCGACATGGACAGAACAAGGAGCAACACCAGCACAGGGACCCTGGACCAACGTGGGGCCATGGACACCACCACCAACCCCCAAGGGGGACCGGGGTCATCTGTGCGTGCCACTGCACACACTGCACATGTCAGCAGGGGTGGTGGGAGGGGTGGGAGACAGAGGTCGCTGCTTGCAGAGGTTGCTGGTGTGCATGATGACCCACAACTGGTACACATAGCCGATGCGTACCAGTCCAGCACCGGAGATCTCAGCCAGGTAGTGGGGCTCCTCAGAGACATGAAACAGCAGCAGGCTGCCCATCATGCCCGCTTGGACTCACACATGTCCCGCGTGGAGTCCAAGTGGGACGCACTGCAAGAGATGACGGCGGTGCACAGGGACATATTACAATGCCTCCGCCAGATGAACAGCAACCAGTCCACACCTCCCTGTGTGCCAACAACATCTGGTGCTGAACAAACTGCAACTGCCACAGGGAGGGAGGATGACTCTGGCGGAGAGTCCCCTGCACCGCAGCAGCCTGTACTTGAGGGCCCCCCCAAGAAGAGGGGTCGTCCGAGGAGGGGCAAGTGAGAGGCCGATGGCCAAGTGCAACTCCCAGGAAGCCTGAACCTGTTCTGGATGTTCACCTTTGTGCACAAACTGTTCACCCTGTTGACGGCAACACAACTCCCAGACATTACATGGGGAGTACAAGTTGGACCAATGTCTCAGACAACTGTGGCCCGATACTGGGGATTTTGTCTACCAGGACTTTCAATTCACCTAGGAACTTCTGATTGCAAGATATATGTACAGCACTAACCATCCTATGCACTATTCACACAAATGTATCACAATAAACACACTAATACACCATACTTGCCTCTGTTGTGATTCGAACGTGGGTGCTGTTATGGGGATGATGAACTGCAAAATTACACTGTGTATGCGAACTGCAACAGCAAGTACAACACAGGCATGTGAGTAAAGGCAACGTGACACATATGAGGGAGACACACCACCAGGGCTACACAACACATACACACCTAGGCCATCTGACTCATTGCCTACACTGATGTTGCCAGGGAAGACGGTGCAATGCACAGACACCACACCTATTCCCAGTTGTAGTCAAGTAGCCCACAGGTGCAGTAAGCAAATGGCAGTCAAATGTGTGACCACAGACAACGCACATCACAAAGTGAAGCACAGGTTTATTACACAGTTGCAACATGTCGTAACCACTACAGATGCAAGGTAATCCCACCTGGCAGCGGGCACACAGTCAACAACTGTAGAAGGAAGGAAGTCCATGGGTGTGGCGCACATCACCTGTAGGGACACAACAGCTACCACCCTGGAAGTACAATCACGTCGTCGGTGGACACAGTTGACCAAACGAATCTGAAAGTACCCTGTGAAGGACAGAAATGACACACAGTCAAAAGCAATGGAGAACAGGACAGAACAGCAAAACTCATGCACAATACATGTTACAAGATACCCACCCAGAACCAAGTTAGCATGTCAACACTGTTGGGGAGTACAGACCACCTGTAAGCACACATCGCTACACACATCCAGTCAAGTAGCCCATGGACACACTCCAACAGCACCAGAGCACCACCTACACATATCATGCCAACTCACATCATTGACATGACACCTCAGGATACTCACATTCAGCTAAAGAAGTTGGTGATGAGCTGTGTGCGGACATCACCCTCATCATCATCATCATCATCACTGGCATCGTGGTCCAGGCCAGGATCCTCCACAGGTGGCGGATGTTGGTCATTGTCATCCTGGATGAGAGGCAACTCCTTCCGCACTGCCAGGTTGTGGAGCATGCAGCAGACGATGATAATCTTGCACACTTTCGCTGGGGCATATGGGAGGGACCCTCCTGTCTTGTCGAGGCAGCGGAAGCGGCTCTTCAGGAGACCAAATGTCTGCTCAATCACTCTCCTGGTCCGACCATGTGCCTCATTGTAGCTCATCTGGGCTGGTGTCACAGGGTTCCTGAGGGGTGTCAGCAACCACGGCATGTTGGGGTATCCCGAGTCACCTACGGACAGACAAGTGCACATTAGCTGACTTGGAAAAGTGGGCGGAATACTACAGATCAGATCACACACAATGGCACAAAGTCAGTACACACCGACAAGCCAGGCACGCTGGTTCTGCATCTGTGCCATCATCCTGGGGATGCGACTACTCCTCATCACAAAGGCATCGTGTGCTGAACCAGGGAAACGGGCACACACGTGTGTGATGGTCATATCTGCAAGACACACCACCAGTGCATTGACCGAGTGGTAGTGCTTGCGGTTACGGTAGGCCTGCTCCTGGGCCTGTGGTGGTACCAAAGCCACATGTGTCCCATCAATGGAGCCAATGACATGCGGCATCCTCCCCAGGGCATAGAAGTCACTCTTCACGTCAGTGAGTCGTTGCAGTCTAGGGAAATAGATGTACCGGTTCAGGAATAGCAACATTGCCTCCAAAACATCGCGGAGCACACGGCTCAACATGGTCTGTGACATCCCACCAGCAGTCGCCACAGTATGTTGGAAGGTACCGGTGGCAAAGAAGTGTAGGGCTGCCATCACCTTCACCTTGGGGGTCAGCGCTGTAGGATACGGCCGGCCAGGCTGCAAATGTGGGGCCAACTGCACTGCCAAATCCTCAATCAGCTGCCTGGTGAAGCGGTACCGTTGGATGCTGTCCCGTTCCACCATCGTTGCCAGGTCTGGGAATGGTCGATGGACAGCAGGAGCCCTGCAGTGCAGAAGAGAAGAAAGCAAGATTGTCAGTCACCCCACATATGCGGCATTGAACACACTCAATATCACAACATACATCATTATGAGGCACAACTACATGAAGTGTGCAGTTCCGTAAGGACATGTATGGTACATACATGGCCAACATCTGTCATCACGGTTCAACAAGTGGCATCAATAAGTCCCAGGTTGGCCCATTGGATATCATGAGGCCGTGTCACAGTTCCCATCTCCTACTGCCGTGTCACAATCACCCCCCACAGTGACATGTGAGGACAGATGTGCCCCAGGCATCACAGCTCAACGACAGGTACATTCCCAGGGACCCTGTATTGCCACATGGACACTGACATTACATGGAGTATCATGTATACACCACAGCAAAACAACCATGACCCCCACAGGTAGTGGTCCCACTTGCCACTGCAGGACAGACATGGACGTCTGTGACACACACACGCACAACATCAAAGTCCATGCACACACAACGTGGATGTGGAGACTGTCTCCCATTGTGCACATGAAATCAGAGACATTGTAAACACTACATGCACACAGACTGTGGAGGACCATCACTATTGTGCCACTGGGACACCCTGGCTCAAACATACCGTCCCACATGGGACTCACGGGGTATGTGACATGACATACACATACACCACCATGAAATGTGACCATGGCACATGCACAGATATGAACAGTTGCACATCACAGTGGTCATGTACACGTAACACCCAGGATCCTGTCCCCATGAACACGGGCACAGCCTGGGGGTGGCTGCCCCCAGGTGACACCCACAGGACAACATGTACACCAACATACACACAATAGGAAATGCAGCCTTACATGCCTTATGATACAGTTTGGACAGGCTGTCGTGTTGTAGGTGTGCCCCTCACTCCCTGGGAGCTATCTGTGGCTGGCATATGTTCATCTGAGACAGGCATGGTGACATATGCCAGTCACTTGTACAGGGATGCGTTGATCAGCAATGGACCGATCGGTGCCCCCGGCCGGCCCATTGCATTCAATGTGTGCGGGTACGCGTTGTACCCCTGTACGCGTTGTACCGCAATGGACCGATCGGTGCCCCGGCCAGCCCATTGCATTCAATGTGTGCGGGTACGCGCTGTACCCCTGTACGCGTTGATCAGCAATGGACCGATCGGTGCCCCGGCCGGCCCATTGCATTCAATGTGTCGGGTACGCCGTTGTACCCCTGTACGCAGTTGTACCGCAATGGACCGATCGGTGCCCTGGCCGGCCCATTGCATTCAATGTGTGCGGGTACGCGTTGTACCCCTGTACGCGTAGTACCGCAATGGACCGATCGGTGCCCCGGCCGGCCCATTGCATTCAATGTGTGCGGTACGCGTTGTACCCCTGTACGCGTAGTACCGCAATGGACCGATCGGTGCCCCGGCCGCCCATTGTATTCAATGTGTGCGGGTACGCGTTGTACCCCTGTACGCAGTTGTACCGCAATGGACCGATCGGTGCCCCTGGCCGGCCCATTGCATTCAATGTGTGCGGGTACGCGTTGTACCCCTGTACGCGTTGATCAGCAATGGACCGATCGGTGCCCCGGCCGGCCCATTGCATTCAATGTGTGCGGGTACGCGTTGTACCCCTGTACGCGTTGTACCGCAATGGACCGATCGGTGCCCCTGGCCGGCCCATTGCATTCAATGTGTGCGGGTACGCGTTGTACCCCTGTACGCGTTGTACCGCAATGGACCGATCGGTGCCCCCGGCCGGCCCATTGCATTCAATGTGTGCGGGTACGCGTTGTACCCCTGTACGTGTTGTACCGCAATGGACCGATCGGTGCCCCCGGCCGGCCCATTGCATTCAATGTGTGCGGGTACGCGTTGTACCCCTGTACGCGTTGAACAGCAATGGACCGATCGGTGCGCACCCATTGACAATGGCCTAGCATGGCAACGGACGCGTTTTCGAAATTCGAACGAGTCGGTTGCTGGAAATTCAGTTGGTCACCCACAACAATGTTGCAAAATCATGTATGTCATGAAGTTGAAGATTTGAAGGATGCTGAGGGCGTGTATTGGTGCTGCTATTCCATGGATTGGCCAGATTCAGAAGATGCAAACGACTTGGACCTATCACTTTGGACACATGGGACAGTATCTGCCTCTCCAGCACATATATATTGCTGGCTGTTCCCCTGAGAGCTCACTTGCCTGCACTACATGCTCCAGGACGACATCTGCCACTGCACTGCTGCTGTCTCTGCCCCCTCTGGACCCTGCAATGGCACGTACTGTGGAGAGAGCCCCAGCCTTCAGGCTTGAGGAGAACCAGGCCCTGCTGGACAGCCTACTTCCACAGTACAGCAAGCTGTATGGGACACCAGGGGAGCAGGTGAGTGTTCTGTGCACTGCCTTTCTGAATGTGCATTTTGTCTGACTAGCAAGGCTGAAAGTCTGCACGCCACTGGCTAGCAGGCTCACTGAGTAGTTGTCACCCCCCATAGTGTGTAGTGACATGCACTGGACAGGTATGGTGCAGTGACAGTGCATTTGAACAAGGTTTTATTTCCCATGCAATGATACCATGTAGTGACTTCTGGCAAACTGTCCATGGGCAGCGTTGCACTGCCTGTGTACATCATGTGCCCCTGTGATTGAGACATGTATATACAACTGTGTCATGCACGGATATGTTGCATGTGTAGTAATGGCCTTTTCACTTTGTCATCCTGACAGGTTAATGCCCATCGGAAGCAGGAGATCTGGAAGGACATCGTCCGGGCTGTCCGGTCCGTGGGGGTCTACAAGCGCCGGATCCGCAACTGCCAGAAGAGGTGGCAGGACCTTCGGGGCTGGACCCGGAGGATTGCACGGGTCCAGCTGAAGCTGTCGCCTCCTCGCAGGAGGGGCAGAACACGGACCCTGACCCCCCCACATGCTCCAGATCCTGGCGGTGGTGTTTCCAGACCTGGATGGGCAGCTGAAGGCCAGGCAGCAGCAAGGAGGGGGTGAGTCAAAGACTGCACTGTGAACTCTGTATTACATGCTATGTGCCCTCCTCTGGCCTGGTTAAACTGCCACAGTACAGCAGTCATGTTGTCCAGGAGCCATGTCCCTCTATTGTGCACTGCCCACTCCTCATCTGATACCCAGGTGTGGCCCTTACATTCAGGGAATTGTGTCACTTGGGACTGTGTCCTTGCAGTTTGCTTCACTAAAGGTGGGGGACAGCATCTGTTTCCCTAACTCTGTTGTGGGCATCATGGGTGGGTCCATTGTTCACACAACGCCTGTGTTCGGACATGTAATCTGCGTGTTGCTTTGATATGCGGTCCACTTGCTGAGCTGAGCCACCACATGTGCCTGGGGTATGTGGCACACACCCATGCAGCGGGTGGGAACAATGTTTGGGCCCCAGGAGTGTGCAGATTACGTGTGTCACACATACATAGCCAGCTATCCACTGTCCAGGGCTCATCCCTCATTCATGTGGGGCAGGACAGTCATGCCTACTCCAGGCCATGCAATGCACTCTGTACTCCCACTCCCGTGTATCAGCTGACACATTGTGCGCAGTGATTTGACCCCTCAGGTGTCTGCCTCTGTGTCAGTGTGCTGTGGATTTGTTTCCAGGACTGCAGGGGTGTTTCTCGGTAGGGGCTCAGCATGCCACTGGAGATGGGACCATAGGAGACGATACTTGTGTGTCACATAGGTGTTTGATCAGCTGCCCGTGCAGACTGGGGTATGCGAATGTGAAGTTCAGGCAGCTGTTTCCCATTCACAGCAGATTGTGAGGGGCTCAGGTTCAGAGGGTAGTGTCACATGTCTCCCATATGTCCAATCGGTATGACCTGGACAGATGAGGGTTAAGATGATGTGTTGTGTGGGGGATGTACATGTGCACTTGTGCAGCTCCAGGACTTGCATTCCCCATGACCTACTATTGTGACACAGTGCAGAGTGTTGTTGTCTGGCTGCCAAGTCATACATCACTGAGACAGTGATGTATGACTTAGCAGTCATGCCTCCGCCATGGCATGTGTCTACTTATTGGTGATCCTGCAGGGGAGTGACATGTGCTACATGCACACCATTGTGGCGATGGCTATCAGGACATGGGTGCATCATGGTGTCTGTCGCTGGTATGCATCACATGCATTTCCTATTTGACTCTGGGCATCCCTTTCATCCGGAAACCTGTACTGACTCAGTGGCAAGAGTTGTGATGTGTGCATGTCCACATGCTACACCGTGTCCTCTGCACTGTCCAACTACTTTGTAGGTGGTGCATGTGTCCACACTGGGGTGTTGCTATCCAACAGACACCAGACAGATGGGTGCAAGGCCATGTGGGATGTGAGTGCCATGGTTGGCATCAGACTGACAATTGGCTTCTCCTGTTCAGTTAGGGCACTTTTAGCAATGTTCAACTAATGATGCCAGGGCTTGCTCTGTAATGTGCTATGCTCACAGTGGTGTGTGCGTTTGGTGCAGGTGACTGATGTCTGTCTGTTTCCCCATTGTTTGCAGATACATCCACGGCCACGGAAGGGGACAGCTCCACGGACCAGGAGGAGCCGGAGAGCCAGACTGGGTCAGCAGCCGAGGAGTGGTCGGAGGGACCCAGTGGCACGGAGGGCGAGGGGAGCCACACCGAGGAGTCCTCGGCACCATCCACCTCAGCTGAGGACCAGAGCAACTCGGAGGATGACTCCCTTATGGAGGCGGGTGTCAGCAGCCACCACACCCCAGCTAGTGTTGCTGTCCCCGCCACCACCAGCACCACCACCGCCCTCCCATCGGCTCCCATTCCCCAGGTCCGTGGAGGCTCCCATGTTCGGGAGCGTGTCTCCTTTGGGCCAGGCACCGCACCCCTGCCCCTGTGTCCCCTGCTGCCCTGAGTGAGGAGTCTGTGTACCTCCTTCGCCAGCTCCATGTAGGGCAGACAGCCATGCTGAGTGTCCTCCATGCGCACACCGCTCTGTTGACTCAGCTGGTGTCGTTCATGGAGGGCATCTCATCTGGCATGTCTGACCTACAGAGGGGCAATAGGTCCATGGACTCCTCCCTGACGGCAGCAGTGTCCCTCCTCAGACAGTCCCTCACCCCTCCTGCCTCTGCTCCATCCACACTCCCCAGCACCTTACCCGTCCCAAGCACACACACACCGGCACAGGCACACACCAGCACACACACGTCCAGCACACAGACACACACGCCACAAACAAAACGCACACGCACGCACAGTCAGGGGACTGAAACCAGACTCACAGGGGATGGGGCCCTGGAACACACACACGCATCCACGAGCACTGCGCAGTCCTCAGTTGCCTCTCCCTCCAAAGCACCCTCCCTTGCCTCACCTGCAACCCCAAAGACCCAGCGGCTCTTCCTCAGTGACCTCGGCCTCTTCCCCTCCGATCCAGCTGATACAGCATTCAGGGGGAAGAGGAAGCCCACCTACACGGAGCAGAGTGCCCCTCGCCCCCGGACACCCTCCCCAGGCGCAGACAGACTGGGGCCCCCACCCGCAAGTCCCCCGGAGTCGTAAGAGCAAGACCCCGCCGCCGCCCTGCAGCTCAGGCACCAGGTCTCCTTCCTCCATCCCTCAGGCCCCCACTCCACAGGTGCCCCCACCACACCCTGCCCCAGGTTCCCCACCCACAGATATACCATCCCCAAGAGGATCCGGCCTTCTCCCCCTGCCACTTGCTCTCCCGGCACCACACCCCCCGCTGCGCTTGTCTGTGCCACTGATGTGGTGAGGGTGTCCTCCCCTCTGTCCAGCCCACCTTGCCTGTTCCCCATTCTCCTCCCCTGGTGGTAGGCACTGCAGTGGAGTCCACTACCACCCTGTCTGACTTGGGCACTGCAGTGGCGGACCTGTCCACTCCATCTGCAGGGTCCACTGCAGTCGTGCCGGCACCCACAACATCTGAGTCATGCCCCCCAGTTGTGCCGGCACACACCATGTCAGACACCTCTGCTGCAGTTGTCAGTGGCTCTCCAGCACCCACCACCCCTTTCCTGCTTCCTCCTGGTGAGCCCTGATCCTGTCCCTGCGGTGCCTGGCCTGCCCCCCCGGTTGCCCCTCCTAGTGGATTGTCCCTGGTTTTGTGCAGTGCAGCATGCGTAGGGTGACATCTGCCACTGTCACCCTGTTTGGACTTTGACAATGGACTGGCCATTGGCCTTTGTGTTTTTCTGGACTTTCAGTTTTCAATACACACATATGCTGAATAAAGCAACTTTCTGTTCTCTAGTGCTTATGCTTCTGATGTACATGTTGTTGATGATGCTAACCATGCCCTTGCTGCAGTGATGGTGATATTTGGTCTCATGATAATGAAGTGTTACTGTGCAGGAACCCATGTGGTCCAGGGGGAATGTGTCCTATCCTGTGGTGTATCCATGTCATCCATAGCAGCATCTGAGGGTGTCATGTGTTCAGTATTTGGCAATGGGATTTCCTACTTACATTAGCAATTTCACATCTGTGGCTTCCACCCCTGCACATCTGTTGTGCCTGCCATTGTTCAATTCGTCTACTTCCCTGACCGTGTGGCCATCTCCACTGGACATGCAGGTTTGGGCATCAATGGGGAAGGACTCATCTGTGATGTCAGTGCAACATTGCTATACAAGTGTGTTGGATCTGTGCTGATGATTTCGTTGGCACTTCCATGACCAGGCTGATGTGACGGGAGCCTTCATTTGGTGCTAATTGTTGATTGTGTGACCAAGTGCTCAGCTGACATGATGGGGCCCTACTGAGGCAACATATGGCACAGCTTTCCTCACACAGGAGTGGAGTCCCCTCATGGCAGTGTGTACTCCTGTGACATTGCCTGCGCCCAAGGTGTGTGTTGTATGAGCATGTCTGTGTGTTCACTTCCGTTTAGCTGTGCATGCTGTGATCCCTAGTGTTGTACCTGTTTGTGATGCTTGCTGAGTTGACCTATGTTCCCCCAAAGTCTTCTCCCTGGGTTCTCTGTGATGTGGGTGCATGGCACATTACTGGTCATCAGGGTGTCACCCATAGGTGTGCTTGCTGTCAGGGCTGAGTTTGTGTGCAGACGCAGATGGGTCACAGTCAGGTTTCCCCTTGGCACTTGTTGTTTGCCCCTGTCATGTGATTTCCAGTTTGTGTTATCTTTCAGTGATTGTGACACGTTGTGTGTGTGACTGCTGGCACTCCTCAGGGTCTGGGCTGCAATGTTGGTTGTTGTCTATGTGTGTTCTTTGTGGGTGACCTTGGCTTCTTCATTGGTGTGTGACTGTGGCTGGGATCCCATTGGTTGGTGTGGTATTGCCGTCATGTCCATGTACAGCGTCGTGTGCAGTGTGTCAGACATTCAGGAGTCTTGTTGAGTGGCCATGTGTGATGTGTTTCTGCACCTTGGTTCCCACCCACCACCCTGGAATAGTCATGGGTGCATGTGCAATGTCACCAGTGCATGTGTGCTTCACTGCTGCACATTGTTGGAGGTCGAGGGTGTGGTGTTGAGTGTGTGCAGATGAGAGTTGTTGCCCGGCTAGGCCCCTGCCTCCATGTTGGCCTTGGCTTACTGGCCGTGCTGATTGATTTGTGCTTGTGTAGGTGTGATGGTAGTTTGTTGCTCAGGACACATGACTGTGGTTCACAGTGTGAACGACATTTAGCTTTGTCATCACAGTGGGATTGTAATGCAGCCCAGGATCACCACATTGTGGGGGCCCTGGGGGTAGGGCTGTGGTGTGTCTGTGTCTTGCTGTGTCAGTTGCTGTTCCTACGTGCCTGTGTGACATGTGTGATTTGTGCTCCCTCTCATCTGACAATGCCTGCTTGCCCACATAGGGATTTGGATCCATGAGTTACCTTTGTGTGGCACTGTATGCACATCTGTATGATTGGTATTCAGGTCTCCTCATGTGTTGTGTGGTTGCCTGGGGACACTGGCACCCCCCTCACCTGTTGTGTATGATGTGCAGTGTGGGTCTGCCTGTTTGTGTTTGTGCATCTGCACCACTGCATTGGCATATCTTGGGTGTGCCATTGGCTGTATGTAGTTTGGTGGGTTTCCCTGCTGTCCCTGGGACTCCTAGGTCATCGGTCAGCACAATGATCATGGTTTGTGTGTCCCATTGCTGCCATGGTATGGTATCTGTTCACCTCACATCTACAGTCTCCACAGGGTATCTGCATTTGTGTGCCCATTGGTGCAAATATGTGGGTCTGCATTCTGATGGTCACTTCTGTCATTGTGTCATTGATGAATGTTGACAGTGTCAGCCCCCATGGGTGTTGTTTGTCTGCACATGGCCAAAGGTATGTCTTATTTGCACTGCAGTATTTGCCTCCCCCAATTTATGTTGCAATGGGACACATGCACTACTTTGCCACTGATGTGTTTTATGTTCTGTGACCAGGAATCATCCATGCAGTTTGGCAGTTGCAGCTTTTTCTTTGTCAACACTTACATTTTGGTCACTGTGATGATGGGGGTTTGGACCCCATTGCCACACTGTTCAAAATGTGCTTCAGCTATGGACCCCACACTTACATTTTGGTCACTGTGATGATGGGGGTTTGGACCCCATTGCCACACTGTTCAAAATGTGCTTCAGCTATGGACCCCACACTTACATTTTGGTCACTGTGATGATGGGGGTTTGGACCCCATTGCCACACTGTTCAAAATGTGCTTCAGCTATGGACCCCACACTTACATTTTGGTCACTGTGATGATGGGGGTTTGGACCCCATTGCCACACTGTTCAAAATGTGCTTCAGCTATGGACCCCACACTTACATTTTGGTCACTGTGATGATGGGGGTTTGGACCCCATTGCCACACTGTTCAAAATGTGCTACAGCTATGGACCCCACACTTACATTTTGGTCACTGTGATGATGGGGGTTTGGACCCCATTGCCACAATGTTCAAGATGTGCTTCAGCTATGGACCCCACACTTACATTTTGGTCACTGTGATGATGGGGGTTTGGACCCCATTGCCACAATGTTCAAGATGTGCTTCAGCTATGGACCCCACACTTACATTTTGGTCACTGTGATGATGGGGGTTTGGACCCCATTGCCACAATGTTCAACATGTGCTACAGCTATGGACCCCACACTTACATTTTGGTCACTGTGATGATGGGGGTTTGGACCCCATTGCCACACTGTTCAAAATGTGCTTCAGCTATGGACCTCACATTTACATTTTGGTCACTGTGATGATGGGGGTTTGGACCCCATTGCCACACTGTTCAAAATGTGCTTCAGCTATGGACCCCACACTTACCTTTTGGTCACTGTGATGATGGGGGTTTGGACCCCATTGCCACACTGTTCAAAATGTGCTTCAGCTATGGACCCCACACTTACATTTTGGTCACTGTGATGATGGGGGTTTGGACCCCATTGCCACAATGTTCAAGATGTGCTTCAGCTATGGCCCCCACCCTTACATTTTGGTCACTGTGATGATGGGGGTTTGGACCCCATTGCCACAATGTTCAACATGTGCTACAGCTATGGACCCCACACTTACATTTTGGTCACTGTGATGATGGGGGTTTGGACCCCATTGCCACACTGTTCAAAATGTGCTTCAGCTATGGACCCCACACTTACATTTTGGTCACTGTGATGATGGGGGTTTGGACCCCATTGCCACACTGTTCAAAATGTGCTTCAGCTATGGACCCCACACTTACCTTTTGGTCACTGTGATGATGGGGGTTTGGACAACCATTGCCACACTGTTCAAAATGTGCTTCAGCTATGGACCCCACACTTACATTTTGGTCACTGTGATGATGGGGGTTTGGACCCCATTGCCACAATGGTCATGGCCTGCTTGCATTGTGGGGGCTACACACATATATGTGTGGCACATGTGATAGGGGGTCACATTGTATGTTCAAAGTCATGTTCAGTGTTGTAGGCATTTGACACAGTCTACACACGCTTGTCATGGTGTTGGGGGATGTCTTTTTCTTGCATTCCCTAGGTTGTGGTGTGCTGGTTGTGTCATGCATTGTCCATCCTATGAGTGGGGGTGGTGTTGGTGGTAGGCATCCAGCCCCCCATGGGTAGAGGTGGTAGTAGTGACAGGCATCCAGCCCCCTGGGTAAGGGTGGTAGTAGTGGTAGGCATCTGGCACCCCTGGGTAAGGGTGGTAGTAGTGGTAGGCATCCAGCCCCCTGGGTAAGGGTGGTAGGCATCTGGCACCCCCTGGCTACGGGTGGTAGTAGTGGTAGGCATCCAGCCCCCCCTGGGTAAGGGTGGTAGTAGTGGTAGGCATCTGGCACCCCCCTGGGTAAGGGTGGTAGTGGTGGTGGGCATCTGGCACCCCCATGGCTAAGGGTGGGAGTAGTGGTAGGCATCCAGCCCCCCCTGGGTAAGGGTGGTAGTAGTGGTAGGCATCCAGCCCCCCCTGGGTAAGGGTGGTAGTAGTGGTAGGCATCCAGCCCCCTGGGTAAGGGTGGTAGTAGTGGTAGGCATCTGGCACCCCCTGGCTACGGGTGGTAGTAGTGGTAGGCATCCAGCCCCCCGGGTAAGGGTGGTAGTAGTGGTAGGCATCCAGCCCCCTGGGTAAGGGTGGTAGTAGTGGTAGACATCCAGCCCCCTGGCTAAGGGTGGTAGTAGTGGTAGGCATCCAGCCCCCTGGGTAAGGGTGGTAGTAGTGGTAGGCATCCAGCCCCCTGGCGTAGGGTGGTAGTAGTGGTAGGCATCCAGCCCCCCTGGGTAAGGGTGGTAGTGGTGGTGGGCATCTGGCACCCCCCTGGCTAAGGGTGGTAGTGGTGGTTGGCATCCGGCCCCCCCTGGGTAGGGGTGGTGGTGCGCATTCAGGCCCCTGTGTGCATATGTGGCATTGGTGATGGGCATCCCGCCCCTATGGTGCTGCTGTTGCAAGTAAATTCTGCATCCCTCTGTGTGTGTGTGATGTGTCGTGTACGTGTTGTATGTGTTTTGTGGTTGGTGTCTGACTTACCTTCTGCGCCGTACGCGTCCGTGCCTGTTCCGGTAGTAAATGTAGAATATTGGTATGATCGGGACGAAGGGATTCATGGTTGGTTCGTGTCGTTCGTCTTTCTCGTCGCTTCGCGTCGTCCTCGTCGCTGGCGTGTTCGCCTCGTAGCCGTGGATCGTGTTGTGGCGCGAATCGGAGCTTATGTGCGCCTCTCCCGGATGCTTTGACGTGCCGTGCGTAGCGGCGGGTTCGGCGCGTACGGAAAGCGCATCGTACTTGTTCGGCCAGACGGGGCTGCATTTTCCCTTCCGTGCGACTCGATTCTGCGTTTCCGGATTCGCCTCGGTCGGAGGACGGGACCTGGATTGGGTGAGTACGACTCGGCCGGATTCTGTGCTGTTGTGCGCATCGTACTTACTCGTTCGGTATGCTGTACGGATCGGTCGGGAAACAGGCATTCGCATGGCTTTTTTCCCGACCGAATGGTATTGGGTGCGCCTCCGACCGAGATCGGAATCGGCCCCTAAGTTGCTTCCTAACCCAGAAATAATATGTTTGTTGTACTGAAATGAATTGGGGAGGAGGTTGTGGTGTGGGTTGGCAGTGGGACTCAGGGTAGGAGCAGAACTCTGGAGTAGGGAACGAGCATGGCCACTGGAATTATTATTATTATATAAATTATGTGCAAATAGTTGTCCAAAAATCATGCCGCCAAAGCAGATTAGCTCAAGTAATGTTGCAGGACATATATAGACGAACTAATTCTGCAGAACAAATTAAATTCTACATTTTTTTAATGGTAATATAACTTTGCAGTTTAGATAGTCTGTTTAGACACATGTTAAGTGTCAGGTGAAGGTTTCAGTCCATGAATACATTTAATTTACACTTTTCACTCATTTTATTAAAAAACATTTTTTAAGTTATGCATGTCGATTAATTATTGCCCCATAATGCATTGCAAATAGAAGTATGTTAATTATGTGTAAAAAAAACCTCTGGGACGCAGAATCGCATAAAAGTGGCCCGTGTGAACCAGCAAAGCAGCGTGGCTGTAGCACTACAAACATTTGCTTACAGTGGGTAATAAAATTCATCTTTTTTTTTTCTTTCCTCAAACCATCCAGCAGTTCCTGCCAGAGGCCCGGCCCTGGCTCCAGTTCCGGGTTCCTCCCAGTGTAAAACTTCGGACCATTACTGGCAGTAGATAGCGGCTCAGCTGCACCTCCAAAAGATGGTGGCCATAGCAGCAACCTTGAGCTGGCTAGTTGTCATCGAGGAGGAGGAGGAGGCAGCAGCAACTGCTGCCTCAGTGTCCTGCCAGTGTAGAGGAGGCTTTATCACCCACACAGCCACCACAGGCGACTGAGCAACACCTCCACATCCAGAACATCCACCAGAGCAACCCACTGCTTCTCCCTGCTCCACGGAGGTCTTCTTCCTCCTCAAGATACTGAAAGGCCTGGAGGAGCTTAAAGCGTGCCTAACAAAAAAAGTGAATGTGTCCTCATGTAACGCAACTGGTACTATGTAAAGTGCTCTGATACCCGATACCTTCGGGTCAAGTTCGCGCTATATAAAACTCTGTAAAAAAAAAAAAAAGCATTTTATTTGAAAGACTGGACAATATTGAGGGGCACCTTTATTAGGGAGAGGGTGGGACTGCTGTGGGTGGGACAGTTGGGGAAGGGGTAGTTTTACTTTTATTAGACTAGGTTTGGAGGGTTTATAGAGGGGGTAGGCCTGTTGTGAACGGTGAGGGTAGTACAGCTGGGGAAGGGGTAGATTTATAAGGATAGGTTTTGAAGGGGTTTAGAGAGAGGCTGGGACTGTTGTGGATAGAGTGGGTAGGTTTTTGTTGTTAACATAAATGCTTTCTTTTGTCCAATTTATGAGTTATTAATAGGTATGATTGTGGTTATTATTATTATTATTAATATAATTATTGTTATTATTATTATTGTTCCATTTGTTTTAATTTTACTAACAACGTTTGCAGAATAGGATGCTCCACCTGCATACCATCAGAGCAGACTCTGAATATCAAACCTGGACCAAAATAAATTGTCAAATTGTCCACAGCCATCACCTTCTCTCTAGTCTACTCTCCAGTCTCTACTTCACATGAGCTCCCTTATCTCAAAGCTAGCCCCATTGCATACCTCCAGTCCCCCCTCCTGCAAACAATGTTGGAAAACTGCTGTTTCATTATCTTTGCCTCTCCCATTATGACTTGATCTCACTTGAAAGGACCTCTCCTCCCCTCAGTCAGTACTAGTAATATCTGTGCACTGCCGCACCCGCCACACCTAATTACCACTCACCACTAAGCAGGAACACTACTTACAACAACCAAAGGAGATTTTTGTTTATATTATGCATACTGCATAGTCCTGTCCAATCCCGAATCCATCCACTCCCTCCTTCCAGTTCTCACCTGAGCTGAAAGGTATTATCTTCCCCTCCCCCTGATAATCATGTTGATGGTGCAGTAGTTTTACCAAGTGGACTAAGTGCTCATGGCCCTAAGAGTCCCATGCAGGAAAGACATCACAGGAAAAAGAAGGTTTTGAGAATGGAACAGGTGAACCAGCAAAGAAGGATTCTCATTCTATAACATAAAAACAGAAGTTTAAGTGGAAAATCCAAGAAAAAACCCACCAACACAGTGTAAATGGGGAGTTATTTACTAAAATATGGCTAATGAACATTCAAGTCACAGAAGGAGGTTACAGGTTAGCTTTGGTAGAATCATCAAGTACATTTATGGTGTGTGTGGTATAGATTGCGGAAGAATAAATTGCACACTGCCTCTCCTTGGCCTATCATTGTTATAGTTTACTCTATGCATTCTGATTTCCCTTTCTGGCCTGGATAAGGGAATTGGGAGGAAACTAGATATTTTTTGCAACTTCTCCCTGTAGCAGTTTAATTAAGTGTGCACCACATCCACCCCACCACGCCTGAGATCTGTTGAAGGTGGAAATAGATGACGGCACAATAGATTTCACAACTTGCGGGAAGAAGGTTAGGACACTGATGACTGGATAGGTAGGGGAAATTAGGTAAAGCTCTGTGGAGGCAAACATAGCATTCAGGAAGACCATACGTCAGACCCTTTAGGATTTTGCAGTTTACAAAAAAAATTGAAATTGGGACTTTTGTAAAAATCCAACGATTTTTACAAAAGCCCCTGCAAAATCTTTTACAGAACTTTGTTAAATCCTCCTTTTATTGACTGTCCACTGTGGCCCCCTCCCCATTCCTGCAGTTTTCTCTTCCCTGTCATCCCCTGTCACCGCATCTAGTCCCCTGCCTCCTCCATCTCCAGCACCAGCCGCATTCTCCCATCAGTGTGAAATACATGCCACTTCAGGGAGGTGTTAAGTAGCTCACTCTGTCCTCCTCTCACCTTACATTAAAATGGAAGGTGGGTGGAGGGAGTGACATTAACAGCTCCCTTTAGCAGGATGCATTTCACACTGGGAAGATACATGTAATGATGGTGCCAGAGAGAGAGAGCGCACATTTTAAATTGAAATCTGCGCTCTCTCTGGCATCAGACAACCCTCTTTCAGCTCGGGCTCGATGCATGGTGGTGCTTTGCCAGTCTGGGCCACAGTATCTATGTGAGAGGCACATGATGTGCCTGTCTCAAGAATACCAAAGTTGTTGCTTTTTATGTCTACAATTTTATTGTATTGTGGCTGAAAAATATTGCAAACCAGCCCACGAAGTGGGGGTGGGGGGGAGGGGGGAGGGACTAATAATTAAGGCACATCTGTCATGGGAGGAAGATGACGCATAAGTTAAACTACTCCGTTTTTAGTAGTCAGCAGGCTGTTAAATTAGCTATAGTCATTTAAGCTGAAGTACAATATGACAATGATGCAGACAGTTCAAAATTATTTACAGTAGAAGTTAAGAAAATTGTACTGTATGCAAACGGTGCAACTGCATTCTTCTGACATTATCCATCGTGAGATCAGGGGTGAACAGCAGAGCACAAGTGCCGTGGAGGTTCCACTTCTTTGCAGAAGACAAAGACTCTAGTAAAAGAAACGAAAATTGCAATATTCGAGAGTAAAGGTGGGTGCACAAGAAGGAGTTAAAGTGGGGAGCATAACCTAGCATACAATTAACTAAGGGGCAATTTAGTATCACCGATCCCAGACAACCAGCTGCAAGTACCATGAATGATTGATCACTCAAACAATAAAAAGTTTAGCGCTGCCCATCATCATCATGCCCACATCACAATTTGACAACCACTTAGAGCCATTACTCTGCATTATTATAAATATTATTATTATTATTATAAATATCTCACCCCTTTCCATTTCCAGTCCACAGTAGTAGGCCTCCTTGAGTCCTCTTATTTCCCCTAGAAGTGTACTTCTTCTGCATATTGCTGTCGAGATTGCAGATTGCATTTCTTTTTCCAAAAAGAGAAAGATCTGTTGAACAAAAACATAAAAAGAATGTTAGTCTTAATCTAGGTAAACAGAAAAGTTAAAAAACAAACAAAAACAAGAGATGCTGGAATGCAAATACCCAAAATTCTTATTAAGAGACACTTCAAGCATTTATCCTGAACCAAATGATCACCGAAGCATGAAATACCAGGTTTACCTAAGCTAAGCCCCTCACATCTATTACATGAATCATAGGTTGGCATTCATGATTCAAGTTACCTGTTCCAAGTGGTTAGACCATCTACCAATATATATGCTCCTCTTTTTTCTCATGGAAGCAACATACAAAAGATGTGCAGTGCAGTCCATGGCATCTTCACTTACAGATGAGCACATGAATACCGGATTAGGTATGGGAGGCAGACATCTTGTTTTTTTCAGGAAATGATCTGAAGGCATTCACTGCTAACATAGATACAATTAATTGCTTACTTAAAAGCTTATGGTTGACCCTAAAGTTGAATTAGTTTTGTTTCCTTGTCACCGGTCACCACTGAGTCACCAGGCCAAATGGCTGCACCCTCTGTGTTTATTTATCTGTGCCACACATACTGGTCCATTACATTTGATGCACACCAAAGATTTTTTTTTTTTTTGTTTTCTTTTTTTCATAGCAGACAGGTCTGTTGTGTTATTGACTCTTTTTGAAATATGTAACGTAGAGTTCATCCTCAAATTTAGAGAGGTCGTCTGAAGGATGATCACTTGCCACACTTCTGGGGCCCGATTCTAAAAGGTAAACTTCGAGCAAAAGACTAATAAGGGGCACATTACGATGACGGGCGGACAAAGTCCGCCCGCCACCGTAGCGGTGAATGGGACCGTCCGCCATTGGAGCGGCGGTCCCGCCACGAGTATTAGGATGCCACCGCCACGGTGGCATCCCCTATTCCCAACATTGTGGCGGGCGGTGTTCACAGCACCGCCCGCCACAATGCTGGGAATGCACGTCGTGCATTGGCATGCACAAGGTGACAGGCACCGCACGGTGCCTGCCACCTTGTCCATGCCAATGCAGGGGGGTACCATAGGTATCCCCCATGTGTACCCCCCAACACTCTGGGGGCCCGCAACGGGCCCCCAATAGCGAAGACCGTATGCCTTTCCATGGCGGCGTTGCCGCCATGGAAAGGCTGCTCTCCGCAACCATCCTAATATGGATGGCAGTGTCTTGCAGACACTGCCACCATATTAGTTCCCTTTTCCGCCCGGTCACCTGTGTGACTGGCGGAAAACCGGCGGACGGTCTTTCCATCCGCCGGGCTCCCCCCGCCATCATAATGTGGCGGGGGGGAAATGGCATGCGGGCGGGGGGGAATGGCGGGCGGATCGCCACCGCCATACGGGCGGTGGCGATCTGCCCGTCATCGTAATGACCCCCTAAGTTTACGAATTTAGGTATCTTTACATCCGCACTCGGGGCGGAATATCCACCCGAGTGCCGAGATTCCACTCTGCACCTGGAGAGTACACACTGGGTGTGGAGTGGAATCTCGGCACTCAGGTTAGGAGATTCCACTCGAGCACGGATGTAAAGATTCTACTCATAACTTATCTTTGTGAATAACGAAAGTCGTAAACTTAGACTTTTGGTTTAAATTTATTAAAGGGTCAGATATTAAATGCACATGGTATTTAAATGATGTGGTAAATACCTCCCAACTTGTATTTCTAACTCCTGGGGATTACGAAGGAGTCAGAAAACACAAACGCCCTCATAATTAGTCCTCAATTGGTCTATTTATGGACTGCAATTTAAAAATTCAGATTATACTTAAGCTCCACTTCAAAACCCTTGTAACTCCTAAAACTAGAAAAACTAGTTTTGCTTGAAAAAACTCCAGTAGAGAACAACAGAATTGCTGTCTTATTTCACTCTCATTTATTTTTCAAGTTTTTCATTCACAATAGTGAATGCGATGTGAATGCAACTCAAAAAATAAAATGGTGAAGACTCGCTAAATGTACAGACCACTGGATATGCAATATAAACAGATGTGTGAAAACAAATGAAGAAACATATACAAAGAATATTTTGAATCCAAAATAATGTACTAAATTTAAATTTTCTGAGATACAAGTGTGGCAGTTTTTCTTATTCGGAAACCAATTTGTGGCAAATCTCAAAATACGCATTCAAAGGAACCAAATCTAACCCTTGTTTTCCTTTCATGATTCATTGTTGTATTACCTTCACTACTGGAGACCCTTACATACAGATTGGGCAGTTGTAAAAGGCAGACTGAAGAGTAAAGCAAATAGCTTTCTTTGGGCATGACTGCTTGTCACACAACACTGAGCAGTGCTCAATTTGAGCCAGTGGTTTCCGGGGCGTGGCACATGCATTTAATAATCAACACTAGCACTTATTACAGTCTCCCACATGGTGGCGCTGTTTTTCCAATTTTGAGATGAGCACAACAGTTGTTTAGTAATCTAATATACAGAAAAAATGACTTATACCTGCTGCCTAACCATTCTTATAGCTTTGAGTGGCCTAGAATAGTCAGAATTGTCACACTTGTAGGAGTGTGAGGTTAGTAGTTGTGTTGGTACTGACATTGTATGTTGTAGCAGGGCCAATGGTTGGCACAAGATGCAGTGGACTCCTGACAAGGGTTCTTGACCGTATTTTTTTTTTTTTTACAAATCGAGCACTGACCCTGAGTAACACTGTGCGGCCCAGCGCATGCATATTCCCTAGCAGGACAGAGAGCCTCAGTCATGCTGGCCACATCCTAGTGACTGGTTCATTTGAATTGGTGCAGGCCAACTTTCAAGTTTTGTTAATGTGAACCCACTTAAAGTAATTTCTGTCCCTTGATATCTGTGCTGTTGAACAAGATGGAACTAATCACCAGACACAGAAACCATGGGAGAAACAGGGAATGGCGTGAGAGAGAATATCCAGACAGGAGCCTACTCTTAGAGGTAGGAATAAGGCTTTCGGGTTTCAACAAGGGATGGTGCTATGATGAGTTGAGAGTAGACCTGGAATCTGGTAGAGGCCCCTGGACAATGCTGAGCACAAACAGGTGTAAGAACATGGGTTACTGGTTGAGGGGAGAGAAACCCCTCTCAAGCAGCAACCACCATTTTTGTCAGGATGAAGTCACAAGCAAACCCCAAATTAAACTGTGCTCAACCCTCTGGTAGCTTGGCACAGAGCAGCCAGGCTTAACTTATAGGCAATATGTAAAGAATGTATGCGGCACACCAAACAGTAATAAAGTGAAAACACAACAAGTGAAAACACAACAAAAGAAAACTCCCACACCAGATTTGAAATAAAGATCGAAATGTAATAAATATTTTGGCAGCAAAACAACAAAAATCCAACCAGTAGAACTGGAGATATGAATTTTTAAAGATTTAAGTGAAAATAGTGCTAAAAATCCCAACACGCAACTCATGGCTATCTTGTCGTGCGAGACCGGGAGAAAGTCACAAGTTCGGGCTGACCACGATGGAGTGTGGGTCAGATACAGGGACCAGGTTAGTTCCGCTGAAAGAGTTACCTTCTCATTCCAGCGCCAAGAGTTCTATTCACAGTAGAATAGCCCACGGGGAGGAGAAAGAGCATCGCAGGGGTCCATAAAAGTAGTGTGAGGAGCCAGTCTGGCATTACGGACGATGGTTGCTTTAACACAAAAATCCTGTCTGGGTCGCGGGCAGTCAGGGCTAGAGCTTCGCGTTGGCGGTCACCGCGACGGTTAATGCTGTAGCGCGAAGAGTTGGTTCCCCTGAATTTCGTGTTGGCAGCAGCTGCGGATGGAAGGTCATGGTGCGAACTGGCTCATTCTCGTAGAGTCAAAAATCTTCAGGTGATCTCAACTAAGCCACACCAAGGGTCCAGAACCAGAGGTGTACCACCTGGGGGTCATAAACACACTCCAGTAGAGGCCAGCAGAGCTCAGACAGGTCCAACTACAGGTACTGGCAGCAGGTCAGCTGGGCAGTTGCAGAGAGCTTCTAGGGCTTGTTATGCACCTGTAGCTCAGAACAGGAGGTCAGCTGTCTGACCATTGGAGCCACTTCAGACTGGGATAAAGGGTGCAGGTCCAAACATCCTTCTCAGCAAGCAGGACAGCAGAGCAGCAGAGTAGCATGGCAGCTGAGTGGCAGTAAAGCAGCGCAGCAGTATCCACAAGTCCAGGAATGTACTAAAGAGTTGGTGTCTGAGGTAATTTATTTATACCTGATGCCTCCGTTGAAGAAGAAGAAGCTTTTAGAAATTTCCCTTTGAATGCGCAGGGTTTCCTGCCTCCCCTGCCCTGACTCCAGACTAACTATGGGGGTATGCAATCCTTTGTGTGAAGACAGGACACAGCCAATTCAGGTGTAAGTGGGGCTGTGCCTAACTCAGCCCTCCCATCCTGCCAGTGATAGCCCATCCAGGCACACCTTTGCTCTCTATTGTGTGTGGCTGTCTAGGAGTAATACACAACATCTAACTGCCAACTACACCCAGTCATGTGACCCAGAGACAGGCACTAAATGGCTAAGGGAGGAAAATGCCACTTTTCTAAAAGCGGCATTTTTAAAATTGTAATAAAATATCTGACTACAGCATAGAAGAGGATTTTTCATTACAGTTCCAAAGACACCAAACATAAACTGTTTACCTGTTCTCATTTGGAAGTTACAGCTTATTGAATGTAAGAAGGTAACTCCAATTTTATCCTATGGAAGAGGTGTGCCTTGCAAAAGTGAAAAACAAATGTAAGAGTTTTCACTAACAGGACATGGAAAGCTTAAAAGTACATGTCCTACTTTTTAAATACATGACACCCCGTCCTGTGCGCTATTTAGGGTCTACCGTAGGGGTGACATATCTATTAAAAAGAGGGTTTTGGCCTGGCAAAAGGTTTATTTTGTCAGGTCAAAATGGCAGTTTAAAACTGCACACACAGGCTGCAATGGCAGGCCTGAGGCATGTTTAAAGGGCTACTTAAGTGGATTGCACAATAGGTGCTTCAGGTCCACTAGTACCATTTCATTTACAGGTCCTGGTTACATGTAGTACCACTTTACTAGTGACCTATAAGTAAATTAAATATAGAAATTGGAGATAAGCCAATGTTACAATGTTTTCAGGAGTGAGCACGTGCACTTTCGCACTGGTTAGCAGTTGTAAAGTGCACAGACTACTAAGGCCAACAAAAATGAGATCAGAAAAATATGGAGGAGTAAGGCAAAATGCTTGGAGGAAGACCACCATAAGGCTGACAGGTCTAACAACAGGTAAGACTCTACGAGAAATGCGACAAGAGACAGCACAACCAACAATTCAAGGCAGGGAGGGGATCAAGGGAACAGAGGAAACCATAAAGGAAAAAAGCAAGAATGAGCACAGGAACTCCAAAATCGATGTGAACTAAAGCGAGAATCAGAAGTCCAAAGGCAATCATGCAACACATTGCCAGGCACAGAGCTGAGTTCCTAAGATGACTAAACAGGGTTCCACCACCGGAAATGACCTCAACCCATGACGTGTGCATGAGGGTCACTAGAAGCGCTATAGTGTTTCTTTCTCAGCCTCCATTGAACAATTTTCTAGCACTTACTGATCCTGTGGGCCTGTCATCTTGCCTGAATCCTGACAGCAATGCAGCCCAACATGCAATTACTTTGCTTGCCAATTATTTGCCTACTGCCTGTCTAAGCACTTGTAGTGCCTGCCACCAGTGCTGTTCCTTGCAGGAGAGGAATGAAATGTAGAAATAAATCAAGGATTCAATTCAATTCAAGGGCATTTGTAGAGCGCACGGCTACCTCCAACGGAGGTGTCCTGGCGCTAAAGCGGATCCAGCAGAGGAGGAGGAGAGAGAAGGACTGCATACTAGGGACAGGCAAATAGCCAGGTCTTCAGCGCTTTCCAAAATGCTTGTTCAGTCTCTGTCTTACGAAGGTGGACAGGCATGGAGTTCCACAAAGATGCGGTTCTCACTGAAAAGGCTCTACCACCAATCCTGGTTTTACAGAAACGAGGGACCCAGAGAAGTTGCTGAAGATTAGACCTCAAGGTCCTCAATTGGTGGTATTTCCGGAGTCTCTGTCACAGGTACACCGGGCCCCTATCCCTGGTTGCTCTAAAGGCGATGGTGAGTGCCTTGAACTCTATCCTTTTTTGGACAGGCAGCCAGTGAAGACTCCGCAGGTGGGGAGAGATGCGATGACGAAACGGCACATTTCTAATCAGTCTGGCCGCCGCATTCTGAACAACCTGTAGTCTTTGAGTCAGATAGGCAGGAAGACCCAGGTACAGGCTATTAGCATAGTCTAACCTTGATGTTACCATGGCGTGGACTACAGTCTTCCGACAGTCCATGGGAAGAAAATGCTGAAATTTCCGCAAGGCTTTTAATTTCCAAAAGGAAGCCGAGGAGACTTGGCAAATCTGAGCTTTATGGGAGAGGTGCGTATCGAATTTGAAACCAAGATTCCAAGCCGCCTCAACGGGAGTAGGAGGGGGGTTCAAGTCCGATGGTCACCAGAGAACGGGTGACGGAGGAGATGGTTGGTTAAAAAACAGCACCTCTGTTTTATCAGTATTTAATTTGAGGCAACAATCCGTCATCCTGGTCGAGATATTGACCAGACAGTTCTTGAAGTTGTCAAATGCTGCTTCAGAATGCTCTTTGAAAGTGAACACCAGCTGAGTATCATCAGCATAGGAGACAACCTTCACTCCCCAATGCTCAACAAGGGAAGCCAGTGGGGCCAGATAAACATTAAACAGGGTGGGGCTCAGGGCAGAGCCCTGGGGCACCCCACACACCAGGGGTTTTGGAGCGGAAACATGGGGGTGAAGAAATACTTGCTCCGACCGGCCCTCTAAGAGCGAGTGGAACCAAGCCAGCACAGTGCCCGACACTCCCAGGTGCTCAAGTCTCTCCAGTAAGATTTGGTGAGACACCGTGTCAAATGCTGCAGAGAGATCCAACAGCACAAGCATGGCTGAGCTACCCTGATCTAAGGCTTCACGTACAGTTTCTGTCACTTCCAGGAGGGCAGTCTCTGTACTATATCCCGATCTAAAGTCTGATTGGGAGTCATGAAAACAGTTGTTAGACTCTAGGAAGTTAGATAATTGCTTCTAAACTTCCTTCTCGAGGATCTTGGCCGGGACAGGCAAGAGGGAAATAGGCCTAAAGTTCTTGAGCTCCAAAGGATCGGCGTCCGCTTTTTTCAAGATAGGCAGGACGTAGGCTGTTTTCCAGATGGAGGGGTAGATACCCGTCCTCAGGGAGCAGTTCCATATAGGGTTCAGTTGCCGATTGAACCCATCAGCCAGCCGTATAAAGAACTTAGCCGGGCAAGGATCGCCAGGTGAACCTGACCTCCATTTGCCCAGTTCAAATAGGGATGCAGTAAGGCTAAACTGGCTGAACTCAGACCACAGCCTAGAAAGGGCTAGAGTAGGTTTTGGAATAGTAGGAGCCCCAGCTAGGGATAAAGAGGAGTAGATGGATTGCACTTTCTCCTGAAAAAAAAGAGATAGGTCCTCACAAAGGGGAGCTGAGGGAACAATAGTGCTATCCAACGCCGTAGGTGTAATAAAGCCATGGACAATCTTGAAAAGTTCTTTGAGTGAATTGTCGGAGGACTTAATTTGGCAGGCCATGAAGTCTCTGATGGCGTTATGTTTTAGCTTGTGAATTTTTTTTAAAGCTGTTCGGTAGGCACACTTGGCCTCAGGATCATAGGCTTTGCGCCATGCTCGCTCCAACTTCTTACATGAGCTTTTCTCCACCCAGAGATCATCAGTAAACCAGGGGGCAGAAGGTTTTCTCCTGGCCTGTTTCAATGTCTTAATTGGGGCAACCTTGTCCAAGGCAGATGTAACCCAGGAATTGAAGGAGCAAGCATCCCTACAAGGGTCATCCGACAGCTCGAGTGGGTCAGCCTGTAACATGGAATCCATAATCTCCGGGGAGATCTTTCTCCAATCTCTCCTTTTTTCATACAAGGAACTACCTTTATTTAACCATGTAGAGGTAGTCCAACTAAAAGGAACTAACCAATGACGAGGATGAGTGGGCAATAAGTTGTGTTCTTTACCACCTTTCTTTATAATGTTTGTGTATGTTCCATACGTTATGTATATTCAGAACAGAAGATAAGCAAAGCCTACATTGTTACTGCTCGAAATGAATTTAGCAATTATATGAAAATTTCGTTAAAACTTGATACACATTACTAAGAAAGTGGTACTGTGCCAACCGGTACACAGTACCACTTCTTATTTATATATGTATAAACAAAATTCTTTTGGTCCACTGATGTTTACTCTAGGAAATAAATTATTCTTTTGTGTCTTATAATAATTCTCATGCTAGAGACCATTTATAGCCAGGTTAAGTTCATTTCCTCTGGGCAAGCATTGGGCCTGATGTATGAAATTCTCATACACAAAACGTGGTTGCAAATTGTGCGCCGACTTTTTGAGAAAATAAAAGAATTTTGCGAACCGACTTATGTACTGATAAGTCAATAAAGTAAATGTTTTCTTTAATGCAGCCCATTTTCCTTAAAGGAACATGGGCTGCATTTAAAAACAATTTTTTTTTGCTTGTGTAAGAGTTGGAAGAGGTCTTCTGGACCACTGTCTACTCATCAACACACCTTTTTTTAAATGTACAAAGGAAAAGGGGTCTCAAGTTGAGAGTCTGTAACTTTTCAGTGTTTGCAACCCGATTATGATCACAAACCATTAATACATACAATTAACAAATCGCTATTTGGAGGGAAAGCCCTAAATACTCTCCTTTCAAATAGCGATTCGTTATGCCTTTCTAAAACTATTTTACGATTCGGTAACATGTTACATTATCGGCAAATGGATTTATTATATTAAAAGAAACCATTTTGCGGTTGCAAACCCTGTGATTTTTATGAAACACTGGCATTGCAACCGTAAATGGATCTGTACATCAGGCCTATTGTCTCTAAATTACCATTTTATTCTTTTGCTGTCTTGTCCTCCTAAGTGTTCTCTCTACGTATCATCTCGCCTTGCGCAGACTTTCACCCAGAGATTTAAGCAACAGTCAGAAGTTGAAAGTAATTTGATCCATGGGGTTCCCATGGATATCATAATTCCGATCTGGCTCGATATCTGCTGTTACTGCCCCCATAGGAATTTAAAGCAACCTAGTAATAAGGCCCTAAACACCACATTCTGCCGTCCTGGTGATAATTAGTGACTACAAAAATGCATTCTTTGCTGTAGTTTCTGATAAGTTGTATGCTCCATAAGGGTAAGTCTGCTGTATCAAGTGAATCTTTTAACATGCCTCTGTAATTTCCCTTTTTTATACTTCAGAATAGTAGCATACAAAATAACAACACATAACATATATATTTTATTTTACAAAAATTACCTTCTCCCATATTCGAGGCATAAGAAGATAATGCAGAATATATTACCTCCACCAGTGCTGGAGATGTGAGTTGAGAGAAGTGAAAACTCTTTCAAAAAGTATATACATCAGATTAATTAAACCAAGTTAAGCAGTATTTTGAAAACAAAACTAGTTGAGGCACCAGTCCCATATTTATGTTGAGGGGACACACAAGAGTTCAAATCGTTCTGTTGTATATATGTTTGTATATGGTATTATTTTCTATACCACAAAACTAACCAGAAGTAAGCAAGTAATAGGAAAGGAAGCTGGGTTTGGGTGGTTAATGTGTTGTGATGTAGTAGTTTTGCAGAGGTAACTGTTCAGCTCTTTCCTAAATAGCAGCAGAGTTGTGGTGGTCCTCATGGATGTGGGGATGCTGTTCCAGATACGTGATGCATAGATTGAAAAGGCCTGCTGCCTTGTTTTTTCTCTTTTACACCTCTTAGTCTGCAGTCTGATGGTGTCCTGGCTGCGGGTGTGCTGAAAACCACCGGCGATGGCTAGCATATCTATAAGATGAGGTGCTGGTCGTGATGGCTTTGTACATGCTATTTAGGGGTTGCCTAGACAGCGCATGCACTGTCACTGCGAAACATGCTGTTAACATACAGTGGACTCATAGCCCGCCCATAGCTTAACATTGGTTAGCTTCAGCAGCGCTCTCATTTCCTTCAACCCTGTTTGTCACGGAATGGGGACGTAATGTCCTCTTCTTTGTTTTGACCTCCCCTGGAGCATGAACCAAGTATTTGTATCCATCCACTGCTCCCGTTTTGCAGATACTTTTTTCTTTGTGTTCAAGCACTCCACTCCACATGAGGCTTGTGTTTTCAGTCCGTCTCCCAATTCCACGTCCATGTAGCCTCTATTCCCTCCCACCCCTACCCTGTACTCTAAGCCACACCACTCTATGCAACTGCACTCTACTCTATGCCACTGCACTCTATGTCACTGCACCGTCCCCTTCACCACTCTACTCTATGCCACCGCACTCTATTCCACTTAGATCTATGCGAATCAACTCTATGCCACTGCACTCTACACCACTCTGCTCTTCTCTACACCACTCCCCTCTATTCCACTGCACTCTGCACAATAGCACTCTATGCCACTGCACTTAATGCCACTCTACTCTACACCGCTCTAATCTGCACCACTACACTCTGTGCCTTGCACTCTATGCCCCTACACTCTGTACTTCTCTTTTCTATACCCCAGCACTCTACGCAACTGAAATCTGCACCACTCTACTCTGCATGACTCTGCTCTATGCCACTGCACTCTATGCCACTCGACTCTGCACCACTGCCCTTTACGCCACTGCTCTGCATACCACTGCACTCCACACTGCATCACTCCACTGTACACCTCTGTACTCTATGCCAATCTACTCTCCGCCACTGCACTCTGCTCTTTCCTGCACCCTTTACTCTAAGCCACTGTGTTCTGCACCACTGCGCTCTACGCCACTGCTCTTTACAACACCACTCTACTACATGCCACTGCACTCTACTCTGCATGATTCTATGCCACTACACTCTATGCCACTGCACTCCATGCCACTGCACTCTTCTCTGCACCACCCAACTCTACACCACTGCACTCTATGCCACTCTGCTCTGCACCACTGCACTCTAAGCCACTCTACTCTGAACCACTCTACTCTATGCCACTGCACTCTATACCACTGCACTCTATGCCGCTGTACTCTACTCTGCACCACTATACTCTTTGCCACTGCACTCTCTGCCACTGCACTCTACTCTGCACTCTAGTCTGCACTGCACTCTAGTCTGCACTGCTGCACTCTACGCCACTGCAATCTATGGCACTCTACTCTACTCTGCATTACTGCACTCTATGCCACTCTGCTCTACTCTGCTCCATTCTACTCTATACCACTCTACTTTACACCACTCTATGCCACTGCAATCTATACCAAAACAATCTCTACCACTGCACCCTACAATGCACCACTGCACTCTATGCCACTGTACTCTACTTTGTACCACTCTACTCTATGCCACTGCACTCTATGCCACTGCAATATACACCACTCAACTCTATGCCACAGCACTCTACATCACTCTACTCTGCACCACTCTACTCCACTGCACTCCACACCACTGTACTCTACTTTGCATCACTCTAATCTATGCCACACCACTCCACACCACTCTGTATCACTCCACTCTAAGCCACTCTATGTTACTCTACTGTACGCCACTCCACTCCACACAGTGCCACTCTACCCCTCTCCACTCCACACAACTCCACTCTACTCTATGCTACTCTGCTATAAGCCACTCTACTCTACTCTACCCCACTTTGATCTGCCCCAATGCAGTCTGCACCATACTACTCTATGCCTCTCTACTCTATGGAACTCTACACTATGCTACTCCATTTCACTCGACTCCACTTCACTCTATACCGATCTATTCCACTCTATGCCACTCAATACCACTCTATGCCATACTCCTCCACTTTGTGCCAATCCATGCCACTCCACTCCATTTCAAACCATTCCACTCTACACCCCTCTAGTCTACTCTACTCCACTTCATTCTACATCACTCTACTCTATTCTACTCTACTGTACACTTTGCCAATCCTTTCTATGTCACTGCACTTTGCACCACTCTTCTCTACGCCACTCTACTATACATCAGGCCACTCCACTCTACTCTATGCCTCTCCACTCTACTCTATGCCACTCCACTACACTATACACCACTCTATGCCACTCCACTCTATACCACTCTATGCCACTACACATTGCTGTACAACATGGTTAAAAGACATATGCAAAGCCAATAGCTTTCACGTAGGTGAAATCTATTGGCTTTGCCAATGCTTGTTTTGAAGATGGTGCAGCTTGGCAAGGGGAGCCAATGGAGTACCATCAGAATGGGGGGTGATTTGATCATATTACTTTGCGCCTGGATGAGAAGTGCTGCAACACGTAGAACTGCCTTAACCCCTTCGCTGCTAGGCCTTCCCCCCCCCTGTGCTAAGCCTTTTTTTTGGCTATTTGGGGTAGTTCGCGCTTAGGCCCCTGTAATTTTTCGACCACATAAGGTATCCACGCCAAATTTGCGTCCTTTTCTTCCAACATCACAGGAATTCTAAAGGTACCCAGGGTTTGTGGATTCCCCTGGAGGGGACCCAGAAATTAGCCAAAATACAGCTAAATTTTGGGTTTTTTGGGAAAAATGGGAAAAAGGGCTACAGATGAAAGTGTCTGTTTTTTTCCCTGCAAATGGTATCAACAAAGGGGTTGTGGTGCTGAAATCACCATCTTCCCAGCTTTCAGGGACAAGCAGACGTTTGTCAGAAAACCAACATTTTTTACACAGTTTTGGCATTTATCTGGGACATAGCCTATTTTTGCTATTTTTTGTGCTTTCAAGCTCCTTCCAGTTAATGGTAAAAATTGGTATAAAAGCAATGATGGATCCTGGAAAGCTATACATTTCTGAAAAGTAGACAAAATTTTGAATTCAGAAAGGGGTCATTTGTGTAGATCCTGCAAGGTTTTCATATAGAAACTAACAGTTGAAAATAGAAAAAATTGAAAATGAGTTAAAAAAAACTAGCCATTTGTGCCAACGTTTTCACCTGTATCTTCTACTAAGTATGACAGATGTTTAAAAGCAATATACCGTTACATCCGCTGGACCCTTCTGGTTGTGGGGATATATAGGACTTGTAGGTTCACCAAGAACCCGAGGAACCCAGAGCCAATAACTGAGCAGCGTCTTGCAATGTTTTTTTTATTGTGTACCGGGTATATAGCAATTCATTTGGAAAAATATAAACAGGGAAAAATCAGTATGCAAGTCACCTATGTATTTCTGAAATGGGAACAAAATATAGAGTTTAGAAACAGTAGCTATTTGCACGTCTCCGAAATTGTGGCTACCCATACCAGCATGTGAATTATAGGTCATTTTTCAAAGTGACTTCTTTTTTACACATTGTCTTACATTTGGAAGGCAGAAATGCATTGAAAGTCAATAGGTAATAACAGTTGCTCCACACTTTTGTGTTCCCCTAAGTCTCCCGATACAAATGATACCTCACTTGTGTGGGTAGGTGTAGTGGCCACGACAGGAAACGGCCAAAAACGCAACGTGGACACACCACATTTTCACAGTGAAAACTGACCCTTTTTTTGCAAAGTGCCTCGCTGTTGATTTTTTACCCTAGCTCTGCCGGCACCTAGGGAAACCTAGCAAACCTATACATTTTTGAAAACTAGACACCCAGGGGAATCCAGGATGGGGTGACTTGTCTGGCTCTCACCAGGTTCTGTTACCCAGAATCCCTTGCAAACCTCAAACTTTGCCAAAAAACACATTTTCGTCACATTTCTGTGGTGGAAAGTTCTGGAATCGGCGTGGATCCACAAAATTCCACCCACCCCGCATTTCCCAAAGTCTTCAGAGAAAAATGGTACCTCACTTGTGTGGGTAGGCCTAGTGCCGCGACAGGCAACAGCCCAAAACGCAACGTGGACACACCACATTTCCACAGTGAAAACTGACCCTTTTTTTGCAAAGTGCCTAGCTGTAGATTTTGAACCCTAGCTCTGCCGGCACCTAGGGAAACTTAGTAAACCTATACATTTTTGAAAACTAGACACCCAGGGGAATCCAGGATGGGGTGACTTGTCTGGTTCTCACCAGGTTCTGTTACCCAGAATCCCTTGCAAACCTCAAACTTTGCCAAAAAAACCCACATTTTCCTCACATTTCTGTGGTGGAAAGTTCTGGAATCTGCGTGGATCCACGAAATTCCACCCACCCCGCATTCCCCAAAGTTTTCAGAGAAAAATGGTACCTCACTTGTGTGGGTAGGCCTAGTGCCGCGACAGGAAACAGCCCAAAACGCAACGTGGACACACCACATTTCCACAGTGAAAACTGACCCTTTGTTTGCAAAGTGCCTAGCTGTAGATTTTGAACCCTAGCTCTGCCGGCACCTAGGGAAACCTAGTAAACCTATACCTTTTTGAAAACTAGATACCCAGGGGAATCCAGGATGGGGTGACTTGTCTGGCTCTCACCAGGTTCTGTTACCCAGAATCCCTTGCAAACCTCAAACTTTGCCAAAAAACACATTTTCGTCACATTTCTGTGATGGAAAGTTCTGGAATCGGCATGGATCCACAAAATTCCACCCACCCCGCATTTCCCAAAGTCTTCAGAGAAAAATGGTACCTCACTTGTGTGGGTAGGCCTAGTGCCGCAACAGGCAACAGCCCAAAACGCAACGTGGAAACACCACATTTCCACAGTGAAAACTGACCCTTTTTTGCAAAGTGCCTAGCTGTAGATTTTGAACCCTAGCTCTGCCGGCACCTAGGAAACCTAGTAAACCTATACATTTTTGAAAACTAGACACCCAGGGGAATCCAGGATGGGGTGACTTGTCTGGTTCTCACCAGGTTCTGTTACCCAGAATCCCTTGCAAACCTCAAACTTTGCCAAAAAGACACATTTTCCTCACATTTCTGTGGTGGAAAGTTCTGGAATCTGCGTGGATCCACGAAATTCCACCCACCCCGCATTCCCCAAAGTTTTCAGAGAAAAATGGTACCTCACTTGTGTGGGTAGGCCTAGTGCCGCGACAGGAAACAGCCCAAAACGCAACGTGGACACACCACATTTCCACAGTGAAAACTGACCCTTTGTTTGCAAAGTGCCTAGCTGTAGATTTTGAACCCTAGCTCTGCCGGCACCTAGGGAAACCTAGTAAACCTATACCTTGTTGAAAACTAGATACCCAGGGGAATCCAGGATGGGGTGACTTGTCTGGTTTTCACCAGGTTCTGTTACCCAGAATCCCTTGCAAACCTCAAAATTCGTCAAAAAAACATTATCCTCACATTTCTGTGGTGGAAAGTTCTGGAATCTGCGTGGATCCACAACATTCCATGCACCCCGCATTCCCCAAAGTCTTTTGAGAAAAATGGTACCTCACTTGTGTGGGTAGTCCTAGTGCACGTGACAGGAAACAGCAAAAAACGCAACGCGGACACACCACATTTTCACAGTGAAAACGAACCCTTTTTTTGCAAAGTGCCTAGTTGTAGATTTTGAACCCTAGCTCTGCTGGCACCTAGGGAAACCTAGCAAACCTATACATTTCTGAAAACTAGACACCCAGGGAAATCCAGGATGGGTTGACTTGTCTGGCTCTCACCTGGTTCTGTTACCCAGAGTCCCTTGCAAACCTCACAATTTGTAAAAAAAACAACACATTTCCCTCACATTTCTGTGGTGGAAAGTTCTGGAATCTGTGTGGATCCACAAAATTCCACCCACCCCGCATTCCCCAAAGTCTTCCAAGAGAAATGGTACCTCACTTGTGTGGGTAGGCCTAGTGCCCGCGACAGGAAATGGCCCAAAACGCAACGTGGACACACCACATTTTTACTGTGAAAACGGATCCTTTTTTTGCAAAGTGCCTAGCTGTAGATTTTGAACAGTAGCTCTGCCAACACTAAGGGAAACCTAGCAAACCTATACATTTTTGAAAACTATCCAGGATGGGGTGACTTGTCTGGCTTTCACCAGGTTCTGTTACCCAGAATCCCTTGCAATCCTCAAAATTTGTCCCAAAAAACGAATTTTTGTCACATTTCTGTGGTGGAAAATTCTGGAATCTGCAAGGATCCACAAAATCCCACCCACCCCGCATCCCCTAAAGTCTTCCGAGAAAAATGGTACCTCACTTGTGTGGGTAGGCCTAGTGCCCGCTACAGGAAACAGCCCAAAACGCAACGTGGACACACCGCATTTTCACAGTGAAAACTGACCCTTTTTTTGCAAAGTGCCTAGCTGTAGATTTTGAAACCCTAGCTCTGCCGGCACTTAGGGAAACCTAGCAAACCTATACATTTTTGAAAACTAGACACCCAGGGCAATCCAGGATGGGGTGACTTGTCTGGCTCTCACCAGGTTCTGTTACCCAGAATCCCTTGCAAACCTCAAAATTTGTCCCAAAAAACAAATTTTCCTCAAATTTCTGTGGTGGAAAGTTCTGGAATCTGTGTAGATCCACAAAATTCCACCCACCCCACATTCCCCAAAGTCTTCCAAGAAAAATGGTACCTCAGTTGTGTGGGTAGGCCTAGTGCCCGCGACAGGAAACGGCCCAAAACGCAACGTGGATACACCACATTTTCACAGTTACAACGGACCCTTTTTTTGCAAAGTGCCTAGCTGTAGATTTTGAAGCCTAGCTCTGCCGGCGCCTAGGGAAACCTACCAACCTATACATTTTTGAAAACTAGTCACCCAGGGGAATCCAGGATGGGGTGACGTGTCTGGCTCTCACCAGGTTCTGTTACTCAGAATCCCTTGCAAACCTCAAACTTTCTCAAATTTCTGTGTGGGAATGTCCTGGAATCTGCTTGGATCCACAAATTTCCTACCACCCAGCATTCCCCCCAGGTCTCTCGATAAAAATGGTACCTCACTCGCGTGGGTGGGTCAAGTACCCATGACAGGCAAGGGCCCAAAACGTCTTGAGGAGACATCAAAATGACCTGTCACAAAACAACCTGGTTTTGCAAGGGGAGTCACCTGGGTTTTTGGCCCCGGTCTCGGCGGCCATCTTAGGAAACTACCAAACCCACACATTTCTGAAAACTAGACACCCGGGGGAGTCCAGCGAGGTATGGCTTGCGTGCATCCCCCAACGTTTTCCTACCCAGAATCCCCTGCAAACCTCAAATTTAGCTGAAAAAAACAAATTTTCCACATATTTTTGTGTGGAATCACCGTGCCAGCACAAATGTCCTACCCCACAGCATTCTCCTTAGTGTCCCGAGTAAAATGATACCTCACTTGTGTGGGTGTCCAATGCAGAATTGGCTAAAAAACGTATTTTTAAACAAATGTAGCGCTTAGAATTCTCGGTGCTATATCCTTAATCCCTATGTTTTGGGCTCTTCCCAGTCACAGGCCTTTGGCCCACCCACACAAGTGAGGTATCATTTTACTTGGGAGAACAAGGGGAACGCTGGGTGGTAGGAAATTTGTGGATCCACGCAGATTCCAGAACTTTCCCACACAGAAATTTGAGAAAAAAGTGATTTTGTCAGCTAAATTTGAGGTTTGCAGGGGATTCTGGGTAGAGAAACGTTGGGGGATCCATGCAAGCCATACCTTCATGGACTCCCCGTGGTGTCTAGTTTTCAGAAATGTGTGGGTTTGGTAGGTTTCCCTAGATGGCCGCCGAGCCCGGGGCCAAAAACTCATGGGACCCACCTTGCAAAACCAGGTTGTTTTGTGATAGGTAATTTTGATGTCGCCTCAATAGGTTTTGGGCCCTTGCCTCCTGCGGGTACTTGACCCACCCACGGGAGTGAGGTACCATTTTTATCTGGAGACCTGGGGGAATGCTGGGTGGTAGGAAATTTGTGGATCCACGCAGATTCCAGAACTTTCCCACACAGAAATTTGAGAAAAAGTGATTTTTTTCAGCTAAATTTGAAGTTTGCAGGGGATTCAGGGAAGGAAATCGTTGGGGGGTCCATGCAAGCCATACCTCGCTGGACTCCCCCGGGTGTCTAGTTTTCAGAAATGTGTGGGTTTGGTAGTTTCCCAAGATGGCCGCCAAGCCCGGGGCCAAAAACCCAGGGGACCCCCTTGCAAAACCAGGTTGTTTTGTGATAGGTAATTTTGATGTCGCCTCAATACGTTTTGGGCCCTTGCCTGTCGCGGGTACTTGACCCACCCACGTGAGTGAGGTACCATTTTTATCGGGAGACCCCATCCTGGATTCCCCTCGGTGTCTAGTTTTCAAAAATGTATAGGTTTGCTAGGTTTCCCTAGGTGCCGGCAGAGCTAGGGTTCAAAATCTACAGCTAGGCACTTTGCAAAAAAGGGTCAGTTTTCACTGTGAATATGTGGTGTGTCCACGTAGCGTTTTGGGCCGTTTCCTGTCGCGGGCACTAGGCCTACCCACACAAGTGAGGTACCATTTTTCTCTGAAGACTTTGGGGAATGCGGGGTGGGTGGAATTTTGTGGATCCACGCAGATTCCAGAACTTTCCACCACAGAAATGTGAGGAAAATGTGTTTTTTTTACAAAGATTGTGGTTTGCAAGGGATTCTGGGTAACAGAACCTGGTGAGAGCCAGACAAGTCACCCCAACCTGGATTCCCCTAGGTGTCTTGTTTTTAAAAATGTATAGGTTTGCTAGGTTCACCTAGGTGCCGGCAGAGCTAGGGTTCAAAATCTACAGCTAGGCATTTTGCAAAAAGGGGTCAGTTTTCACTGTGAAAATGTGGTGTGTCCACGTTGCGTTTTGGGCCTTTTCCTGCCATGGGCACTAGGCCTACCCACACAAGTGAGGAACCATTTTTCTTGGAAGACTTTGGGGAATGCGGGGTGGGTGGAATTTTGTGGATCCATCCAGATTACAGAACTTTCCACCACAAACATTTGAGGAAAATGTGGGTTTTTTGACAAAGTTTGAGGTTTGCAAGGGATTCTGGGTAACAGAACCTGGTGAGAGCCAGACAAGTCACCCCATCCTGTATTCCCCTGGGTGTTTAGTTTTCAAAAATGTATAGGTTTGCTGGGTTTCCCTAGGTGCCGGAAGAGCTAGGGTTCAAAATCTACAGCTAGGCACTTTGCAAAACAAGGGTCAGTTTTCACTGAGGAAATGTGGTTTGTCCACGTTGTGTTTTGGGCCGTTTCCTGTCGCGGGCACAAGGGCTACCCACACAAGTGAGGTACCATTTTTCTCGGAAGACTTTGGGGAATGCGGGGTGGGTGGAATTTTGTGGATCCACGCAGATCCCAGAACTTTCCATCACAGAAATGTGAGGAAAATGTGTTTTTTTTACTAAGTTTGAGGTTTGCAAGGGATTCTGGGTAACAGAACCTGGTGAGAGGCTCACAAGTCACCCCATCCTGGATTCCCTTGGTGTCTAGATTTCAAAAATGTACAGGTTTGCTAGATTTCCTATGTGCCGGCTGCGCTAGGGCCCAAAATCCACAGGTAGGCACATTGCTAAAAACAAGTCTGTGCCTAGTGGGCTTTCTGCCGCCCTGGGGAGGAGTCGGGGGGGGGGGTTGCCCCGATATGCCCCCAAGGGGGGCAGAAAGACTGTGGCAATTTTTTGGGGGGTGGGGGCATTGGTATGCCCATTTTGGGCAGCCCCCACCTCCACGCATAAAAAAAGCCAGCTTAATCGCTGGCGCCTAGTGGGCTTTCTGCCCCCCTGGGGGCAGATCAGGGGCCACTGCCCCCATCCGCCCCTGGGGGGAGCAGAAAGACTGTTGCATTTTTATTTGGGGGGGTGGGGGCATTGGCCTGGCCATCTTGGGCAGCCCCCACCCCTACATCATAAAAAAAACAATCCCTGGTTTCTAGTGGGCTTTCAGCCCCCCAGGGGGCAGATTGGGGGCTACTGCCCCCGTCTGCCCCCAGGGCGGTCAGAAAGACTGACATTTCTCTGGGGGGGGAGGTTGGGGGCATTGCCATGCCCTTTTTGGGCAGCCCCCACCCCAACATCAATAAAAAAAATCCCTGGTTTCTAGTGGGCTTTCTGCCCCCCGGGGGGGCAGAAAGACTGGAATTTCACTGGGGATGGGGGCATTTGCATGCCCATTTTGGGCAGCCCCCACCCCAACATCAATAAAAAAGAAAATCCCTGGTTTCTAGTGGGCTCTCTGCCCCCCAGGGAGGGCAGAAAGTCTGTTGTGCCCAAAAAAGTATGGGGGGAGCAAAGGCCCTTGCCCAAGGGGCTGCTCCCCCCTCCCTGGTGTCTAGTGGGTGGATCCCTGCTTGGGGATCACCCTCCTGGGGGGATCCCCAAGCAGGGATCCACTAGGGAGGGGTACCATTGGAAAGGGGAGATTCTCCCCTTTCCAATGATACCTCTCCTGTCTTTCTACGTGCTCGGTGGGCTGAGATAGCCCCCTGAGCACGTGGAAAGTGAAACTGAAATGAGCCTCTTGGCTCATTTCAGTTTCGGTTTCACTGAAATGACGTTAGCACGACGTGCGAGCTGATCGTCATTTGAAGGAAACCAGGGGCAGGGCCTCAGGAGCTGGAGAAGCTCTTCCCCAGCTCCCGAGGCTGTTGGGGGGTAAAGGGATTCCCTCTGGTGCCTGCACCAGAGGGATTCCCTGTGCCATGTGCGAGGACGGCCGGGGGCCGTCCTACGCACATGAGCACTGGTGCGTCGGACGGCCCCTGGCCATCCGACGCACTGAAGGGGTTAGGGGAGGACTGTGTGGAGTCTGAGAGGCAATGGAGCAGAGCATTACCATCATCCAGACGTGAAAGCATGAGGTCTTGAACAGTAGTTGTGAATTTAAATTTTGGAAGAAATGATTGGACTTTCTTTAGAAGAAAGAGCTGGTACCAGGTCATCTTTGTTTCTTTGGCAGTATGCTACTTGAGGGTGAGGTTGTTGTCCAGGTTTTATTGTTTGTACTTTTTGGAAATTAACAGAAATTCTTTCTGGGCGCAGCTTTAGGTAGGTGCTGGACATACAGGTCTGGATGATGTGCTAGCAGTGTTTGAGGCACTGGATGTCTAAAGTAGAGGAGACTTACAAGTAGAGTTGTTTATCATTGGCATATTGTTGAATCTTGATGATGTTATCTGTGAAAAGAGCACCAAGTGGCTGCTTGTAAACGTAGACAATGACAGGAGACAATATGGAACCCTTGGAGACTCCACAGTTGATGAAGATCTTTTGTGACATGGAGGTGCCCATGTGAATAAACTGGTGTTAACTGGAAAGGAAAAAGTGAAGAACATTGCTAGTAAATTATATTTGAGGCTCCAGTGTGCCTATGGGTCGACTGTGTCGAACGCAGCTGAGAGTTCTAGCAATATCAGGAGGCAGGGGTCATCTTCATCTGTGGTCAAGAGGGCATTGTCAACGCTGTGTAAGGTAGCAGTCTCTGTGCCGCAGATTGACCCGAAACCCGACTTGTAGTCAAGCATGAGACAGATAGCACCGGTGGGATCTTAGAGTTCAACATAAACTGCTTTTTCAATAATCTTGACCATGGGTGGTAAGTGATTAATGGGTGGTAGGTGGTGAGGTCATCAGGGTATAGTAAAGGATTGTTTATGAGTGGGAGGATCTGGACTGTCTTGAGTACTTCTGGAAAGATGCTTTGAGTGAGGGAGGCCTTGACAATGCTAAGTAGCGAAAAGAGAGCAGTCCCAGAGAGAACTTTGATGAAGGATAAGGGTAAGACATCATGCTAATAAGAAGTGGCTTTGAGGGAGTTGAGCATGTCAGAGACATCTTGGAGAGAAAGCGCCTTGAATGTTGACAATTGAGATATTCATCGTGAGAGGGTGGGTGTGAGAGATGAAGAGATGGATTCTGCGTGCGCTTTTTCAGCCCCACTCCTAGTGTGTTGTTCCAACAATGTGGATCAGATGTGTTATGAAGTCTCCTTTCTAAATTTTAGGAATCGAGGGGCTGCATGCAACATAGTTTTGACTTGAAAGGATCCTCTTTCTTCAGGAAAGAGTGCCAAAGCTTTTCGACCACTGTGATTTGTGGGATCTCCCTAGTTTGTTTACCTGATGTACAGAGTTTCAGCATAATGGATTCCTGCTATGAAATGATAGTTTTGAAGTAGCCATGTTACATTCCTTAAACATCTAGTTCTTTATAGCACCTGACTATATTTGTACTAATCCAAATATAGTTAAGATTGGAATTGATTACATTCTGGCACGTGGACTGTGGCGCACTGTGATTTATGCAACTTTTGTGTTCACAGGATACGTCCTAGGAAGGCTACAGCAGTACTTACTGAATAGTCTCTTTGGATTGTGGATTGGGTAGAGGATGTAGCCTTAGGGCTAGAGCTGTTGACTTCAAAACTGGGGAACCGGGTTCGAGTCTCGGCAATGACGCTCAACATCCTGTGATTCTGGGCAAATCACTTAATCTCCCCCCTGCCTAACAAAAATGAATGTGTCCATCTGTAACGAAAATGGTGCTCATGTAAAGTGCTCTGATACCCGATGTCTCGGGTCTAGTTCGCGATATATAAAACTCTAAAAGAAAAATTTAAAAAGCATGGACCAGCCTCAACCTTTGTTTAGCTCTTTGCATAAGCAGAGCATGCTTCCAAGCAGTAACTGATTACAGCTAATTTACGGATTACAGTGCATTTAAATAAAGCTCAGCTAGGGATGGCTGCTTGCATCGACCAGGCATCAAGTCACTGTAAGCTGACAATGCGACCCCAACCCAACAAGCGCCACCCTGAGCACTGACACAGCCTTCCAGGCCGAGCCTCTCTTGGTATTTGTATTGGTGCTTTTCTCGCTGTGCAGCTTTAATAGCTTTGACAACCGAGGGGGATATAAATCCCTTATCTCTCTCGTGTCTGTCACTGCTATAACAAGGGCTGACATGTTATAAACAAAAACATTTTCACAGCAGAGGCTTAGCTGCCGGGCTGTGAAATATGTTTTAACACAGAGATCATAATGTGGGTGAGGCTGTGAACGGGATGCTGGCGGGGGCTTTGCTGAAATGCTGAGACTGCGCAGGGAGGTGTGATTGACAGCTCCTGAGCCTGCTGTTCACAGTCATGTTGGAGGCCATGGGATGTTCACTACCATATGCAGAATAGAACCAACTCCATTGCCATTGCATTCTGCTTATGTCTGTCATGGAAACTAGATTTATGCTGACATACATGTGGGGAGAAGGAGCGGAAAAATCACATTTTATAAACACAGAGCACGATAATAAAAAATTTAGTTAATGATGAAATGATAAATTCACAGACTGAGGGACTCATTTTTGTGACACATGTTTAAAGAGAAATGTGCATGTGATGTTGAAAGTATATTCCCACTGCGCATGTGATAATTTGCAACCATGCCCCTAATTACATTTTGCGTGATACGTTTGTGGAACAGAAACATGTCTGTTAATGGATTTATCTAACATTATACTTCCCACTTTTACAGACATCTCATGTAATCCGGTCGTACCGAGCAACTGGTGACCCATTAATACCACGCAGTTTTCTGAGGTGTCTCTGGCAGCTTTTATTTGCTTTTTGCTACTAAAGAGAGAATCTATTAATGGCCAACGGCAACAATGCTTTAAAGGGTCAAACCCAGGGCCAGATTTATCATAGGATTGCGTTGCCCTTGCGTCACAGAAAGTGACGTAAGTCAGATTTACCGAGCCACGCAGAGCCACCTTTGGTAGATCTGGAGTAACGCAAGGCAGCATAAGTCCCAGCCTTGCATTACTCTGTGCCGGTAAGGCATTAATGTGTGGAGCGTGGGTGTTCCCACGCATCCACCCATGTACTTTGGTGCATCCCCAAATTTACCAGGACTGGTAAACCTGGGAATGCTTCAAAATTGTATGCCTTTATGATAGAGGCGCAACAAGGAGAAATATTTTTATTTCATCTCATTGTTTCCTCTTTCTATATGTGCTGCATTCTGAAAAATGCCTTTAAGGATTGTTTTTGTGCAGGAAAATGTCCCTTCTTGCACAAAAACAATCATGCCTGCACCGAAGGCACGCTTGCACCATCTTAAGGGTAAGGCACAAGTACACCCTAAATTAACCTGTGCTCACTCACCCTGTGGTAGCTTGGCACACAGCAGTCAGGCTTAACTTTAGAGGCAATGTGTAGAGTATTTGTGCAACACTTCAAACAGTAAAACAGTGGAAAATATCGCACAAAAAGAACCCACACCAAGTTAGAAACATAGAGCCTAATTTAATGAATAAAACAAGATCAAAACGACAAAAAACCAATAGGTAAAACCGGAGTTATGAATTTTTAAAGATTTAAACTGCAATATGGTGCCTAAAAGCATTAAGTGCTACCCAGGGATATCTGTTCGCACTAGACCAGGCCAAATCCAAAAGTTCAGACGGACCACGATGGAACGTAGGGCGGATACAGTCCCAGTTTATTCCAGCTGAAGGTTTACCTTCTCAAGACTTGTGCCAAGAGTCCCGTTCATGAGGAAAACGTTTGCTGGGACCAAGGAGGGCGCCACTGGCAAGGGTCCATGGAGTGGAAAGAGCCGGCTGGGCATCGCGGATGGACCGGCTAGGAGCCTTGTGGTCATGTGTGGTGATACTTGCTGTGTGAAGAGACAAACGTGTGGCCACTCGCACTGGATTTCTGGACATTGGACGAGGATCCGGAGCAAATAGGCCCATTACCGGTCATGAGAAGCCCAAAAGCTTTTTTTACAGAGCAAAAAGACCATTCCCACAGGGCCCAGGACCTGACAGATGCCTCTAGGGGGAGAGGGAGTGTCAGGAGCTCGTTGAAGAGGTTTTCAGGAGCTGTGGGGAGCCTATTATGTCCCAGAGGCTCAGATCAGGTGGCCAGCAGACTAGCCCTTTGAGTTACTCTGGGGTCCTGGGTTCAAGATGGGTTCCAGGTCCAGTTCTTCTTCCACAGGCAAGAGGGCAACAGGTCAGCACAACAAGGCAGCAGCTCCTTTGGTGTGGCAGTCCAGCAGAGTGGCAGTCCTTTCAGCAGTACAGCAGTCCTTCTTCCTGGCAGAGTATCCACAGGTCCAGATGTGTACTGAAGTGGTGATATCAGAGATCAAGCACTTATACCCAGATGGGCCTTGAAAGTGGGGTATACTTCAAAGACATGCCTTTGAAGTAAAGTGCACAAAGGCCCTGCTCTTCCTGCCCTGGCTCCAGACTCACTACAGGGGTTTATACAGCCCTTTGTGTGGGGACAGGACACAGCCTAATCAGTTGTAAGTAAGGCTAGGCCCAGCTCCTCCCTCCCATCCTGCCAGTATGTCCCATCAAGTCACACCTAAGCTCCCATTTTGTGTGGAGATCTAGGGGGACTACACAGAGCCCAACTGTCACCCATCCCAGACATATAATCAGAGACAGGCAACAGGCACCAAATGGCTAAAGTAAGAAAATGCCAACTTTCTAAAAGTGGCATTTACAGAATTGCAATTTAAAATCTGACTTCATTATAAGTTGTGATTTTTAATTGTGATTACAAAGACATCAAACTATCTCTTCACAACTGGAAATGACACTTATAAAATGTAATAAGGCAACTCCAATGTTATCCTATGGGAGAGATAGGCCTTGCAGTAGTGAGTAACAACTTTGGGAGTTTTTCACTACTAGGATATGTAAAACTTAATAGTACATGTCCTGCCTTTTAAATACATTGCACCCTGACCTTTGGGTTGTCCAGGGCCTACCTTAGGGATGTTTTATATGTATAAAAAGGGATGTTTTGGGCCTGGCAAAAGGTTTATTTTGCCAGGTCGGCATGGCAGTGTAAAATGCCCACAGAGGCTCTGCAGTGGCAGGCCTGAGGTATGGTTAGAGGGCTACTTAAGTGGGTGGCACAATCAGTGTTGCAGTCCCACTAGTAGCATTTTATTTACAGGGCCTGGGCATGTGCAGTGCACTTTACTGGGTACTTATATGTAAATTAATTATTCTAATTGGGTTTGAGCCAATGTTACCATGTTTTAAGGAGAGAGCACAAGCACCTTAGCACTGGTAAAAAGAAGAGTACTAAAGCCAACAAAATGAATTCGGCAAAAATAGGAGGAGGACGGCAAAACATTTGGGGATGACCCTGCAGTAAAAACCATATTCCAACAACAGCCCAACATGTAGTGCCTATTTAGCGACCCGCTTCTTGATCGAACCACAAGTTAAAAAGGTTGATGTCATTTGCACCTCAGAGATGCCCAGGAACCACCAGTTGGAAAAGTCTGGAAAACTATTACACCGAGATAGACATAGGCCCACATAACAGATACAACATGTTGCTGTTTTTTGCTAATAACCTTCTATAATCTACTACCTTTCAATAAAAACTGAACCTCATTACAATACACTGCAATTGATTACAATAGGGACATGAGATAGCCACAAGGAAAATGAGCCTTAGGGCATTTATCAAATGTTGCAATATTTAGCCTGATCATACCTCTTTTCTGCGTATCCATAGCTCAGATTGAAGGTCTCGCCATTGCCATAAATAAGAGATGGGCTGTCTGAATTTCATTCCTGAGATCGGGGAATTAAACAAGGATTGATAAAGCCAGTATGTCTGGACTTGACAAGCAATTGCAATTTTTTTTTATTGCAAGCAGATGGCACAACAATAAAAAGAAAAAGAGAAGAAAACATATAACTACCAAAAAGCGGCTGTAATGTAGATGCAACATAAATGTAACAAATTACAAACCATTCACTGATGTGGTTATTTTATTAGTGATGTTTTTAAGTAAAAATCCTACCAGTTGTGCTATGAGAAAAGACTATAACACCACCCAGCAAAACACTCATATTACAGGCAACTGCAATGTTACAATCTCACTTAAAAACTTTATAACCATAAGGAGATGGAAAATAAATTACCATCTAACTGAGTACATGAGTATTTAAAGTTAAGAAATAAATAAAATAAAATAGTCTTTGAACCAGTCTTGTCACAGAGAGGAAGAAACTATTTTAGGCAGATGCATGTGACCATGACAGAATGTGCAGTCACTTGCAGTAAAGAGTGTTAATGGGTAAAGTGTGCTTATCCAATGCCCTATATTTTAAGCTGTGGTGGGCAGAAGCAAAATGTGAATGACAATTTAACAGACCAATGGATGAATCCCACTGACCAAAATCTCTCCTGTGTATGAGGTTTTTGGAAAAGGAATTGGCTGCTGTCTCAAAGGCCAGACTTGCAATCGAAAACAATAAAAAAAAAATTAAATCACTGATGTAGCCATTTTACTAGTAATGTTGTTTTTCAAATAGATAACCTTCCAGTTGTGCCAGGCATTTTATTATTATTATTTGTGAAGGAGAAAAGAATAAAACACCACCTTTTCAAGTACTTGATTGCAGGTACCTGCCATGTTACAATGTCACTTTAAAAAGTAACAGAAAAACATCATCTAACTGGGCACCTAAAATCCGCGGCTGCCGGCACAGGTAAACACGGTGGGGTGGGTGGGAGAGGGGGAAGTTGACAGACAACGGAATAAATAAATAAATAATACCTATTCCGTCGTCTGTCGGCTTCCCCCCTGCATCGCCCTGTCCCGCCCCACCACGCTTACCTGAGCCGGCCGCTGCTCCCTAAAATGTAGGCAAAACAAACACCCAAGGATTAAAATTAATACAAAACATAAATACATTAATCTCTGTAAACCAGATTTATCGCTAAGAGAAAATAAATACTTTTAGGCAGATGTGAACGATGTGCACAGGCTTGGTCCAGTCACTCACACTAAAGAGAGACAATGAGTAAAATGATCTGGCCCAATGCCCCATAATGTATGCCGTGGGGAGCAGAAGCAGAATGTGAATGACAATTTAAGCCCCCAACAGTACTACTGGTAACCTGTTTTTTGCTCTCATCTAAGCTGACATATTCAGAGGGTTTACTCTCATAACATTAAGGAAAGGAGAAAAATTAGTGATTACAAGGGGGAATGCGGCATTGCTGCAACTACATATATACTTTGCATAAGCACAGCTACTGACAGTCTGGAAGCCATTGTCTCCATCCTCTGCCTCTAAATCCAGCAGGAGTTACGAGAGAGGCACGAGTGGGATAAGGAATCCTATCTCCATGTTCTAAGTAGAGGTTTTTTAGATTTATCTCCTGATACCCCTTTGCTGTCTAGGCTATTGTATTTCCAAATCATCCATGCATAATATACATGCATATCTGGGCTTTTGGTCAGCAGGTTTCATCCACTGGTCCGTTAAATTATAGCGCATGAATGTGTATACTAGCTTTTGATTAAAGATTACTTTGCTTGGAGTGCCTCCACCTTATCTTCTAAATAATATAAAGGAACAGACAAGACAAAATTCCCTATATGCAGATTACATAGTCACTCATTATTAAATACTGTTTATACAACACATGTATGCCCAATATTTTATAATATTTGCTAGAACTCAAGCTATGAGCAAAACCTCATAGCTCTTGAAGCTATAAAGCTGAAGGACACAATACACACATGAAAAAAAAACTATAGTCAAGGTGGCAATAACTTTCATTGTCCCAACATTACAGCAGGGCTTTGCTTGCTGAATGCACGGTTTATCAATATAACATGAGCTATTAGATTATTTCAAAATTTCAGTTTAATTATTTATAGACCCTATTGGCCCACATTACGTTAAACAATTCAACAATTTCCCTTGGTGAAATGCCTCAAATAGGCTCACTTTACCTCTATAATGGATGAAAGTTTGGGTTGATGAGACTATATCAGTGCACAGATTAAACCTGAATTGCCAACATATTTTTTTTAATTCACAAACATCTGGAACTAAATAATTCTGAAACCTTTTATGAAGAGTGAGTGCGATTTCATAAATTTTATTGATTGACTATACACTCATGTACCATTAAAGTATATCTTCATTTAAGGTGATCTGGACTTTCTTTTAAGCATTTACTCAGGATTCTTCCAGGCCATGTAGGAACTGTTTCTGATAGTATAAATACACAAAAGTCCCTATATGCCAATTTACACAGGTGTATCCACAAAAGAGTTTCTGCAAGCCTGAAAAAAGCATTGCATTTCTTCTGAATCATAGTTTAAAATGTAATGAAGTCTGTTCCATAGATGGTCGACCCATCAGCAATTATATTACATGTATTTTTTTCTCAGGGATTTTTTCAGTGAAGGGTGATGGCCTGAGCTTAAGTGGAAAGAGTAAAAACACTGGGAGATGTTGCCAGGCATCTTGCCCTTGTCTTGGTAGACCCTAAATTGCTGCTCTGCTCCTATTACCTCGAAAGTCCCGCCTCCTGCCCGGAAGTGAGGATTGTTAGGTGTCATACTAGCTTCCATCTTCTCATTCTCCATAACCTCCATACTTGCCATCTTCTGAACTTAATGGAGGGTTGGAAATTAAAATCCTTACATGGTTTTCCATTAGCTTCCTTTCTAATTCTGAGACTTATAAGGAAGTAAACAGACCCTGGTTGAAGAGGGTGAAAGCCGTCTCAGGCAGCAACCACAATCCTTGTCAGGGTGAATTCACAAGCAAACCCTAAATTAACCTGTGCTCAACCCTCTGTCAGCTTGGCACAGAGCAGTCAGGCTTAACTTAGAGGCAATGTTTAAAGTAAAGTATTTATGCAGCATTTCAAACAGTAATAAGTTGAAACACAACACAAGAAAAATCCCACATCAAGTTAGAAAAATCAAGTAAATTTTGATTAATAATTTAAGATCAAAACGACAAAAATCCAATCAGTAGAACCAAAGAGGAGCAATTTTCAAGATTTGAGTAAAAATAGTGCCAAAAAGCACAAAGTGCTATCTGAGGATTCTGGTCATGCTAGGCTGGCACAAAGTCACAAGTTCAGGCTGATCACAATGGAGCGTGGGCCAGCTACATGGACCCAGTCAGGCTCACTGGAAAAAGTACCTTAAATCCTGGTTGCAGAGCAATGCAGAGTCCTGCACTGAGGATGTGTCGTGTAGCTGAGGCGATGCGAGGTCCTGGTATGGAGATGTCGCACAGCAGCGGTTCCAGTAAGGTGGGAGGCTGCGATGCAAGGTCCTGCATCATCATCGAGTCTGCCATCAATAAGTGGCTGGTTCTGAAGAAGTTGCTGGCTTGTGATGTGGTCCCTGGTGTCGTCATCGAGGATGCCATCAATGAGGGGCTTGTCATGAGAAGGTCTGTGCAGAGGATGTGTTGCGCTGCGGTGGTTCCGATGAGTTGCAGGACTCCAATGCAAAGTCCTGTGTTGAGGATGTGTTGCACAGCAATTCCGGTGCAGAGTCTTTGTGAGGCAATGCGTGTGCTGAGTTGGTTCTGCTGGGACCACAGTTGGATGGCAGAACACCTTCAAGCCCACTTCCAAGCGTTTAGGACTGGAGTTGGCACCACTTGGGAGGGCAGTACTCACAACTGGCGGAGTCCAGGTGCTGGGTTCAAGGCTGTTGGAGCGTGGTCTGTCCCTGAGGGTCTGATCAGGGGGCCAGCCAACTAGCCCTTGATGTCACTCTGGTGGTCCTGGGTTCAAGATGCAGGTCCAGCCCTTCTTACTCAGGCAACAGGGCAGCACAGTAGGGCAATAGAGTGGTAGACCTTCTTGAAGCAAGGCAGCACAGCTGTCCTTCCTCTGAGTCCACATGTCTAGATGTGTACTGAAGAGTTGGATCTGAGGGTCCACTATCACTGTTTATACCTGGTACCCACTTTTAAGGAGCCGAAGTTTCTAAAGGATTCCCTTTGAAGCTCTTGAAGTATCCTGCTTCCCCTGTCCTGACTCCAAGCTGGCTGCATGAACAATGCAGTGGTGGCACGCCCTTTGTGTGAAGGCACAGCCTATTCATTTGCAAGAGGGGCTGTGCCCAGCTCTGCCCCCCCATCCTGCCTGTTGATGGCCCATTCAGTCATTCCTAAAGCCACTATTGTGTGGCTGTCTGGGAGATATAAACAAATCCCAGCTGCCAACGACACCCAGTCATGTGACCCAGGAACAGACTGCATGCATTAAATAGAGCAGGAAAATGCCAATATTCTAAAAGTGGCATTTTCAAAATTGTAACATAAAATCCAATATTACCATTAAAAAAGATTTTTAATTACAATTTCTAAGACACCAAACATGACATTCCTATCTGCTCCCAATTGAACTTTATCACTTATTAAATGTAATAAGGCAACCCAATGTTATCCTATGGGAGAGGTAGGCCTCACAGTAGTGAAAAATGAATTTAGGAATTTTCATTACTCGGACATGTAAAACTTGAAAGTACATGTCCAGACTTTTAATTACAATGCACCCTGCCATATGGGCTACCTAAGTCCTACCTTGTGGGTGACTTATATACAATGAAAGGGGGATTTGGGCACAGCAAGAGGTTTATCTTTGGCAGGCACGTGTGCTGCAGGCCCACTAGTAGCATTTAATTTACAGGCCCTGGGTATATGGTATACCACTTTACTAGGGACGTATAAGTAAATTAAATATGCCAATCAGGTGCAAGCCAATTTTACCAAGTATTAGGGATAGAGCATAAGCAATGTAGCACTGGTTAGCAGTGGTAAAGTGCACAGAGTCCAAAGGCCAACAAAAACAAATTCAGCAAAAATAGGAGGGGTGAAGGCACACAGTTTGGGTGAAGACCACCCTAAGGCTGACAGGTCTAACAGGGTCCGTGTGGAATGTCAATGAACCTTTATTGTTACTTCATAAGTATTTCACGATATAGCATGTAGTAATGCACCTTGTTGAGGCTCAAGTGGGAATGAAAATTGTCAAAGTAAAGACAATACTTTGGTGCTTCACAGCTAATATGAAAAAATGTCATACCTGCTGCAGGGAATATTATGTGTTCCATGAACCTGGCCTCTCTGGAACATGGCTGACATAAATTCAGAATTTCATATCTTACTTCCCACTTAATCATCCTAGGTGATGATATCCCAGTGAGAAGGACTGTCTACAAGAACATTTAGTGCCAGGTTTTTTCTCCAGGGCTTACTGTCGCGGAAGTCATCAAACACTTTAAACATGATAACTACTTATTTCCCTTGGCACACTTTTGGGTGGGCACACAGGCTCTGCATTGGAGAAAAGGCTTTCCCATTTTGAAATGTAGGAGTAAGGAGCACTCTGGGACTGTTTTTAGTAGGGAAACGGGAAGTGCTGAAAAGGTGGGTAAGATTGCTCCTGGGAACTTTTACCCCAAAGGAGCTAGACATGCCCCCTTCACAGTAACTAGTACCAACCATATTTGTGGCACAACAAGGCAATCTCCTCAAAACACTTTCTGGACCTGTGGAAGAAGGGCGGAACCTGCTTATTGAGACCTGTGAGGAGACCTGAAGGGCTGGCTCTGCTTCTACTGGTACTCAGGACAAAGAAGTGGACTCCAAGGTCAGTTGACTGACCTCCTGTGTGGCTACAGGGACACAACAAGCTTCAAGAGACCTTTCTGCTAAAATGCCCAACTGATCAGTTGCAACTAGACCTGGATGGGAGTCTGTTGGTGGCCCCTGCTTTTGTGAGTCTTCACCTTCAAGTGTTGTCTCTGAGGTCTTGGGACTCTTGGCCGTGGGGACTTAGAAACATTCTGACTTCCAGATGCAGGAGGACGGTAAACAAACACCTGAGCTAATCCAGCCAAAGATTGACTTTGCTGGGCTGAAGACATACAGTTTTCTCACTTGTAGCTTTTCTGCAGCATAAAAATCCATTTCAGTGAGCCCTCGATGAGAAGGTATCCAACCTTGTGGAACTCATTGTCAGATACAGTCTACAGCTTTTTTTAATGTCACTCTAGTGGTGCAGGCCTCTCAATCTTATTTACGAGGCCACGGAAAGCCACCCTGTGTGACTTTTCATGGCCTCGTAGATGTGGTGTAAGACAATGCAGCACAAGTCGCTGCGTTGCCTCACACTGCATCGGGGAGGTGTGCCATGGACATTGCGGTGGGTGTTCCCACTCAACTCTCATGATTTTGACACATTCCCAGATTTGCAACATAGAGTAAATCTGGGAATGTGTCAAGACCGTGCGTTTCCCCAGTGCAGGTGCAACAGTTGTTTTTGTGAAGGAAGATGTCCCTTCCTGTGCTAAAACAACCTGATTTCAATGCTTGTGCCATGGCGCAAGGGTGTATGTATTGGCAAAAGGCTGCCTCAACGGTGCCAGCACAAAGAAAAGGACATGGATGCATTGTATTGCCATAAACTACGATGCATCCCTGCACTTTCCTTATGGTGCAGTTGGCATGCGGTGCCTTGTAGCATCATTTTCTTGTAAATGAGCCCCTAAGTGTGGATGTAGAAATTATGACCGGGCAAAGGCGTGAAAAGTACCTGGTCAGCCAGAAGACTTTCCTGAGCATGTAATCTGACCTCTCCTGAATGCCTGCCCAAGCTTTTCCAGCAAAAACGAATGGCTTCAGTAGGACTTCGCCTAACCACTATTCTGCTTCAAGAGGACTTTCTCATTTACACTCTGCAACCTTGCCCTGCTGAAGGATTTTGACTTCCATGCCAGAGACTAAATCATAAGGTAAAATCTTTCCCGCCACAAACCTGCTTGACTTATCTGACCAGTGATCCATCACAGTTGGCTTGAAATCATGCCTAGCTCTCAGTCACCTGTGAACAGTGACTACTGATTATTGTTTTACTTTTTTTAGGCTTTTTTTCTCCTAAATATTTTAAAATGTATATCTCTGGTTCCCCTTTATGGATTTTTGTTGTTTTGATGAGCTTTATAATTAAAGTTTACTCCATTTTTATAAATTGAAGTGGGGGTTTTATTGTGTTGTGGTTTTGACTTTTTAAATATTTATATTCTTCTAAATGCTTTACACATTCTCTTTAAGTTAAGCCTGTCTGCTGTGTGCCATAGCTACCAGGGGTTGAGCTTAGGTTTAAATTATTGACACCTTTGCCTGGACCTAAAAGGTTAGTGACTTTATTACTTGTGGTAGACTACCATCCACTCCAAATAACAATTCCACCTTGAAGGAGTTTAATAAAGTGAGAAGAAGAAATAATTATACTTGGGGTGTATAGACAGCATGAGAACAGAATACATGTCAGTAGTATTAGGTGAGAAATGGAAAGAGGGCCAGGACCCTAGAGGAAACCTGCATGAGAACAGAAAAACCCTGGGTGACTCCAGGCATGAGAGTAGAAGGAGACATTCAGGGTAGAAAATATAATATCTACGGCTGAAAGGGTGCAAGCATGAAATATTAAAATCTCGGGATAGGAAGAAGTGACACTAAAATTGGGTGGCAGGAGGATAGAAAAACTGGAGGGAACCAGGAGGAGATAAAAAGGCAGAGAGAAAGAGAATGAGGGAGAGAGAAAAGGGAAAATTACCCTTGGAAAATATATATTGCAGTAACTGAGAGTGTGATGTGAGGACGGAAAGGTTAAAATGTGTTTATGATGAAAACATGTGTTAATTACGTGGCTAAGGAAAAAAGAGCAGAGGGATTAGTAATTCTGTGCGACTGGAGAAATTAAGGCAGAGAGGCAGTTATTAAAGAAAGGAAGGGACCTAGATCTTTGAGAATATAGAAAGTCATGTGTAGGTGAAAGTGAAACAAAGAGAAAGAGAGAGCCAGTAGAGTAAATATGGGACTAAAGTTACCCAAATGTGAGAAAACATAGAGGCCCAGATTCTCATAAGTGTCAGGCAATGCAGTCCAGCACCCAAAGATGCTGTGCTGCGTTGCGTGACAGGGAGGGAGCAGGAGAGCACCATATTCTTGTAGAAATGTCTCTCTCCTCCCCTAGCCCTAGCGCCGGCGCTGATTTCAGCTTCCGAGCGCCAAGCACACACTATAGCGCCATAGCACTAGGGTTTGTGCGTGAGTCTAGCATAGGTTTTGTACAGGAAGGGAATACTTCCTGTACAAAATACTGTGCTTAGACAAGTGAAAAGCTTTTCCTACTTTGTATGTGTGCTGCACAGTGCACCACGCATGCAAAGTTAGAAAAGCACGGAGAAATGAAAAATGTCCCCTTTTAACACCCATTTTTCAGCTGCATTAATTTTTGGTGCTAAATCCTTTCAACTGATGTTTGAAAATAGGGTTTAGCGTCAAAAAGCTTGGGTGGTAACACTGGTATGCCCATGTACCACCCATGAAACGCTCCCCTGACGCAAAGTAGTGCAAAACAGCCTTTAGCGCTGCTTTGCGTTACTTTTCCATACAAACCAACTCAAATACCAATTTGCTTTGGTTTGTGAATGCCCCAAAAATGTTTAGCGCCGCTTTAGCTTTACAAAAGTAACGCTAACCCGGCACTAAACCTTTGAGAATCTGGGCCAGAGTGTGGGAAGTGAGACGTAGAAAGAGAGACAGAGAGAGAAAGAGAGATAAGATCAGTGGCGGCTGCTCCAGCAAATCTGTAGTGGGACGGGAGCGGGGAGGAGGTAGAGGAGTGTAAAAAAATAAGATCACTTACCTGCCGGCCAACCGGCTGCCTATGTCCTCTTTTCCTGGCTTCTCTGCTGACAGGAAGCACTCAGGTTCCCTAAGCCACTCACAGCGATGCAATGCAGCGTTGTGATTGGTCTGAGCATTGTGGCTCGGCGCTCAGACGGGGACTGGGAGCCTAGGCATGTTCTCCACCCAGGCTGTAATGGAGCCTGGGTGGAGAACATCAAAGTGCACATGAATGTTTGGCCGGCCCGAGAGGGCCGGCCAAACATGCATGCGCACTTAGGGGGTGCCACCACTCCTACCCCCTGCGCTGCCCAGCCCCGCCCTGCCCCACAAAACTGCCTCAGCACAGAAACATTTAATGATAATAACCTCGCGTTATCATTTTATTTTTCTGTTTTTGCAGTGCTGAAAGGCAGTGGGACGACGCTCCTCCTCCTTATCGGAGGAGCCGCCCCTGGATAAGATGTTATAGTAATTAAGTTCAATTAAGTGTTCTTGTACAGAAAATGGTTTCTTGAGACTAGGCTGAGACATAAAGCAGTAAGAAGCTAACTACCAGATTCCAGAAACAAGTCAAGGCTTTAGGGCTCGATAAAATGATGGTAACTATATAATAAAGCCTTGAGTGAAGCTGCTGTCCATTTCCATGAGTTAATTGTGTGTACTTTCCATTCTAATTGTGCAGCTGGCCTTGTCAGCCCGATACGAGATGATCATTAGAATATGAGGTGAAAACAAGAGAAGGCCAGCCAGAAGTGTGAATGGCATTTTTCTTAGCACTGCAGCTAAGTTTCAGGCAAGCTACATGACATAATGGAAAACATGGCAAGCAGTACACGAAAAGCAATCAAACGCGTTGTTGATTTTCTGATATTTGATAACGTTAGGTACCAAATTCACCGTTTGTAGCATCTTTCGAACAGAAGCTAGCAAATTCGGATTTATTTTTTATCCATGCTGCACTTAAAATTACCCCTCGCAGCCTTTACAGGAAACTTGGGCTTTTAAGCACAAATTATCTTTTTATGACGTTGAGTGATAGTGATTTGTAGATAGATGACATTCATAGGTCTTTCTAATCAGCAGAATAAGGATAATGTTTAATTATCTTTAGCATTAATATAACCTTGACACATCATATTCTGGCTCTTAATATATTACTTTTAGCCATATATTGCTTTTGAATACCCATCCCTTCTTTTTGAGCTACTCATCCCTAGCTCTAAGGTAGAAGACATCACGGCTGTTAGCTGCCAGTCTCATTGATTAGCAAATCTTTGTTCAGAGACCTTGACCAGTACATAATTTCTGACTGCTTGATTAATTGGCCTACCTTTTTGTAGCTGTTGCTTGCCGTACACGTACGATATCTGATCTAAAATCTCCTGGAGTTCTTTCCATGGTTTTCGTTATAGGATGCATATTTTTGAGCCTATGTTCCTGCAACAATTTTTACAATGACTTTTAGCGGCGGGGGACAGGAATATCTTTTCAGTGAGCAAAACTAACGGTCCTGTACAGTCTTCAACAGGTAGGAGGATTCCTGATGCCACCTGGGGCTCTCTTGATGACTTTCTTTCCACTACACACACCTCTTTTTTAGCCAATGGTCGTACACCATCTTTTATGATGTTTTTAAAGGACTGGGGACATGAATATATTTTTTGAAGGCATATTTTAGGTTGTTCAGTCTCAACACTTATTATTAGGCGTTTACTCCAAATTGATTTTAAATTTTATGATGGGCTGCTGAAATAATTAAATATGTTTTTTTGAAATTGTGCCATTACTCTTAGTCCCTCCATTGTGGAGCTTCATTTCTATTATGGGGTCATTTCATGGGTTCCAAGTTCGACGCGACTGATACAAGGCCACTGACTGCTACTCTTGAACCTAGTATGAGGGAACCGTTTTAGGTTCAGGTGCTTCTTAAATACTTACTACATATAAATCGCTCTGGACTATTTATGAGTTTCCAGTTCAGAAACATTTTTCTCTGCCTTTCTCTCTTTATCCTCCTGGTGTAAATTCGAAACACCCCCACTGGGCTGGTTTGTCCTCTGTTCCTGACAAAAATGTGTTTGTGCATTGAAACATGACCAACTTTCATAACTATCATAAGTTTTATAATGCAACTTACATTCAAAGTGGAAGGCAATCACTCTACAGTCTTAGGTTCCTGACCTTTTTGACATACGACTGCAAGTGAGGGTTAGTTAGTAGCAGACCTTAGTAAGACACACATGGCCACCCAACCCCGAACGATAGAGCACCAGCCAGAAGCGCAGTACACCGTAGCCAGCAGCAGCATTGTTCTTCTGTTGCTCCTGTGAGGGATCTCCTGAACACCATGGAAGATAGAACTTTGGCTAATTCAAATTTAGGTGTACTTTCAACCACTTCGATTTTGGGTCTGATTGTTTTGCAGACCTTTGCCATAACAAATGGAACTTTTTCCTTGTTTCGAAAAGTTAGGTGATTTTTTTATCCATAGCAGGCGAGGCGGTTAGGACTTTTCTGCCTTTTAGAATGTTTCAGGGTGAAGGGTGCCTCAGCCACCTTTTCCGTTTCATTCCTGTTTTTGATGTCATTCCTAGGGTATCTGGGCACTTAGGGTGCTGTGTCTCCATCGAAAAGCCAGGTCTTGAGGTTCTTTCTGAAGTTCAGCAGGGAGGGTGCTGTGCGGAGGTGGAGGAGCAGGACGTTCCAGGTCTTGGCCGCAATGTAGGAGAAGGAGCGCCCCCGCTGCAAAGGATGTGGGGTGTGTGCGCGAGGGCGAGAGAGGCGGATCGCAGGTGTCTTGTGGGTAGGTGGAAGTTCAGCCGATGGTTGATGTACGATGGCCCTTAGTTGTGTAGGGCCTTGTAAGTGTGTGTGAGTGTTAGAAATGGGATTTCTGGTTGGCTAGGGCACGCGCCTAAACCAGGCAGAAATCACCACTCTAGTCAGGGCAAGGGAGTTACACACTGAAGATAACCCCTGCTCACCCCCTTGATAGCTTGGCAGAGCAGTCAGGCTTATCCCAGAGGCAATGTGTAAAGCGTTTGCGCAACACACTCACACAGCAACGACACACTAGGCACACCACAAAAGAAACTCCATACAAGGTTATATCAAAAATAGCCTTTGTTTTATCCATAAAACACATTAGAACATATCACATATATACACTGTGCCACCAGGCACTTGTCATTACTTTATAGGGATTATACACACCACAAAGCCAACAGGGCCACTGTCATAACATCACAACTCACAGTTAGTGAAGACAACCAGTAACTACTGGTAAGGGTACACTTAGCATGAACACATTAGGCATAAGCCATCAGTAGCAGTACTCAGCATAGCACATTATGCATACAATCATCAGTGCCCCCTAGTAAACACTTGTAAGGGGTGCACACATCATAAAATACCCTTATTGATATGGTACATACCACCATCTCCTCTTGATGCCACTAGGCACGTGTCCCACAAAAGTTGCATAGGTCCCTGTGCCCCTATTAGGGACTATGCGGGAGTTGGGTTCCTCTGTTCCTTCTACGTAGGTTTCCTGGGCCACCTGCCCACCTACACCAGGGAATACGATAATCCCCGCAGGCACTCGAGTGCCCGTTAATGGCGGCCCCTTGGGACCGAGACAAGAGGGGAGGCCTAGGTACCTTCACTTGGTAAGGCAGCCCTGGCCCCTCACAAGTATTCCAGCAAAGGCCAGCTGCCAGCACGGCGGGTCAGCCCTCCTCTGGCTGGCCTGGTGTCCATGCTGAGGACCAAAAGGAAAGGGGAATCGCCCCCAAGGTGGCTGTCTGCGATCATGCGGCATCATTGCCTGCAAAAATGCGGGAAGGGTGTGGATTCCGCACCGACCTCCCCTGGCCGGGACACCACGTAAAGCGGATCTCTAACCCGGAAAACCCTGGCTGCAAAAGGCTCTCCTCTGGGCTGCTACTGCGGTGGGACATGGAGCAAGGTCTCCGTCTGCTTCTCCCCTGGAAGGCGGCCCCGCCTACAACCCGGCTTTGTTCCTGCCTGGTTTCTGGTTTCGGCTAGGATTGCCGGGAAATGCCCAAGGCTCCTGCGGCGCGTCCGCAATGGTAGAATCCACGGGGCCCACGGGTTAGAACACACAGCGCCTCTCCTGCGCCTCTGATGAAAATTGGCTTCCAGGCACAGTGCAGGGAGTAGAGCTACACAAAAGCTCCTCCACTTGGGGAAGTGAAAGTGCCCCAGGTTTCGGCAGGGAAGCGCTCACCACGTGCTTGGTGGAAAAGCAAAGACAAAGCGCTCGCCCGGCGCCAAGTCTCCTAAGCACTGCAGGGCTGGACACACGGAGTGGTCACGACACCTCAGAGACCACAAGGAAGAAAGACAAGCAGCACTCCATACGTTCCCTTGCTGCTTGCAGGAGAAAGGGGCTGCACTTCTCCAGCGCTCCCAGCTCCCCTTGCAGAGAGCACTTCACCAGCGCTAAGCCTCCTCAAGGCCAGGGACACCAGCAAGGCACCAGCTGGTAGGCCAGCACAGGGTCCCTCTGAGCAAGGCTGCAGTCCTCTCCCAAGCCCAAAGGGCAGCAGCTCAGCAGTCCAGAGGGGCAAAGTCCCTAGGCGGTTCCTCCAGGCTTACAGCAGTCTGCTGGTCACAAGTCCCTTCTGTCCACGTAGTTCACAAAGTTCCACAGACATGGGGTCACAACCCCAATATTTATAGTACTAGGTATATTTGTTCTTCCCCTTGGCACAGGGCTCTGTGCCCAGTCCAAACCAGTTCTTGGGGCACTTACACATATCTTTTCAAGTGCACAACCACCTCTATTGTCAGTGTAGGCCCTGGCCCCAGACAAAGCACAGGGGCGCGGAGCCATCATTGTGGAAGGCAGGCACAGCCCTATTCAGGTTCAGGTGCTACTCCTCCCATCATTCCAAATGCATATCAGGCCTATTCAGCCTAGCGCTGACTCACCCAGACTCTCTGGAGCCACTGCACCTCCCCAGCCCCTGTCACTCCAAGGCCAGACAGTCCATACACAACAGGCAGGCACAAAGACACATAGCACACAGAAATGCCTACTTCTAAAAGTGGCATTTCAAAAATAGTGATAATAAATCTGTGAACACCAGTACGCAGCATTTATCACCACTATTCCAAACATACCAAACTTGATCATGCTACTCCTTTCATGTCAGGAATTACCACTGAAGCAGGGAATCCCCAATGCATTCCTATGAGAGGGCAGCTTCACTGCAGTGAGAAACCAAATAGGCTGTTTGTCACTACCAGGACATGCCACACAGTTAAGGCAAATGTCCTACCTTTTACCTACACCGCACCCTGCCCATAGGGCTAGCTAGGGCCTACCTTAGGGGTGACTGATATGTAGTAAAAGGGGTGTCACAGACGTAGCAACCACTTTATTTGCCACATCACAGCGGCAGTAAACTGCGCGCGCAAGCCCTGCAGTGGCAGAGGCCTGAGATAGGTTTGAAAGGCTACCTTGGTGGGTGGCGCTAGCAGCGCTGCAAGCCCACCAGTAGCATTTAATTTACTGGCCCTAGGTATATGAGATACCACTGTACGAGGGACTGACATGTAAATTAAATATGCCAAACAGGTGTAGACCAATCTTACCAGTTTACCATGGAGAGCACATGCACTTTAAAACTGAACAGCAGTGATAAAGTGCTCAGAGTCCTAAAACCACAAACAACAGATCAGAAAAAATACCGTAGGAAGGCAAAAAGTTCTGAGATGACCCTGCAAAAAGGGCCAAGTCCAACAGTGAGGATCTTGAACAGGCATGTCTTCTGGATGGGTAGCCAGTGGAGGTTTCTGAGGTGGGGGTGATGTGGGTCTGTCTGGGGAGGTCCAGGATGAGTCTGGCGGCGGTGTTCTGTATGGTCTGGAGTCTTTTGAGGAGCTTGGTGGTGATTCCGACGTAGAGAGCATTGCCATCGTTGAGGAAGCTGGTGACAAGTGCCTGCATGACTGTCTTTCTGGGGTTGATTGGTATCGATCTGAAGATTATGCAGAGCATGCGAAGGGTGGAGAAGCAAAAGGAGGTGACTGCGTTGACTTGTTGTTTCATGGTTAGTTGGTTGTCGAGGATGATGCCAAGGTTGAGTGCATGGTCTGTTGGGATGCCAAGGTTGCGTGCATGGTCTTTTGGTGTGGATGTTGGTCCGAGTTCCGCTGGTCACCAACTGGTGTCCCAAGCAGAGGTGTTCTTCTCAAAGTTTAGTACTTCTGTTTTGTCACAGTTGAGTTTGAGGCAGCTGTCTCTCATCCATCTGCTTACCTTGGTCATGGCGTTGCAGAAGTTGGTTTTGGCCTTGGAGGGGTCCTCGTGAGCGAGAGGATGAGTTGTGTGTTGTTGGCATATGAGATTATGTTGAGTCTGTGGGATCTGATGGAGTCTGTGAGGGGGTCATGTAGATGTTGGACAGGGTGGGGCTGAGGGATGATCCTTGGGGTACACCGCATATGATATTCTTGGGTGCGGAGGTGAAAGGAGGCAGTCGAATGCTCTGTGTGTGTCCTGAGTGGAAGGAGGTGATCCGCTTGAGGGCGTTTTGCTGTATGCCAATGTTGTGGAGTCTGTCAATGAGGGTGTGGTGGGATACAGTGTTGATCGGCGCAGAGAGGTCAAGAAGAATTAAGGCCACAGTTTCTCCGTGGTTGAGGAGGGTTCTGATGTCATCTGTGACGACAATCAGTGCAGTCACGATGCTGTGGTTGGCACGTAATCCTGATTGTGAGGTGTCAAGTAGGTGGTTGAGTTCCAGGTATTTGGTGAGCATTTGGTTGATGGCTTTCTTGAGTACTTTGGCTGGGCAGGGGAATAGGGAAATGGGCCAGTCATTTTTGAGGTTCGCTGGGGTCAGTGGAGGGTTTCTTGAGGAGTGGTTTGACCTCTGCGTGTTTCCATCTGTCTGGGAAGGTTGCTGTGGAGATGGACGTGTTGAAGATGCTGGTGAGTTCCGTGCTGGTGGGTTGGCTCAGAGGTTGAAAAGATGGTCGGGGCAGGGATCAGTGTGTGCCCTGAAGTGAATGGACAACATGATGGTCGTGGTGGTCTGAGTGGTGAGTGGAGACCAGGTGGTTATCGTTCAACTGGTGTTTGCTGGTTGAGTGTGGTTGTCGAGGTAGAGGGTGGTCAGTTGAGGATTGAAGCTGTTGTAGATGGTAGCAATCTTGCTGTGGAAGTAGTCAGAGAGGGTGTCGCAGAGTTCTTGGGAGGTGTGGATGGTGTTCTCTGTGGCTGCCAGGTTGGAGAATTACTTGACAATTTTGAGAAGTTCCTTCATGTGGTTGGCCGCAGTGTGGATGCGGTGAGTGATGGCTGCTCACTTTGCTTCCTTGATGAATCGTTCTTATCCTTACACATTCGAGTGCATCATAGGTCTTTGTCTACTTCTCGCTTTAAATAGGTTCTTTACATGCACTGGTTAGTCTGCATATGTTGACCATTTGCTATTATGTGCTACTTTACAATGAGCTATCAATTTACCTCAAAAAATGTAGAGGCTAAGTTGGACATGTTGGCCACCCTTGTTTATATGCCAGCCATTTCTGTTATCGTTAGGCATTTTTTCATCACTAAGCACATTCATAGTAGCAGAAATCAAAACACTAAGGCACCCATGTGTGGGGATAACCAAATACAAATCTCTAAACCTCTCAAATTGGATTTGTCAGATCACTTCTTTTTTTTAAACATTTCTTTATTGTCATTTTTATATTCATTCCACTGTCATGTTCATGGTATGTACACAATCCACCTCGAGGGGCAGGTAACCATAATAGAACAGAAAGCCATGTGGGTTGAGTACAGACGCAATATCACAAGTAATCAACTGTATAAAGTAATGCACAACCAATTAACAAAAGAGTAACTGCAGTGTGTCTACTACGACAGTAAACTCGAGATGATTGGGTGGTCATTTGAGGACCAGGGGTGATGACGCCAGGGCCGCATGCATCCACAGTTGTCCCATCCCAGGATCTACAGCGGGCCTAGTTGTGCACAAGCATGGGAGACAGATGAGGAGAGGGTTTCGCTGCTTTCATAACGCTCCAGGATGGGCGAGTGAGAGGGTGCTGCAATCAAACATGGGTGGGCAGGGAACCAAGAAGGAGAGGAGGTGTGATCTCTAAGCTCTAATACTCCCACCAACACTCAAGTGATTCCATCCACGGATGAGGATGGGGGTGAAGAAAGGTCTCTCAGACTGCCTCGAACACTCCCATTTGATCATTAAGTTTGTATATCAGGTGTTCACAGTCTGCTACCTGTGCCAGTTCTGAGAGCCAGTTCAAAAAAGTTGGGAGAGATGGTTGCCTCCAGTGCCGGAGGGTGCACACCTTGTCTGTTGCAAGGGCTGTCGCAAGCCAAAGTTGCACATGTTTGGATGAGGTCACACAGTCTGCCATGTCATGAAGGAGAGCCAAATGCATTGAGTGGTGTATAGTCAGTCCCTGATTAGAGAGAGTTGACCCCTTCTTTATTTTCATGCTAAACCAGAGATGGAAATGCTAACATCTGGAGACCTTCGGGAGATGGTGCACTGAACATGGCTATGCAACCTAGTTACATTTCAGAGGTTGTATTATGATGGTGGATATGAGGAACACAGTCATGAAGACAATGGCTGGGGCAGGTTTGTGGTTAAGATAGGGTAGTTGAATGATCTGCCAAATGTGTTGGAACCCCTGGGCTATAATCTTACTAGTCCTTTAGGTACATATTTAAGACGGTTGTGGGCTTTGGGTTGAGAAGATAAAGGTAGTGTCACTGTGATTTGTTTGTTGGTGATAGTGGTTGCAAATACTGTGGGGCAGAGATGATCATGTCTATTTCGGTGTTGGATGGGTTTTTTAATATAAAGATCTAAGGGTGTTTTTGGCTGTGCCATGGGCGTGATCCCTTAGTACACGAGGAAGGTTCAAGGACATCGTTTCAATGCTGTACACTGTGAGGTAGAAAAGCATAATGCTTTTATGTCCTACCACGTCCACGGAGAAAAGTGTTGTGATGGAAAAGAATACATCTGTGAGAATTTCTCTGTGTGTCAACTGTCCATAACACTGAGAACACTGCTTCCGCCTTCATCTATTGAACCATTTATCGATCCCTTTCAGAGATAAAGATTAAAGTCTGCCCAGTGTGCTCCCAACACATGTGGATCCAAAGGTGAAGCAATGTGTCATAATCAAACATTACCATTTACAGTTCTTAGTTTGTAAAAATATCATTCTAAAATGGGACCAAGTTTCTCATTTTCCAAGAAGTACGAATTTAACTCATCCATACTGCTGCAGTGGGCTTTGAAAGCTGGTCTGCAGGAAAAGCTGCTTTTGTGGCAGCAACATGTGCCACAGCAGTGTTACCAATCAAAGCAAACGACCCCATGTTGTTCCCCCTTGAAATGCAGTGGAAAGCAAGCGGTGGCCCAGCACAGACACTGGGCACCACTCGTGACTGTTTCTACAACAGACCTGACCTTTCCCGAAGGGTGCTTGGGCAGATGGTCGAGTGCAGCACATCCTGTCGTCACGAATAATGCGTAAAATGCGCTTTTTCAACAGCCTCGACGAATATATACCAATATACGCGTGAGGTACAAAAATGTTTTTTTCTTCTTCCTACATTTGGCTTTTCACGAAGTGCGCTGCCACCATAGCTTGTAGACGCTCTGATTACAAATGATATATTTAATTAATACATTATATATTAATTGAATTATAAATAATTCTATATAAGTAATAATGCATATCGAATGAAAATGGTATACATTTCCTGTTAGTGCGCTCCAGTAGCTTAGATACATTTTACTTTTCTTACAACTTGCCGTTTTTTCATCTCCCCGTATTGCCTAAAGAATAAAATGAATATCCCAACAAATGTAAGCACTTCGAGAAACACAATTTGCAGCACAAATCTCTCTTTGGTTGTTATTCAATGTTCCAGGCTATGACGCACGGTGGCTCTCACTCGGGGAAATAAACAACTCGTGCCTAAAGACAACAATAAAGTGTCTGAGGCAGAATATTGAGATATTTCTGTTGCCATCTTGCCGTTCCATCGGTTACTGTGGTGACTCATTAAACGTGGCTGTAGCCGGCCCCTTCCCCATAACGACCTGATGTCCTGCTCTTGTGCAATGTGGCTGTAATTGGATGGATGCCGTTGCCTGCAGGGAATGTAGTATTTTTGGATTTTAATGGCTCATTAGGCATTTATTCGTTTTACTTAAGAACGCAGCCATTTGTGAAAAATGGCTCTTTAAAAACAGAAATTGAAGTGCTTCATTATCAATCAGAGAACCTGTTTACAGGATTCTTCTGTACTGCAGACTTGTTGTCAGGTTTGTGACTTGTGTTGCATGAGACTCTTGCAGGGAGGTCAGAATGTCATGCCTACAATATGCACAGGTAAGCGGTCTTGAAAACCTCCACATTCACCTCAAATTAGTCCCACTTGCCCCAAAACCCTTCCTTTCCTCCCATGGTGGAAAGTTAGGGATTGATTTACAGCTTTGTGGACGTGCGGGTACTCTGTCACAAATGTCAGTATTAGGAAATAATGCACTTGTAATAGGGCAGGTGGGGTGACTGTCACCTTTGGGACCTAGCACCCCACCCATCAAACCCTAAATCAGGCCCTTGGTTTGTTCAGTAATAATTTCTACTCAATTCTGTAGCTGCCGTGTGGGCTTTTGGGACCCTCTACCAGGCTTATAGCTAAGTCCAGTTGATTCTGGTTAGATCTTTGAACTGGGCTGGGGGATGGGCCGGCCCTCCTCTTATAGAGGTGCCACATGCTAAACGAAGTGAGCTTCAGCTCCACACCAGAACCCTCCAAAGCAAAAGTTAGCCTCCCATGCCTCCCATCCCTTCCCAACATGGCTGACCCTTATCATCCTTGACCTCTGTAAGAGGAGGGCCGGCCCATCCCCCAGCCTGAAGAACTACCAAGCCCCAAGAATGAAGCCGATAGCACCCCAGGGAGGGAGGGATGGGAACTCATGTGGCGAGGAAGACTATACTCGGAGTAATGAAGATTACCGGTAAGTAAACGGGGCATTACCTCCTCATAAGTCTTCCTCGCCACATGCTAAATGAGTGAGCACATACCCAAGCCAAGAGGCTATATAGGGGACAAGAAACCAACGACAAGGAGTACATGACACCAAAACAGGATTTAATCCAGAGAAGAAAAACAAACAGATCAAATCACACAGGCCCAATACAAAAAAGGCCACAATCATGGGACGGAGGACCAAGCCCCCAGAACTGCCTCTGCAAAATCCCCAGGAGGAGAACCACCCAAAACCACCCGGTAGTGCTCCATGAACATGTGCAAGGAAGCCCAGGTCACAGCCCGGCAAATATCTTCGGTAGAGACACCTTTAAACAAGGCCCAAGACACAGAACGTCCCCGGGTGGAACGACCCCGAACCCCGGCAGGGAACTCAGACCTCTGGGACTCGTAGGCAAGCAAAATAGCTTTCTTAATCCACCGACTCAACGTGGAGACGGAAGGCTTGTGACCAGACCAGACCGGGCCAAACGTCACAAACAAATTGTCACAACAACAGAAGGCGGCAGTGCGGTCCAGATACACCATGACTGCCCGCCTAACATAAAGCAGAGACAGAGAAGCATCTGAGCCCGAGACATCCCCCAGAGGAAAAGAGGGCAAAACCACCTCACGGGAGCAGTTAACGACCGAAGGAACCTTGGGAAGAAACCTAGGGTCAGGGTGCAACACCAGTCGATCCGGGAGAACCCGCAAGAAAGGAGGAGACCGAAGGAAGGAGCCCAGTTCTTCCATCCTACTAGCCGAAACAATTGCCACCAAGAACACCACCTTGAAGGTCAGAAACTTGAAATCCACCGAGCCCAGTGGCTCAAAGGGGACCCCCTGGAGGGCCCGCAAAAGCAAGGGGAGATCTCAGAGCGGAGCCAGGCAAACAGCCCGAGGCCGCTGCAAAAAACAACTCTGCAGCAAGCGAGCCACCAGAGGGTCGAGGCCGTCCAGCCCCGGACTGCGGAAAACCCGCAAGGCAGCCCATTGAGCCCGCAGAGTGGAAGGAGCCAGACCCAGGGAAAACCCCTCAGTGAGGAAATCAAGGACCTGCAAGGGATCCACCGAAACCGGGTCGACCCCGTTCAGCCCACACCAACGAGAGAAGGAAGACCAATGGCGGGAATAAGACAGCAGAGTAGAAGACCTACGGGAACCCTGCAGCAAGTCCACCACCCCCACAGAACAACCCTGAGCCAGCAAGGTCACCCTCTCAAGAGCCAAGCCTGCAGATGGAGCCGGCACAACATCCCCACAGGGAGTGGGGGGCCCCGCTACGGATAAGGCAGATCCGGGACAGCCCAGCACTCCTGAACATCCAGCTCGCTCAGGAGAGAAAACCAAGGTCGGCGAACCCAACCGGGAACAACCAACCGGACAAACGCCTTCTCCAGGCGGATCTTGCACAGGATGCGCGCGATCAAGGGAAACGGGGGAAATGCATACAGGAGGCCGGCCGGCCGGCCAAGGGAATGACACTGCATCCACCCGCCAAGCCCCTGGGCACGGACGGAGAGTGCAGAAACAGGGCAGGAGAGCATTGAACTCGTCCGCGAACAAGTCGATCCGTGGACGGCCAAACCGTGTCACCAGCTGCCGGAACACCGAGAACCTCAGGGAGAGGGCAGACAGAGGTGGAAACACCCGGCTCAGGTGATCCGCCACAACTTTCTCCCTCCCCGGGAGATACACCGCCCTGAGGGACAGGACCGAAGACTCCGCCCAGGACATCAGCTCCTGGGTCAGCAGCCAAAGGGAGCAAACCCGGTACCCCCACTGATGATTGATGTACCCCCGTACCACCCGATTGTCCGTCCGGACCAACACATGCTTACCCTGGAGAGAAGAGGCAAACTCCAGGCACGCCATGAGAACCGCCTTCAGTTCCCGAACGTTGGAAGAGCACCTCGCCTGAAGCTGATCCCACTGACCCTGAACAGACCAGGAACCCAGGGTCGCCCCCCCAGCCCAGGTGACTGGCGTCGGTCGTGACCACCCTGGACGGAGAGACCAGGAAGGGGAGACCCCTAGAGAGGTGGGCCTCCACGAACCACCAGCCCAGATCGGCACGGAGCTGCGGAGACACCACCACTGGAATGTCGTAATCCCCCGAGCAGGGATCCCAATGGGCCAAGAGATGATTCACCAAGGGGTACAAGTGGAGGCGAGCCCAAGGCAGCACATTGATGGTAGCAGACATCAACCCCTGAACCCTCAACCATTGATGGACAGGGGCGGAATCCAGACCCAGGAGAGAACCCAGATCCCGCCACAAGGTGTCCCGCCGTTCCAGAGGCAAGAACACCATCCCCCGGATCATGCCCAGATGACCCCCAATGAACACCAAGTCCTGGGTCGGCAACAGGTGAGACTTCTTGAGATTGATCAGGAAACCATGGGAGGACAGAACTTCGCAGACCCTCTTGATGTGAAGCGTACCCTTGGAAAAAGAAGAGGCACAAATAAGCCAGTCATCCAGATAAGGAAAAACCCTGATCCCCTCCCTGTGGAGGATACCCACCAAAGGGGCCAACACCTTAGTAAAAACCTTCGGGGCAGAGGATAAACCAAAAGGAAGTACCTGGAACTGGTAGTGGAGGCCCCCCACGCAGAATCGAAGGAAGCGCTGAGAGGATGGGTGGACGGGCACATGGAGGTAGGCGTCCAGAAGATCCAGGGATGCAATCACCTCCCCCTGGACCAGCAGCAGCAGAATCTCCTGCAGAGAGAGCATTTTGAATTTTACATGGGGAATAAATGAATTAACCTGCTTCAAGTCCAGAACAGGACGATAGTCCCCAGACACCTTCCTCACCAAGAACAGGATGGAATAGATCCATCTGCCCCTCTGGCGCACCAGAACAGGCCGAATAGCCCCCTTGGCGAGAAGATCCTGAACGCCGGCCAGCAGGGCCACCCGCTTCACAGGAGAGGAAGGCAGCGGGGTGGCGCGGAAAGCGTCCAGAGGAGTTGAGCTGAACACAATGGAAAAACCGTCCCGGACAATTTGGAAAGCCCACTAATCCGTGACGGATGTCCCCTAAGCCGAGATGAAATGATGCAGGCTTCCACCCACCGGACAACCCACCGGCGGGACCAGTAGATAGTCAGGTTTTAGAGGCGGGGGAAGAGGCAGCAGGCTGAGACCGGGATTTGCTGAAGAACGGGGTGCCCCGGCCGCGACCCCTCCCTCGAAAGGGCACACTGCCCCTAGTAGTAAACGAGGCAGAGAATGCCCTCTTAGGACCAAAAAAACAGCCCCTGGAGGAACGGATGGGCGCCAAAAGCTTCCTGTCCTCCGCGGACTTCTTCACCATGTCCTCCAAGGAAGCGCTGAATAGCTTCGAACCCGAAAAAGGGATTTTCATCAGGATCACCTTCTGGGCAGCGTTATATATCAATGGGGTAACCCCTCTTGTGCACCTCTTTACTCAAATATGCTCAATGTTGAAATGAATTGTGCTCTATGATTTGATTCAATCTTACTATTGTGACGAAATAAAATCACAATAATTTTTGGCATATCTTAATGGTGGTGCCTTACCTTTTTTGAGATAACAAATAGCATTTCTTGTGTTTTTGTATATGATACGAATGTCCTCCACTGTGACAATTATTTATGTACCACCTTCTGGGCAGCATCAGCCTTCCAGTGGCGAAGCCAGACTTGGCGATGGGTCTGAATTCCAGCGCCACCAGCCGCGGCTGCGGCCCCCAAGGTATCGAAAGATATATCCGAAAGAAGTCTAGTCTGCTGTGCCATCAGTGCCAAGGTAGGAACAACATCAGCCCCCTGGTCCAGCAACTTCGCCAAAGACTGGAAGTCCTTCAATAAAGACTGGACCGTGTACAACAAGTGCCTTTCCAAACGGGAGCATCAGCTCCACACCCGCAATTGCCAGAAGCACTCAATACCCCCTTAAGAGCCCAAGCGCGCCCGCAACCCGGCAGGACGCCTCCACGGCCGCAGGGGAAAAGACAGGCCGCGAGAGCATAGCACAACTCCCCCGCGGCCGCCCCCTATTAACTCCTGGCTCGCTACAGCAGAGCCTAACCGCCGCCAAGCAAGTGGAAACGGGGGAAAGAAGGGGGAGGATCCCCACGCCCACGGGCCCGCTAGAGGGGGGCCTCCACCCAGGGACCCATGCTCCTGCTAAAGCAGGACCCCAAACTTACCTTAAAGCGCACTTGGAGAGCCAGTGCAAAACCAAAAAAACAGGTTGGGGGTTGGGCCGGCCCTCCTCTTATAGAGTTCAAGGGTGATATGGGTCGCCATATTGGGAAGGGATGGGAGGCATGGGAGGCTAACTTTTGCTTTGGAGGGTTCTGGTGTGGAGCCGAAGCTCACTTCGTTTAGCATGTGGTGAGGAAGACTTACGAGGAGGTAATGCAACCCCTTGCTCAAATACCACTTTTAAAAAAAATAAAAGGACACACTACAAAACCAATTAGAACTTCCACCAGGCCAATTGACTTCAAACATTTCTCTCTCAAAAATATTTCATTAAATACCTGGTTTTAACTCCTGCTGTTAGCAGAGGTATAATGAGAGCTTAGGAAAATGGGGGAACGTCTCAACAGTTAGTTCCATGTCAATGGAGGGACCGAGTCAGGTGCATTATAGGTGGCACCACAGATAGAAAAGACAATGTTCCAGACACATCAGTCTCCTTTCGGACATGAGAGACGCTCTGCTCACAGCCCTGATGGACTCCCAAAGGCACTGGACGGATTGCCTAACACCCCTATCTGTCTTTTCCTCTTATTAGTTGTGCTGGTGCCAACCACACAGCAGGCATATTTCAAACCTTAACTAATGACAGGCAACTTGTATAAGGTTAAGTTTGAAACTATGAATTCAGTGTGTCCGAATCACTGGCAGAGCCAGTTTTTCTACTGGAGTTTTAAAACAATAGTACCTTTACGGAGTGCTGAAGTTGGCTTAGGCCATCAATAAGCCAATCAAGAGGCTCAAAATGCTGCCACTAACTACTCTTAAGACAGAGTTGGTGATTGTTTTGCCTCTGTCGGATGTGATTAGGGCAACAGATGTTAAGAAGCTCATGCCCACGTGCTGTGAAGTATTTGCAGCTGTTAATTGCCCTTTCCATATTTTCACTCCCTCACCTTTGGCTTTAGCCTATAATTGTGGGGTTCACAAGAAAACAATGGCTAATTCCCTCTGCAGCGAACCTCAACCACTTCTTCAGCTTTGAGCAGTGGCTAATACAGCTTAATTTCACTTCACCAAATGTATTTCTAAAACAAAAAGTAACCACTGTGCCAAAATTTGTAAATATCCCCTTATGATCTAGATCAATAAGTACAAGTCTGTCCGAGTTGCAAAATGGCTTTTGTCAACATCTCTATATCACAAATAGAAAGGGGCATGAAAAAGGAGCTTCCCTTCTATTTTCGAGCTGCATAGGGATGTGTCAATAGTTTGTGACCACAATTTAATTTGCAAACCATGGATCAGTTACCGTCCACCAGGTTTTTGTGGTACCTGATTCTCAAAGGGGAATCTATCCCTGCTGAAGCATTGTGGATGGCCCCTGGAATAGTGGAAAGGATCTTAATGGACAGCCACATGCTCCCTATGATGTATTCCATATAGGGAAACATTTTTTAAAGCAATGTTTCCAAGTAGGGAATGCACACACAAGGATGGCTTTCTTCACTCTCTTGCAGGCTGCGATCCCTGGGGTTTGCAACCATTGGCAGTGGCTTGCACAATGCCTTTTGCCTCATAGTTCCAAAATTCCACTCTGCTTTATCCGCGATTAGCAGGCTACACTGGTTGCTTGTGAAGGAATGCATAATTTTTAAAGCCTTATGCTTTGCTTAAAAGACTCTTCACGGGCAGGGACCTGATTTTCTGAAGAAGAATTTGAGATGGTATGTGCCGGGCAGGACCCTTCGTTCCAGCTCTGCCATGCATCTAGTGGTGCCACCCTTTAAGCGGTCCTCCTGGGGTGGCAGAAGTTTCATTCGGTGCACAGCTCTGAACTGGAATCGTCCTCCTCATAGTCTGAGGGCTGCTGCCTCTCTGTTAGCATTTAGGAAGTCGTTAAAAACATGGCATTTCTCCCAGTAAATGTTTGGTGGGGTTTCACTGTACCTGGTCACTCACAGCGCCAAGACGCCTCTGGGTAATCACTGGACTTAATTAGTTATCTCATTCATTCATTAATATTCATGATGCAGGTAGTTTCGTGACATCCTGCAAATATGTTATGATGCAACTGAGATCAGTTGCATCACAAAATGTAGCCCTGTTGACAAACCAGTCTGCATGCAATTTGCACCTTCTGGTTTATGAACAGGGCTTTGTACATTAGGACCTTAGTAATTTTATGTTTTGTGGAGCACTAGGACAAGGCATGAAAGCTCCCAGTTAAAGACGCTACCTAGATGGATACAGATTGTGGGTTTGTTCATGCAGCGCTCAAAGCTACTGCAGAACTTCCTCAGAAGAGTATTGCGCACCATGTATCTCTTGCTGGCTTTAGCCTCCTGCTTTGACCTGAAGAAGTAAAATGAGAACCAAAAATGTGACTGAGTCCGAACATAGCACTTGGGACCAGGGATAGGTGAAGAATCTGTACTAGTTGCAAAGTGATCTCTGAATTTGTCCCACTATGATCTCTGGGGCCAAAACTGGTGGCTTCACAAGGCGCCTGATGATTAATATCTTCAGAATGCTGCCTTGCTTCGCAGAAGAATCAGAAAAGTGAGAGAGTAATAATTTTGACCAGTGTGCCGCAATAGACTTACCCAAGCCTTGCTTTATCAATTCACAATCAAACTGAATTTGTGCCTCGGCTACATTCTAGCACAAACATTAACTTTCATTAGCAGTTTGCCATTTCTTGGAGCTTTATGCCTGAAGATTTTAAAAAACCATAGCTTAGGTTCCCTAGTTCATTTAATAATATCCGTTGTGCCATTTGCTCTATTAAATTCATCTTGATTTTTATAAAAACCGATTGAGGTTTCATTTTGTTGGGTTTATGACTATAATGTTGTTTGCTTCTGCTTGAACGTAACACACATTTCTCATGGTAACTGCCTGGTTCTTGTGCCATAGCTATACAAAGTAATGCACGCCCTCCCCAAGGCTTTTTAAAACATCCTTCAGAGACAGCAGAATGGATTAGAGAATATTTACAGTTTTATTTTGTTGGGTTCATGACTATAATGTTGTTTGCTTCTGCTTGAACGTAACACACATTTCTCATGGTAACTGCCTGGTTCTTGTGCCATAGCTATACAAAGTCACGCCCTCCCCAAGTCTTTTTAAAACATCCTTCAGAGACAGCAGATTGGATTAGAGAATATTTACAGTTTTACTAAATTTGAATCATTGACAAGAAGAACTAAATAGAATGAGTAGGTAATCACAAGCTTTATCAAGTTTTCATATAGGAAAAAACCTTTTTGGCACAAGACGTGGTTTATCCCCATTTACATAGTTTGGAAGTAAGAGACATCTGCGATAATTTCTTTGGCAGAACAAAAATATTCAAAATCGTCTAGCATCTATGCTGAAATATTCTGAATATTAGTCAACACAACAGCAGTGTTGGCATATAAGTGATGGCATTGCTTTGACACGTTCATGAAGCATAAGTCTTCAGAGCCTTGAACAATATCAGTAGTCAGGGGCATACATTGCTGCCTTATTCTCCTAATGGTATGTACATCCTTTTTTTTTTCTCTCCTCCTGCTGTCCAGATCAAGACTCATGCAGTAGTATGGGTGGATTAGAGGTAGATTCTTTTTTATTATACTGGGATGTAGATTCATCAAGATCGGGGTATTTTACATTATTGTTGTCACTACAAAGAACCATCTATACTATTATGCAACATAGTGATTTCCATTGATGCAAGCTTTATTCCACCACCACACCTCCCATTTCTAGCCATTCCCCTTAACTTAGCTCTCCAACTGATCCATTTGTCAATTTGCCAAAATCAGGATTATTACTGCATAATAGTGTGTTGATATTTGATTGTAAATTTAGGCGTTTTCACCATTTTCCTGGTTATTGCTCCGTGCGGATTATGTTAGATCCATACATTGGCACATTTAAACGTATTCTCTGTTATTACTTTTTCTTTAATAGCAGTTTTTAAACCATGACAGTGTATCTACGTTACATCTAGATTGGGAGCTTATTTGAAACAGCAAGTTTGAAGAAGAATATAGCACATCTCTGGACTCTGTGCTCAGAGTAAGGCTGAGCATCCTCACTGTCAGGATTTAGCTGCTATTTCCATAATTGAAAGCACCCAGAGGGGAGTTCCACGACTTGCATGGATCACTAGGGCAGCCTTTGGAAGAAAGGGACATGGTCAAACCTTATAAAGTGCCCTATCCAAGATGATGGTCTGTCCAGGGATTGCTGCCTGCTGTTCCCAATTCAAGAGGAAGTTGTGTATTTTCCCGTGAGTTTAGTTCGTTTTTAAAACTTATACAAAGGAGGCATGAACGAGTGGTAAATGTGATGCAACACATTTGCTCCCTTATATTCCATTACCTTCATTGCCCTTTTGCTTCTATTTTTATCCCTGTTTTTTCCTCCTTGCAGTCATATATCTCTTTAGATTCTCTTTTGCGAAGGTCATGCTTGGTTATTTTCCCTTTCCTGATGTCAGGGAGAGGGTGGGCCCTTGCTTAACCCCTTCTGCATGAATCTTCATCTACAATCAAGAGCCACAAGATGGCTAACAAGGATTTTTACCTTTTGTGTTTTTTCTTGTGATCTGGGGTACTCTTAAGGAAACACTTGACATCTTTTACATCAAAGGCTTGTTATAGCTCTTTCACTTACACTTCAGTTTACCCTCAGCCTTTTGCAGTGGCGGCTCGCCGTGGGAGTGCTGCGGGGCGGTGGGGCGGGGGAGGGGCAGGGTGGGGGTAGTGGAGTCTGACATCCGACGGACAGGAGTAAGGTAAGTAATTAAATAAATAAAACAATTTACCTAGCGCGCGCTGCATCGCCAACTCGGCGATGCAGCGCGCGTAAGGTAAATTGTTTTATTTATTTAATTACTTACCTTACTCCTGTCCGTCGTATGTCGGACTCCACTACCCCGCCACCCTGCCCTTCCCCCGCCCCGCAGCACTCCCACGGCGAGCCGCCACTGGCCTTTTGTCCCATCACCTTTAATTGTTTTCTATCTCCCCAGTTCCCTCTATCCCTAACGCTTTCCATCTTTCACATAAACTAATAAACGCAGCGTGGTAAATGAAGTCCAGGAGCTTTGAATAAAAGTATGTCAGTGGAAGAGTGCCTGCATACTCTGTGATTATTCACTTTTGCACATAGAACACTACAGGGACCATACTGCCAGGACACCCTTGGGTAGCTGTTGCACTTGAGAAATCCCAATCAATCAGTCACTCAATCAATCAATCAATAAATAAATCAATCAATCAATTTGTTTTAATATCTTGTGATAAAACACAGGAGTGCTTACAATTTGCTATTTAATATGGAAGCTTCAGTTCTTCCGCATCTTAGTCATCCATACTCCATGAGTTAATGTAAGCATGTCTCTTATTCTATGACTGATTCTGAGTTTAATTTTGGGGGTGGGGGCAATATAGCCTTTTACAGCACAGATGCCTGGTATTTGTTGTCAATACTAAAAACCTATAATACACACAAATAATTTTGTTGATAACTGCTCTGGCATGAGATACATAACAGTAATGCAGGATGACAAGAACTAATCTGAATAAATCTTTGTGTACTTGCTCTTTCTAAATAAGTCTACTCATCCGGGAAGATTTGGAGTTTACTTTCAGTTTGTCAAATATATGTCCCATGGCTATATAAGAACTCTGGTGGAGATTGCTGGGTCAGTTCAATACAATCCTATGAATTGGTGTAACTTTACTGACAAACATGGCCTCCAAAGACATTATTCTAATGCTCAGTGTTCATATTGTAAAATCAGACAATTGTTTGCAATCATCTGCTTCATGTACTTAATGTTAGAACCATCCATGAAAACATGCTAAATATATTCATGAAAACAAACTAAATAGGCAAAACATTATAACTAGCACCTTTATCATGTTTTCATAGATACAACATAGTGAATGAAACGTTCTATAAATAAAGCGCATCAGCAGAATTCCAGCTATAACTTTTGGAAATGTTGCCTTTTCTCAGTTATTCATTAGAAATAAATTATCAAGAAAAATAGTACATGTCCTGTAATGCTCACACATAACTTTGTTCTCACGTAATATTTCTGCTTGATTGAAACACATTTCATCTTAATTTCACTTTTCTAAAGCCTATTTAACATATGGTATTTCATATAGCCCTCGGTTTCAACACAATTTGATTACATGGTCCTATATGCAAAAGAGAAGGACATTGTTCAATTTTATAGTAGCAGAAATGGTTGGTAGAAATTGAACACACATAATGCAAACCTAAAGATTCAAGATTGATTCCACTATGAGGCAAATTGGAGCTTTGCATTATATGAACTTGACTTCAGTAACACTGATATTTCTTTATGTATGTATTTATTAATTTATGAATCTGATTTGCAAAGCACTGACCTTAACATAGTGTTAGAAGTGAAAGTGAAGGGAGATGGAGGACAAAGAGACGGAGCTTGTGTTGTAATCCCAAAGATAGATTTGGATGGAGGTCAAGGGACATTACTGGAGTCCAAAAGAAGATTTCAAAGATGATTTTTGAAACCTCATTTGGAATTTGTTTAAGCAGGTTCCAGTCTGAGGTTGGCAGGACAGGTGTTAAATGTATCAAGTCTTAGTAGTGAAGGTATCCTACCCTGTGTAATTTGTATCCAATTTTCCTTAGAAACACCACATGCAACACCCCTAGAGGCCAACCCGCGGCTTCTGGCCAGCTCTAAGATCGGAACACTTTGAAGAGCTAGTGAAGCACGAGGCCATTCAGAGCCTGGTGTACCAGACAGAGGATTTTAAACTAGGTAAGTGTAACTCCTCCCCAGTGTTGATGATAGTAGGCAAACTGCCGCAATGGAATCCCAAATGATAGACCATAAGAAGCCCATTTCAGCCTCGATGGTAGGTGAGAGGGAAGTAGACCACAGTCTTAAAGATATTAACAAGTAAGGGGAACTCAGAAATTGGTCAGTCACTGGCCAGGTCTTTGGGGTCTGCACCAGTTTTCATTAGAATGTTGAGTAACAATGCTGTGTTTAAGATTCTGGAGGTCCACACCATGATATAAGCATTTATGAGTCTCATGATTGGTAGTTTGAGAATGAGTAAGTGCGATAGTATTAGGTCAATGGTTTTAAATAAAAAGTGAAGAAATTAACAGTTAGAAAATAAAAGTTAAAAATTCAAAAAGTCTCAAAATTACAAATCAGAAAAAAAGCAGATAGCCTGAAAACAAATTAAAAAACGTAAAACCATTTAAAATGGGTAAGTGTAAGAGAGAGCTTTAGTGTAATGGTAAAGATCTTCCTGACCACTAGAGGATCGACCTGGCCTTTAATTTCTGCATTAATAGGCCATGTGAATCACTTCCTCAGCACCGTCACCTACACTGGTTGATGGATTTCCTGAATATGAGGTTGAAGATATCCTACATTCTAGGTGGAGTAGGAGGCAGTTGTAGAATTTGTTTTCATGGAACGGGTATGATGTGCCACATAACTGGTGCAGTGCAAAACTGCCCATGTTATACACAAAACTAAAACCTAAATGCAAATGCCTGACACACAAAATTAATGTGCAATTTGCACATGAGTACTACGAAATGATTAATACACATGTTGTGTTTGGCACTGCTGTTGCAGGAGAATCTTTACTGTAGAATTTACAGTTCTCACATAGAATGTTTTCTAAAGTCAAAAGAAACACTTTTGAAAGTTTAACTTAGGAACCACCTTCACTAAACAAGAGATGAATATAATAAAATTATTTAGAAATAACCATTACACGTTGATAAGTAAAGTGACTGACATGTAATAATAAAACGTATATGCTTCATTGCAATTAAATGGATTTACAGTTATAACGTGTACTGTAATGCTAAGATGAGAATTAGTTATGTGAAATTGTACATTGCTCATGATTCCTAAATGTGTGCTATGTTGTCTATGTGACTGTGCGGGATATTGTTCTTAGCTCTCAATGATCCTTACATGTGTGCTATCTTAGTACAAGTCAAACGACAAGAATTATTCAATTTATGCATTAATATAACATGTATGCACTTTCAACGTTGCTCTCATCTATACCTACTACTGTGCAGTTTGATTGCTTATTGTGTGACCTATGCTATATGAACTAAAAGTACTAAAGAAAAGTTATATTCATATATGTTTAAGTGTGCAAACGCATATTAAATATGCATCATTGATTTAATATCTTAAGTTAGCATTTACTTAAAAGGCCTGAATTTCATTGTATTTCATTTCATAATTTAGGGTACTCCCGTATTCTGCTGACTTGCTTTCTGCAGGTGTTCTCATGCATTGCTAGCTTAGAATAAATGCATTTCTTGTAACAGCAATAGATACAAGTCTGGAAAAGGAATTTGACTATGAGCACATGAGAAACCTGTGGACAAATAAAAGACTATTATGCTCTAGCCTGAGTGTGAGACCAAGACGGTGTTCCCATGTCCAGTGTGGGATTTTTCTCTATTATTGCAGTGTGCGACATGTGAATACACCTAGAGATTGAAACAAAAACAATGGACTTCTATTGATGATGCATCCAAAGGGGTATTGCCCTAAGGACTTGTGGATTATAACTAGGGCTCCCAGCATTATGGTATTTATTTTTTTAACATTTTTGTCTGTATTTATCCGTATTTATCTTTTGGCCATCTTCTTGGTATTTATCCACATTTATTTTGTGTTTTGCGAATAAATGGAGTTATAAAATTGTATATTTCCACATTTATTTAACTGATAAGCATACACCTATACTTTGCTGCCTGTTGTGTTTTAGAAAATTAAGCAGCCAAATATTGAAAAAAACTACACCATGTTATGACTGCCACTCACCTGATCTCCAGTTTGTTCGAACTTGATGCCGTTAAGTCCCCAACTCCCCCGGAGTAAAATAGAAAGGCAGTAGATTAGATACACGGCCAAACTATATCACCCCAGGGGGGAAAGGGAATGGGGATGAGACAAGAGAGAGAGAGAGAAATGAAGAGATGTCGTCAGATGCCTCACCACACGGAAACTCCTTCTCTCTGGGAATACTGGAAATGTGGGTTCTCAAGGGTGCTGTGGGTTCTGGAATCCTGTCTCTTTTGAGTGTATGTGGACAGCGTGGCAATGGAGGAACTTCTAAACCTAAAACAAGAAAGAGGTCACTCACTGCATATAAAATACAAATGATTCAGAATCTTGACTACATTTGTTATAAGTACCTAAAGTGTTTAGATCCAAAGCTTGACTTATTTTGGGCCTTTCTAGACACTTAAGAATACGGACAATCGCAATAGAATATTCAGAACTTCTCCTTTTGTTTGCTCTCTCAAAAGACAATCCTTTTAGTAAATAGCATATAAATAAACAAGTTGTAAATAATCAGAGAGCTCAACACAAAAGTTCCATATCCAATACCAGCATTGAAGTTCTCAGAATTTTAGCAGTATTCACTTCGCAACTGCTTCTAGCACTCTGTCAATGTTAAAGTCACAAGTTCTAGTTCGGAATAAAGTCTTGATGCTAATCGCATCAAAAAGTAATGAAACAGACTCACCAGGAAGTGCTGATTTACAAATGTTGAAGATGCGATACCTTACTTTAGAATGAGAGTTATCGTCGTCTTTATTCAGGTCTTTTTGTTTCTTTTACAGGAACCGGAATCCAAGGGACTGGAAGAAGGACGGAGAAACAGGACGGACCAGCCGGAAGAGGGAACCAGTCCAGAAGAATTCCGACTGGAAGAGGAGCCGATCCGAAAAGGCCGCCGCGGAGAACTCTGGAAACCGGTGAGTGACTGGAGAACAACGAGACTAAGCGAGTCTCGGGGGGGCGGGCGTGGTTTAAATACTCTCGGGTGCAGACCGCTGGCTCACTCATTCATATGTCACGTTTGACAGTTAGCATGTGCTCACGTTGTCAGTTTACCATGTGCTCACATTGTCAGAGGAGTTCGAGAGCCTTCAACTGCCATTGTCTTTATTTGGATACTAGTTTCAAGTCACCTTTGACAATAATACTGCGTATTGGCATCAGTTTATTTCTATTGACCCTTTGTATACCTGCATGAGTATAGTAACGTTCTAATGCACATCATTATTATTGTAACAACTCAAAACCTGATTTAGGAACCTTAGCACTAAATATGCTAAAAACTAGGAACCTGTCTAAACCCTTTAGTACTGGGTGTTGCAGAGCTGAGCAGTGTTAAGACTCATGACACACCCACTGGTAAATATCAGTATTATACTACAAACATATGTTAACATATGCCTGTATTTAAGGAAATCTCAACATCGTTTTTAAACTCACTTGCTGTCTCTCTGCTCAGCTGTTGTCCTGGAAATCACAAAAAAAACAGCATAGAGAATCGCCCACGAGAAGCACAAATTTCCATATTTTTCCACTTTTAAAAATAAATACAGACAGGAAACATATTGTTTTCTGTCTGTATTTATCTCTAAAAATCAGTAGAAACAGAAAACTGTTAGCCTTAATTCTAACTTATCGACTACCTTGTTGAACACACCAGAAAATCTTCAGACTTGTCCCTGAATCCTGCTGATGACTTAGGATTTTCCTTGCAGACTCTTTGCTGAGTCCTTTTCTGCAGACCCTATGCAGAATTTCCCTTGGACTCCTACACACACCATGTCCTGAATCCCCATTGCCTTTGAATCGACTATTTTAGACATTCCCCTATGCCCCAATTTTTTCCCTAAGTGTGGTTTAGACTGACACTTCATTTTGACTCACTGAAGTCTCCTGACCGACCTTCTGCAATGCTACTGCTGGTGTTGCTAATACTCTTGTGCCTTACCCCTATTGTTTTCCATGAAGCTATTTGATTTCTGAACTCTAAGTATTTCTGTGCCTTGGTCTGTGCTGGAAAGAATTTGATTGCTAATGCATAGAAAAGACCAAATGATATTAGTATCAGAGCATCAGATTCTCCTTGTTTGTTTAATTCTTGTTCGTCTAAACTTCTTTAGGAGGCTTGGCCTCCTTGTTGCTATCTTGAATGTCTACTGTATGGTCTTAAGAGTGATTTATTTTAATGTAATTACTAATTTGTAATAAACACCATTGAACTGGGCTACCAAGTCGTGGCCCTCAATGTGTAGCCGAATCGGTTGCACCTTTAATTGAAATTGAATATTGATTGGACAAGTAATGCTAACTCTCTTTCCCCTCAGTTCGACTTATAAAGATCCATTGAAAGACCAAGATAGAAAGTAAGTAAGTGATTTATTGATCCAGCAAAGGAGGAAACCTAAACTCCTATTGAAAAAACAAAGCCTAGGCAAGGCGATGAAGACTTAGTGCTAATAAGGCAAAAGGCAATGATTAACAAAGGTTCTATAAACACACATACACAAGTACTGTCAGATTTTTATTCAATTTATTATGTAGAAAAATATATTTTATACTTTTGTTAAAAAATATACTTAAAGTTACCATAAGGTGACACTTGCTGATGAAGGATACATTATAGGTACTTTACAAATATTAATAAAGATGAATATTGCTGATACTTTCAAAAAATTCCGTCAGTACATATTACAGGTACATGTTTTGATTCAAGTATTTGGATTCTGGACATGAAATCATATTGGAAAAGCTTCTAATTAATCCTTTCATAAATGATGTAATAAGATATATATAAAATTAAATGGCGGTATGTTGGACTGACGCGCGTTTCGGCGAAGCCTTCTTCAGGATTCCGTCTTAGTAACCACTGAAAAAAATGAATACAACAACAGAACCTATGTTAACTGCCAATTGCCATTGCATCTAAAAACACTTTATAACAAATAAGGCTGAAAAAGATGAGCCAAAAAGGGATGGAGGAGAAAATAGGAAAAGGGAATGATATCCGCCAGTTGTGTACCTGTTGACAAGGCCACATAGTATAAAGAAAGACCCAATTTCCAAGAACTCATTCCTAAAAATAGGCACCTGCAGGTGTGTGAATGAATAGTGCTTAGATGTTACACTAAGATAGAAACAATGAAAAAAAGAATTAAAAAAAGAGGAGAAAAGAAATATCTAAGAAAAAATGATCCTAAAAAATGATTATTATGGAGGATTACCAATATTTTAGATCAAGAGTCTTGTTATCACGTTTAACGTGGTGATGATGTAATTCTCATACAATGGGATCAATGTCCTGAGAAAAATACATAAAACCAGCATGTCAGGACCTTGGATCTACTACAATCGAACATATAATAGACTTTAAGAGGACTGAACAGGTGGAGACATTATATAAATACCTTATATGGTGTAGAATTACAGCATGTTTAGAATATGTACAGAATATCAGATTAAAAGTGAATGATTTCAACTGCCAGGCCTGGTAGTAGTCCTAGCGGCGAAGGATATGGCCGGAGGAAACTGTGGGGCACTGTGGCTGTATTTGAAAAATAATAAATGTGAGCACAAGGCGAGAGGCTAATATGTGTATAGTCAGGTCATTGTAGGTGAAGACAGAATGTTTACATGGCGATGGTCACTTACCATCCGGTGCTTGCATATATTTATGTTTTTCCAAGTTGGATATATTCTTGAACTGGTAGGGAATCTGGGGCCAAGTGCTGATCTATAAGGGAACACAGGTGATATAGGGGGGTGATGGAGACCCTGTCGCAAACTTCAGCAGGTTGGTATGTGCACAGATATGGCCTAACCGGTGTTGATGACACACACAAGTATATAGAGACAATGTTGTGGGGAACCATCAAATTATATGTTTAGAAATAAGCCGTATATAGTAAAAAGAAAATATAAAAAATTACCGGAGATAAGGCATTATGGGTGGTAGTGCAAATAACTGCTACGTGATGCAAATCTCACAATCGGGTAAACCTAATTACAGAGAAGTATGTGCCCTAGGCTGGTGGAGCATCTCGTTAATATACCCTGTCGCAAACTTCAGCAAGCGGGTATGTGCACAGATGTGGCCTAACCGGTGTAAGTGACAAACACAAGTATATATAAACAATGTTGTAGAGGACTGTAAGGATATATATTTGGAAATAGGCCGAAAACGATGCAGAGAAAATATCAAATTACCGAAGATAGGGCATTATAGGTGGTAGTGCAGTTAACTGCTAAGTGATGCAGTTCTCAAAATCGGGTAAACCTGATTACGGAGAGATATATGCCCTAAGCTGGTGGAGCATCTCGTTAATTTACATGTATATAGATCTTTAACATGGTCCCGATAGACCCTATGGTGGCTAGCCGAATACTCTCAACTCTGAAGACACGTGTATAGATATATGCGTGTGTAAAGCTTACCGCTTTTGCAGGTCCAAAGTTCGTGCAGCATCCGGGTCACGCGGCAGAGGGGAAATGCCACCCATCCACGGATGTAAAATACCGGAAGATGATGAATGTAAACTGACGGATGCGGAAACACTAAACCGTCACATGGCATGGCGTAGCTATACGTGAGAAACTGTTAAAGGGGCCATATTGGATGTAGTATAAGTCCGAAATGGTGATGCGGTGTGTAAGAATAAAGCGCACACAACAAAAATTCCAAGACCCGGCTATAACTGCAATTCATTGAAGTTATACTCATAGTATATGTGATACGATCAAGGCGTTCATTAAAAATTAATAACAATGTATGCCGAAAATATCGATATGCTGAATATCCATACTTTATATTTCATTACCCATGGAGGTGGTATGACAAGGACTTAGGATGATTGAATCAGAGCTTGTAGCTGAAGTAAGAAGTCATATAGAGGGATTCTTTGTGCTGAATGGCAGTACTTTACATTTTGATGCCTGTAAAGGTGGGTTGACATGACAGAGAGTAAATACAGGCTACTCTGACCGCAACTCATGGAAGTTCTAGCCATATTATATGGGATGCGGGCAGGGTATTGGTTAAAGATTAATATATGTGTATAATGATGGTTTCTTTATACTCAACTGCCATACTATATATTTTGATGCCTATAAAGAAGGTGTAGCATGGACATGGGGTGAGTGGATCGATACTTACAACTTAAGTGGGGAGTCATGATGAGAGTTTCTTTATGCTGAACGACAGTGTTTTGTATATTGATGCCCATAGAGATGGTATAACATGGGCATAGGAGAAATACATCAAGATTAGCAGTTGTAGAAAGGGATAAAGTGCAGAGCCCAAATACGGAGGAAGGACTGATGCACTGTGTATGGGCATTGGAATAGAGTATTTAATAATTGAATTTTATGGCTTGTTGCCATGGGATCTCCATATTGAGTCCCTGTTTGGCAGTACCCAGCAAAAAAATCCAATAGACTTCTCTACGTTTTCTTATAGCCTCATTATTAATACCTGGTTTATTACGTATTTTTTCTAGTATAAACCAGCGTATTTCCTCCGGAGTGTGGTTGTTGTCTAAATAGTGCTGCACTATAGGGGCTGTGATTTTCTTAGTCCTAACTGCAGATCTATGCTCAGTGAGACGTGTACTCATGGTTCTTGACGTTTCCCCAACGTAGCCTAGGTTGCAGGGACACAGCAGCAAATAGATTATATCTTTTGTTTTGCAATTGTTCAAACATGTAGATTTAATAACATGGTTCTTAAATTGCAATTCAGAAGTTTCTATTGCTTGGGGACATGATTTGCATGTATTGCAACGGAAATTACCGATGAGAGGTCTAAGTCTGTCTATTGATGTTTGGGTTTCCACACTGGTGTTTTTCATTCTAGAGTGGACAACATGGTCTTTCAAGTTGCTGTTACGCCGGTAGGCGAATAGGGGTTTGGGAAATTTCTCAGAAGATGGTCTATTGATGTTAAGAATATGCCAGCTCGAACAGACAGCTTGTCTGATCCTTTCGTTTAGCATGGAGTGTCTGGTCACAAAAACAGTGGAATCAGTAGCTTTGGTCATGCTATTTCTCAAAAGATGCTGTCTATCGTAAAATCTTGCTCTTTTCATAGAGTCTCTTACAAGTTTTTTGGGATAGCCCCGGGTCAAGAACTTCTCTTTCATGATAACCGCTTTGGAGTCAAAATCTTTGATGCATGTACAATTCCGCCGAAGACGGAGGAATTGCCCAAAAGGAATGCTATTTTTTTGGGCAGAAGGGTGAAAACTGGTGTAGTGAAGCAGCGTGTTGCGTGCTGTGGGTTTTGTGTAAAGATCTACACCTAATAAACCTTCAATGTCTTTGATAGTAATGTCTAAGAATTCGACATGGGTATTGCTGGAATTACCTGTGAAGCGGATATTACTATCGCATAGATTGAGCCATTCAAGGAAGTTCGCTAGATTATCTGGCGTGTCAATCCATATGAAAAAAATATCATCTATATAGCGGGACCATTTAAACAGGGATTCAGAAAATGGCGCTATTTCGTTATAGATGAATCTTTGTTCAAATTTGGCCATGTATATATTCGCTACCATGGGGGCACAGGAGGCCCCCATGCTGACACCCTTGATCTGTTTATAGAGGTTGCCATTGAATTCGAAAACATTGTCTTCCAACACTATCTGGAGACATTCGAGGATAAAAATCCTGGAGCATTGTATGTTTCTATCTAACATAAACTAACCTAAACTCCTACCATGGCCAGAAACACTGGATCACAACTTACTGGAATCAGAGTCCTTTGTTTATGCTCTCTTGTTTGTCTCTTCCTTTCATAGGAGGTTTTGATCCAAGCCCAAACCCAAACCCAAAAGGAAAGCGGTCTTTTGCAGGAGGTACTCTCAGATCACCAGATTCATTAGCTCAGAAAAGACCCTCATGACACAAAAAATGGAGAACAGTGCAATTGGGAATACCTCCATACATATACAGGGCTTACACTTTCATGGATAACAGATCTGCTATGCTTCACCACCCACACTGTAGCTGGCTTTAGTAAGTAGAACTTCCATGTCAGAAGGGGCAGAGTTAGTATAAATGCTAAACAGGGATCTGGCAACAGGGTTTGTTATGGCTCTTTTCCTTATAGTTTTCCCTCTGCCCTTTGTCCTATCACCTTTAGTTGTTATCTACCTCCTCAGTTACCTCTGCCCTAACCCCTGGTGTTCATAGTACTTAACATGTGCTGTTTAGATTTTACTCCCTATTTCTAGACTTCCTTCTTACAACTGCTGCAGTGTTCTTATATCCTACTTTGGCTCCTTCTTGATTTCTTGCCAAGATGCTGGTGACACAAACTTTGATTCATTCATCCCTGACTCAGTCCTTCAACCAAACACTATCCTCTTTTGCCCTTGGGCACAAGTTCCCCTCAGTAGGCCGAGTATGGTATAGGGAGTGAGTGGACCCGTAGGGGGGATCGGATAATTTGGCCTCCATATCCTAAGCTTGTAGACACTCAGGTCATATCAGACTGCCAGACTTAATAAATCCTGAATTCTGAAGCCAGCAAAAATGCACTTTTCTTCTTGATGAAAATGAATCAGATGGTAGGGGAAAATCTTCCAGGTATTTCCTGAAGAGTATGGATTTTGTCTTCTAGTCCTGTGATTTCAACCTGTTCACAGGATTTAGGAGGCAGTAACTCCATGTGGGGTTCTTTTAATACTCTGACATTATTCACCACTGGCATGGTGCCATCTGAAATCTGCAGTGATCCTCATACTTTTCAGTCTTTATTGGCACAATGTAATTTACTTGGTTAAGCACTATCAGTTCTCTAGGATCAAACCAAAGTTACGTTTGTGTTATTGAATCTCAGTAAAAACGATGTAACTTTGAATCACTTCCCCATTATTAACTCAAAGTCTATGACTTTCTATTTATGCCACTGTGCCACTTTCGAATAGTAATTCATGACTATCTTTCGAAAGAAATAGACCTGATTAGCTGCTGATCTGAGTTACTCACCTTACGTCAATGACCCAATTATTAAATTGCTTATATTGGTCATTATCAACAGCTGAGGACAGAATCATTCTAGATGGATGAGCCAGCAGCAGCCACATTTGATCACAGATTCAGAGAATTGTTAAAGGATGCCCTTTCATTAGTCCCGCCACAGCTACAGTAATAAAACCTTGAAACCTACAGATTGATGTTCATCTAAACCAATGGTGGCAGGAAAGGCATTTGTATCCTAAACAAACTTCACTGACGGTCCCAACAGAATCCATGAAAGAGACCTTGAGTACCCTTGTATGACCTATGCAGCCAGGAAACATTAGGTCATATTTAACAACGGAGGAATAATATAGAAGAGGAAGGGCTGAATTGTGCCTTTATTTTGGGACAGCAGGATATTTAGCTAGAAATTATTCACAGGTAGTGGGAACATCAGGGCTTGGCTGTGAAGGACAAAGACAGGTCAAGTTCCCTTCACATTCAGAGGTTCATCCCATTCTTTGAAGCATGTGGAAACAAACCTTTCCAAATATGCATTTAACTGAACACTGCTTAGACTTTTAACAATAATGGCTTTCATAGATTGTGGATCTTCAGGCTGTTTTATAGATCAGATATTTAATAACTTACATCATTTGCATAAACATATAAAGAAAATTGTTAAAGCTATTGTTGACATCGATGATGAACCCCATTTGTGTGGAGATGTCTGCTGAGGAAGATCATGTATCGTAATGGCTTTAGATAATGGACAAATAGAGACAAAAAGTTTGACTTTAATAATACTCCTGCTTCTACTGTGGTGTTGGGAGCTCCTTGTCTTCACAAGCATAATCCCCTAATTCGATGGTTCTTAACCTTTTACCGTCTGAGGACCCCCCCTTCATCTTTACTGTAACCTGGGGACTCCCACTGAATCATTATTGGAATTTGGGACCCCCCACCCGAGCCATTAGTGGAAGCTGGGCACCTCGGGCTAAATATTATCCATGCTTTAAACCATGAAACAATACACAAACATTCATCAAAAAAATACACAAATGAAGAAATAGTTCATTTAATTCACAAATATGAAAAACAATCAAAAATGTAATTTTGATAGGAAGGTTGGAGCATTTCTAAATTCAATTGAGGCCACTCATCATCCATACTATATTCTGTTTGATGCACACGCACTTCTCCCATGAATTAATCAGAGGATATTCACTTAATTTTAATTTTAAATTCCATGTAATGAATATTTTAAAATTAGCAATGATATATTTTGCTTCTTTATTTATGTACACTTTATTAGTCTGTTAATTTTCAAAGCAGTCCCAGACCCCCTGAGTAGGTTTCGTGGACTCTCAGCGGTCTCCAGACCACAGGTTCAGAATCAGAACCATTGCCCAATCAACTGAAAATAACAGAATATCACTTTTTATTTCAGTTGTAGTACACAGAATTGCTTTTCCAGGGAAGGTTTGAACTGTTGTGCCATTAAAGAGGAGTCAGATCAAATTTCAGTGCCCGAAGTACATAAAAAACGTTCAGTATATGTTTAGTAAAAGGGGGAAGACAAGTTTCTTCCTTTCTGTCTTTATGATTATCTTATTGATCTCATGCCGAGGACAAGATTCATCATGGTAGGATTTATCCACTGACAGTGGATGCCATTCTCAGACACTATATTTAAGCAAACCTGCAGCAAGGATTAATTAAACATTGTACATCTGCTGTATAAGCTCCTATATTTTTATTCCCAAAACTGGGGGAGAATTTATTCCCTGGATTGACTATAGAGAGTTTAATGCTATTACTGTTCATAACAGATATCCCGCTCCTATTTTCATGCTGTTGCTGGATCATATTAAGCTTGCAGAGGTTTTTCCAAAGTTAAATTTGTAAAGTGCTTATAATTTGGCAAGAACATGTCAAGGGGATAAATAGAAAATGGCCTTGATCACCCTAGACATTTAATACCTAGTGATGCCCTTTGGATTGTGCACTGCTCCAGTAGCCTTCGAGCTCTTTATGAATTAATATTAATAAGCTGCAAAAACAGTCTTTCATTTGCAAAATTGGAAAAATACATCTTTGACATACTAGGATTAGGTTTTATAGGATTCTGCATCTCTAAAAAAGGGTCTTTATGTTCATGGGGATGAGTAGAATGTGAAAGCTGTTAGAGAGCCCACACAAAACACTGTAAAGGAATTTGATGATGACAAAAGCATGAATAATGGTTTTTTTGGTCTGATCTTTCTCAGCATCTTCAGGGTGAGGAAGCAGGATGTAATAATGGTATTAACTTTTGAGGTTATGTCCAGTTTGCTGTCAATGACGATCCCAAGGTTTCTGGCATAGATGCTTGGCATGGATATGTGTCTATGTTCAGCCGGCCAGCAGTTGAGTCCCATGGCAAGGATCCTGCTGAAGATCACTGCTTCTGTTTTGTCATTGGTGACCTTGAGACAGCTGGATTTCATCCAGTTGTCAACTTCAGTCATGCAGACTTAAAACTTGTTTCTTTTGTTGCGGTCTTCTCTGATAGGGGGAGTATAAGTTGTGTGTCATCGGCATAGGTTAATATGTTTATGTTGTATGCACAGATGACATTAGCCAGAGGGATCATGTATGTGTTGAAGAAGGTGGGGCTGAGGAACGAGCCTTGATGAGATTGCGGATTTCCGAAGAGTAAGGTGCCAGGGTGACTGCTTGTGTTCTGTCCATTAAGAAGGAGCATATCCAGTGGAGGATGGGCCCTTAGGTGCCAATCTCATGTAGGCATATGATGAGGGTGGGTATAAGACCATGATGAATGCTGCAGAGAGGTCCAGGAAGATGAGTGCCACTGTTTCTCCTCAGTCTAGGATCATGCAGATGTAGTCTATGGCGGTGATGGGTGCTGTTTCTGTACGGGGTTGAGCCTGAATCCAGACTGTGTGGCGTCAAGGAACTGGTGGTTGCTGAGGTGGTCGGTGAGGCATCTGTCGATGGGCTTCCCTAGGACCTCGGATAGGAATGGTAGGAGGGAGATTGGTCCGTAGTTTGTGAAACTGATGGTTATTTGAGTAGTGGTGTGATGGTGGCATGTTTCCGAGTGTCCGAGAATGTGGCTGAGTTGATAGAAGGGTTGGGGATAGGTGTTAGTGCTTTGCTGAATGGTAGGAATCCTTTGGTGAAGGGCTGGTGAGGGCAAGGATCAGATGGGGCTCCTTTACACTTGTAAATCCTATTGTTGGAGGCTCCACTGGGGTAGAAACAAGTAAGTCTACACATACGTATAAATCTACATTTGTAAATGGTGAACAGCAAAAATATGTAGATTTACGGGTGAGTATATCTAAACGTGTAAACTTACCTTAGTGACTCATGCCTAGTAGGGCAATTTCATTTTTTTAATTTAATAAGTACATATCATTTTTAACATTAAACTAGATAGATAGATGATGGATAGTTAGATATATAGATAGATTGATATATAGATAGATAGATAGATAGATAGATAGATGGATAGATGTTAAAAGTCAAAGTATTTGTTTGATTTATTTAAGATTATTTCATACAAGGTGTTATTTGAAATCCCTGCCTCCAATGTGAGACTGTGGTTCCCTGCCTGTGAACTACAGTATGTATGGTGCTTGACTTACACCAAGGTATTCTACAGTATATTTACCATTGGTTTGTCATCTATAGGGCTGTAGTAACTTTAGAAGTGTGATTTGTGAATAGCAATGGGCTTGCTCTTTAGTGAGTGGATGTGTGTAGTAGCCTGTCTCTCTCTCTAAGCCCCATCTTACTTTTCTCTAAACCCCTCCCCTTTTTAGGTCGAGCGTGAGCCAGCACACAAGCCCTTATTTTTCATTGGCTTGTGTGTTTGTCCTTTGTAAATGCTGTCTTCTGATTTATTATGAGTCTTGTTAGTCCCTCCTTAGTACAGCCATGTCGTCATTTATATCCTCCCATGGCTACTGGCCCCTTTACTTGGTTGTTACACGGGGCGTGTACTATTTCCTTCATTAAGTTTCTCCATTAGGCGGATGACGTGCTTCGCTTACATTTAGCGGCCACGCCCGCTTTCACTTTTGAAACAGCCTGGATTCCTGTTGTCGTGCCTTCTTCCCCCTCCACCCTCCCTCCCATTGTCCGTGCCTTCTTTTCCCCTACACGCCCTCCCTCCCATTGTCCGTGCCTTCTCCTCTCCTCTCCCACCCCCACCCTCCCTACCGATGTCCGTGCCTTCTCCCCCCGCCCTTCCTCCCGTTGTCCGTGATGCCAAGTTGCCAACTATTTGCAATGCAATAGGTCTTGCATAAATTGGAGACCTATTGTATTGAAAATGCTTTTTTTTTGTTGCCAATTCCCGTGTAGTCGTTGGCCCTCAACCACCAGTACTCCTGCCTCCGAGCCTGTCATACGGCCTGTCACTCAGGATCTCTCTCTCCCCCTGCCCCTCCCTCTCTCCTCGCTGCAGGTCCCTCCAGAGGCCAGTCCTTCCTTATACCGCCCACGCTCCGCCTTCTCCATGTCTTCTATCAGGCCGGCCCTGCAGCGATGGTCCCCGTAGAATGATGCCCAAGATGCGTGTGCTGTGGCTCCTGTGGGACCCCGGGTGGGCTGGCATGTACTCCCGGGAAGACCCGCTGGTCATCTTGGACTCCGACTCAGCCCGCTATCACCTGCTCAACTCCAGCAGCGCCTGGTTCGCCGAGTTCTACGCGTCCTGGTGCAGACACTGCCAGAAATTCGCCCCCATCTGGAAGAAGCTCACCATGGATGTGCAGGGTAAGAGACCCCCCACCAAGACAACCAGCCACCCCGGAATGCTAACCCTGTATGAACACGCACCTCTCCTAGCAGAACTCCCCAAACCTTTTAATCCAGATAAGACAGACCACTTCTCACTAAACCACCCCAAGCGAGAGACCCCCAGAAAGAGACTCCCCACTCTGACAGCGAGACCAAAGCCTGCGCACAGCAAGCCACCCCACACAAACAGGCTCGCCTCTAAACAACCCCCCAGTCAAGTTTCAGCCCATTGCAGACCACTCTCCGCTAAACTATCAAAGGCGAGAGAAACCTTCAGAAAGAGACCCCGTGAGTCAGACGCCTGCAGAAAAGCCCACCCGACACTCTCTCTAAATCGACACCCCCAATCATGTTTCAAACCAGCACTGGACGACACTTTCCATAATGCCATTCACAGTGGGAGACGGTCAAAGACCCTCCACTCTGAGGGTGAGGCACAGAGAGCCCACACAAACCTGAACAATTTTTAAACAGATTCCCCAACTTGCTTCAACTCAGAGACCCGTGCTCAGTGACCACCCATAGCGAGACACCCCTCCTCCCAATCTCTACCACAGGAGAATCAGCCCCTTCTCCCCCAGAAAGAACACTACCAAGTTAGATTTAAAAAATGATAAGCACAAGTGAAGGCACCCAATCTCATAACATGCACACCCCACCCATAGGAGACAAATGACACAAAATTGGATTGGTGCCCGAACGCACTGGTTCAGCATTGACTGCTCGCCAGGCCCTACAGCTTGTATAGAGATGTCGCCTGTTTGTAAAATGTCCAGGGGTCCGGCAATTTACATTGCAGGCCCTATTCGCAAGCAGAAAGGCCCTCTTGCCATACATGTAGCCTTCTCCTGTATTTTTCTTTTTTTTACATAGATTGACATGGTGGGCCCTTGTTATTCCCACTGACCAGGCCCTGTTCCTTCCATAGAGTGCACCATTTTTTTTAATGCAGCCAGAGCCTCATGATTTACGGAGAACCGTTCCGTGCATCCTCTCACCACATGAAGAGACTACCCCTCCATGTCGCTTCTGTGCACACACCATTTTAGACCAACAGTGATACTTGAGATACATTTGTTGGTGGCACAGGTAGGTTATCAGTGTGTTTCTTTGGTTCTGTGGACCATGTGAAGGCAGACCTGGGGTGGCAGCAATATGTCTTGTTGTTAGCGGTATCTCTGTATGTGTAGGGTAGATGTCCTGTTGTTAAACTGACACCATCCAATAGAAAGGCAGCTTTTTAGCAGCCAGGTGCACACAGTGGTATTCAATGGACTCCAACGTGGGGGTGAAGGATGCTCTGTCAGTAATCTTCTGTGTGGGTGGTAACAGGGTAGTACCTTTGGGCATAGGGTTACGGTTGCTTCCTATTTCCATATTGTCACGTTACCTTGTTGCCAGTACTGGGCTTCTCTGTTGAAAAATACTGCTTTCGGGTGTGTTCAATTGATTCAATGGAAGTGCACCAAAACTACAAATTCAAGAACACAGCAGGATGTCAAATGAAAGCCCTTGATTAGAAACATGGGGGCATATTTACAAGGCCCCTGTGCCACCGGAGCGTCACTTTTTTTGACACTCCGGTGGCGCACAATGCTGAGCCATATTTACAAGGCCACGCAAAGCCACCTTGCGTGGCTTTCCATGGCCTTGTAAATAAGGCCCCCTTTCACGCATTACTCTGCGTGAAAGGGGTGTTCCATGGGTGGTGCTGTGGGTGATCCCAAGCAACATCCATGGATTCTGATGCATTCCCAAATTTACAAGCTTTCGTAAATCTGGGAATTTGTCAGATTCTAACGCCTCCCCAGGGGAGACGTAAAAGTGGCGCAACTAGGAGAAATACCTTTATTTCTCCTCGTTTTTTCCTCTTTCTATATGTGCTGCATGCTGCATTCTGCAGCACACATAGAAGGAGGAAAACACCATCAATGATTGTTTTTTTGCAGGAAGGTGTTGCTTCATGCGCAAAAACTATCATCTCTGCAGGCACCTTTGCACCATGGTTAGAGGGTGCTTGCATTGGCGCGAGGCAGCCTATTGTGCGCCAGCGCAGAGAAAAGCACAGAGACGCATTGTATTGCTAAAAATATGATGCATCCCTGCACTTCCCTTCTGGTGCATGGGAACTAATGGATTTGTTTCTGGTGCTTGTGTACTGCAGTGATGAGTTAGCTGTTCCTGTAACCTGCATGGATGTGTTTCTGTGCATGTGTTCTGCGGGGATGAGATTAGGGTACGTGTAAACTGCGAGAATGCAATAGTGATACTTTTGAAGTGCATGTCCGCTGCAGCATGCTGAAATTGCTGTGTCATGATAGATATTCATGTTCTGAATGTGCTTTTTAGGTCGAGCCTGTGCAGCGCATGCACCGCTCTGCGGGCATGCTGTACTCGAGTAAGGACATGAAGCTCCGCCCACTCTCCGCCCATATTTGTCAATGGCTTGTGTCATTGTCCTTTCTAAACGCTGGCTTCTGATTGTTAATAGGCTTGTTAGTCCCTCCTTTGTACCGCCTTGTCTTTATTTGTAACTTCCGTTGAGGACTGGCCCTTTTACTTCTGTTGTTACACAGTATTTCTGTAAGCACTATTTTCTTTAATGAGTTTCTCCTACTGCAGGCACGACATGCTTTCCTGCAACATTCAGTGCGCCATGCGCGCTTTCACTTTCCGAGCAGCCGTGACAGTGGCGGCTGCTTCTTTGAAATGAAATAGGTCTCGCATTTACAAAAGTTTGAGCTACTGGCATTGTAAATGACAATGCCTTATATTTATGTGTTAATTATCAAAACAGATAAATAAAAGGCATTGTCATTTACAATGCCAATAGCTTAAACTCTCACAAATGCGAGACCTATTGCATTGTAAATGCTTGTTTAGTATGCATTCCATATTTTTCAGCCGCTCTCCATGTCCCTCCCTCATTTACTATTAAGACAGGCTTGCTTACAAGTACTGAGATCGTCACCAAAGTGGCAGGTATCTCGGCACAGAAAAGATAAGAGAGGCAGAGGTCTGCACCCTTAGGTTAGTGAATTGTATTGTGTGGTGTGTGAGAGGTACCACTGTAGTACTATGTCCTGTACTACAAAATGCACTTTGTGAATAGGCTCTAAAGTATGTTTTTATAACATTTTATACCTTCCCAATTACATACTTAGGGATTGGACTTCACTGTTTGGAGGTCTGCAGAAGAAAGACAAGGAAACACCTGCTTATCTTTGAAGAATTATATTCTCCCTAAAATGACTATGTGTATCTTCTGCTAATGTACTGCATCCCTTGCCTTGAGAATGATTGGGATCTCGAAATTCCACCTGGCAGACTTTTTCAAGCTTTATATCTGCAGTTTGAATGGCTGGCATTCTTCCCATACTGATTTTCATTACCACCTCGGGGGAATTTCAATCATTTGCTAGGTATGAGTTGCACAAGGATGAGTAGCAAGACTGTCACAAAACAAAGATCCAAGAGAAGGGTAGAGGCAACACAGACTGATATGGAGCAGGCTGATTGTTCAGAGCTGTGGAGAGGTGTGGTGCAGCGGCCAGGGCAGCTGACTTCGGAGCACAGGGTTCACGGTTCGATATCCGGCTCCGGCGGCAGCTCAGCACCATGTGACTCTGGGCAATAGCTCACTTAATTTCCACTCCGGCCCCCAGCGCCTTGAGACCCGTAAGGGTGAGTAGCTGCGCTATATAAAAACGGACTTACATTTTTTTTTTTAGAGCTAGTGAGAGAGAACCTTGTGGTCTTGTGCCTGTCGGACGCAATGCATTTAAACTTTGGATGGGATGGTTGTTTAAGCCCTCAGGATTATATGTATTTGAGCCTTCTTTCTGTTTTTTGTCATGCATGTTGTATACTTCGCAGGTTGTCTTCTTATTGTCTGTGAATGTTCAGTATGATTCCCATGTTTGTTGGTTGTTCTGTTGCATTATTTTTCATATCCAGAAGAAAAGGGAAAGTCACTGCCGTTTTAGCTTGAAAAGAAAGGTGGGGTGTTCTTCTGTGTGAGGTGATGGCGCCTCCAGAGTGTGCGTGATTCAGGGTATAGATAAATCTGAGCGGTGCAAAAAGGTGAGCGAAAACACCCTGAGCTCCTCTCACTGGACCATAGAATGGTCCGAGTATACTGATTTACGCTGTCCTATGCACACGCTATTATTTTATATTTCTGCTTGTGATAAGTACAAAGTAGGTAATATGCAGTTACAGTTTTCAAGAGATACAGTAGATAGAGCTCTTTTCAATGATTGCAGTCGTTTGGTGTTCTTGTGTTCTTTTATTCAATGGATTGCCCAGCCAACACGTGTTTCTTCGTGGGGAGTTGCCCACTCGACTTCTTCAGGGCTGTCTAGTAAGAGTTCTACTTCCGTTCCGGCTGTCTGTCGATCGCTTCTTAGTGTTCTGCGTATATGTTTCTTTGGTTTATCAATGAAACCTCCTGTGTGGACTCGCGTCTGTAGTAGACTCCTGTTCCAATATATTTAAACCATGTGTGATTTTGGCTCCCGACCGGTGCCCCAGTAAGGGTTTCTTCGCGAGTACGCCGAAGATTCCAGCCGCTCCATGAGTTCACAGGTGACCCGGAAATACTTATCACAAGCAGAAATATAAAATAACAGCGTGTGCATAGGACAGCGTAAATCACTACCTTTTTAGCTCACAATGACACAGGTCAAGGTCCCATGAATGCTCCACCCATACTTTGGGCCCCATTAACAACTCCAACTTAGCAACAGAAAATACCCAGCTCAAGCATACAGCACTAAAAACTTTGCATAACCATATTACCACAATCTACAATAGCAATTTGCAAATCCTATTAATACTCACACCACTGTTTTCGTCGTCTCATCGTACTTCTTCAAGACTGGCACTTGATCACCTTTACTGAACTTGAGCTTTGGAACAGCCCTATGGGAACCTCAATAGACATCCCCCTTATATCCTTACTTCGTCAGACAGTAAATCATCCGACACGTTACCAGAATTACTGCTGTAGCATTTACTGGGCCCTTAGCTTACTTTACAAAATCAATTGTTCCTCCGATGGACCTTGTTCTGTGCTGAGAGGTGTTGAATATATTCGGGGGAACTCTCAGTTCTCCTAAAGAAACATATGCGGGCAAGGATCATACAGACCAAATGTTCAGTTATAGAAATAAAGAATAATAGCATCAAGATCTGATGATCAGAAACATTCCCTTTGCAGTTGTATTTAGTCATAGGGTAGCCCAATATAAATGCACACTCACAAGAAACTATAAGTCAGAAAAGCAGAGCCAGTTAAGTTAGTTAATTATGCTTCATCTAAATTAAATGGAAAACGATTTTCATTTAGTGAATCTAGTATTCCAATTTAAATTCAGTTTATATAAATGTATTGAATACCAAAGCTCGGGTTTAAGGAAAGGTAAGGAAATCAGAGAGGGGCAGTCTCCCTAAGCTAAGGTAGGCCCCATTACCCAGACAGGGTATGTGTCAGTATGGATAGGTAGCCAGCTAAGCCTTCTGCAAAGATTCTCGAGAAAGTTCAGCAAAGTCCCAAGTAGCCAGTCCAGTCCATTAAGACAGAAATCTGTCTTTGCCTGCCACCATAACAGCAAGGGTCACAGCAGCACAACAGGGACCTTTCACTCTTCACGCTCAGATCCGCTTCAGTCGCCAAAAAATTGTGTAAGATAGGCAATTATACTCAGTCAATTCCTGGGTGACACCTCCTGGAATCACTTCAATTTGTCAGACCACTCAGTCCATTGGTCAGTTCATATAGGATGAGTGTGATGCAACAGAAAAGAAGACACAAAATCCAGAAGAATAGGTGGATCAATGACACAGATCCTTAAGTTATTCAATATATGACACATTGAACAATGGCACATTGAGGAAAAGGCATAGAAAATGTAACAAGTACCCTGCGCAGTACAGGAGAAGTCAAAGGAAACAATTATTAATTCAATACTACTGGCAATATTGTGGAAGGTTCCCATACTCTTTGGTTATAGCTGTCAGCAATTTCACTTTAAGAATGAGGCCTACATTAATTCAAGCTAATATAGTGCAAAGTCATATAATTGTGAATCATACGTTTAAAAGAAAAAGTAATGCATATGGTTTCAAATATATCATTGATGCTCTAATAATCATTTCAATACATTTAAAATTAATACATATAAGTATAGGGTACTCATAAAATTTTGAATATAGCAATGTGTACATGTAGCTAATATTTTGTCTAAACATTTTCATTTATGACTTAAAGCATCAATATATATGTGAAATACATTCTAGAGAAGTTTCATGAAAGCATGGTTAATTATGATTGTGCAACACCTACTTTTCTTTTGTCATTTTCGGTGTTCACATTATTACATGAAATGTCATTTTCATTAATTTTTCACTTAAAAACCAAGATAATTCATATTAATTTGATTTTAGTCTTATTATTGTCACACTCATATATGAATATCAAGTTAATTAACGATAAACTCCATAACGTGAGAATTTACCAATTTCATTAATAAAATACCTATAATGTTCGAATGAATAACATATAACTAATCTACCTTTCTTCTGCATGCTTTTACGATGCAGTAACTGTATTTCGTATAATAATTTCATTTCTCATTATGTGTAACTTGCACACGTTTGCTAATTTCTTGCGAAAAGGTGTCATAAATCATTTCTTTGTCATAAAATCCTTTTGATTTAATCTCTGCTCTATCAATGTTCACTTGAGAACTTGGAGACTATTATATCTGTACCTCTGAACACATCTAGATAAGCACTTTGGGCCAGACATAGTAAGCCTTTTTGCATTCAGAAATGTCCCGATTCTCAGAATCGGGATGCTTGCAATTGCAATGAGACATTTTGGTATGTAAAGAACCCTAATTGCGATTTAGTGACCCGTTACTGAATCTCATTTTGGTTTTGCGACTACATACTGATACACTATTTGTAAGGGGTGTGTATAGTGTGTCCTTTCCAAATACCGAATTGCAGTGGGATGCAGTAATATTTCGGGAATGAAAGGCAGTCCCAAAACTTTAATGTTTTACAGACTACAGAAAGGTAGTGAGTCGTAAGGCATTCGCAAACGAAAACAGGTCCCAAAGGGACCCTTCCCCATTGTGATTGTCAAAAAGATATTTTTTAAGGGTCCCAAGAACCACGGCCTACCTTTAAACAATGGTTGTTCCAAGTTTTATTTCTTCGCATGCCTTTGATGGCAGCGCTTCATAGAGAGTCATAATTTAAGACCCACCTTGTTAATATTCATGAGGTAGGTTGAATTGCGACCTAATAGGATCTGAGTTTTTGCTAACTAACCTATTAATATATAGGTCGGTACCAAAAACAGAATGGATTCGGTGAAAGGCCGTGTACAATTTGCCACCCCTTTTACCGAATCCATTCTTAGCAAACATGGCCCTATATTCCTAAAAGTATCTTTGGATTTGCACCTTAGAGTTCTCTGTACATTGGAGATTGCAGATTGTGATCATGGACGTCAATTAAAGGCCATCTGGGGTAGCAGCTGATAGACCTGGCATAGGATATGGTACCCCTGATACTGCTCTTGCAAACCCTGGCGCCGGTGTTGTTTTGTATTGTATTCTGATATATACTTCAAAAAGACTACACCTTATGAGAAATTCAAACCAGTAAAATGTAGAATTGAAAAAGGCGGTCTAGTTCTTTCATTTGTTGAAAACAAATATCCGAGAAAGAATATTCAACATATCATGGAGAACAATATTCTATTTTAGGCTGCCAGGATAAATGAAGAGATATGTCCTTTTGCATAGACAGCAAAGTGCTTTCGATTTTTCATCTTTCATTGTTCTGGTCGCAGTGCTGTGCTGAAGTCTAGCCTGCTTTCATATTGGATACATCAAAAGGTGGAAACATAAGCTCCAAACACTCGTGCAACCAACGGTTATTTTTTCACAAAAAAAGCTGCATATGATGATAAAAAAAATACCCGTTTCGCTCATGTAGATGTAATTGCAAATAACATTCTGTTGCACATATTTAGTCGTCAGCTGCAGACCAGCAAGAGTGATTTGTGTCAGTTGTTTAATGTGTACAGATTAGCAATATGTTATTTTCTGAAATAATATGCTACCTGCACAAACTCCCTATACATTCATAGATAGGCCTTGCTAACTCTCAAAGAAGGTATTCATTTACACTGCGTTTTATTTATATTTCTGAAGCACAGTGACATATTGGCAAGGCGCATCTGCAAATGAAATGAGTGGTTATGGTTATAACTCAGGACACTTTGCTTTGGAGAAGAAACCCTCACTAACTGATTTTGTCAGGTTATGTCACTTCCTGTGATTAAATTGTAGGGACAGGTGTTTTCTAATGTCTTTTCTGCTAGTACCTTGGTACATCAGTGTCGATTATTTTTTATTCCAAGCCATTGGTATACACTACAGGCTTTTCACTGCACTAACGTTTCTCTTGTGATAGGACTTGGAGTATTCTAGTTCCTCCTTTGCTGAACACTCTTCCATTGGTTTCCTTACACTCCCTCAGTATGTTGGTATTGACAGTTTTTTTTATTCGGTTTCTATTTGTTCTTCCATCTTTATATTACATCTGCTGGTTGCCAAAGGTATTTCGGTCTATTTCCCAGTATGTTGCATAGCAATCTCCCAATTGTCTTTCATAATCCGTGACAGAAGTACTTAATACTTTCACCAGGGACTGAATTGCCCAAGACCTTTTTCTTCATTTACATGCCACCTGTTGCACCTGCCACTGTTCCCACTACCTCTTTACTCCTCACGTGTCTGCTTTCTTAGTTGACACCTATGGTCCTTTGATTTTATCTAGCCTTTTGTACACACATTTAAATGGGCCAGGTGTTGCATATCCTTTTGGGAAACACAGCTCCATAGAACAAGGGACATTCTCAATTTCTGTTGCGTACCCCTCCCCTCATGCTGTTGTCTTGTATTGGCTGGATTGTGCTCAATTGTGCCTTTGGAATTCCGGGGTTTGTGTTTTAAATAATCCTATGTTGTGAAGGCATGGGTGCAAAATCCTGCAATCCACATTTGCCTCAAGCCTGATGGAATGCCATCTTCTAGATTACAATGGACTCTCCAAAGAGCAAAGAAATTTACAACTTTGGAGAGCGATGCACCAGGGAAATCGAATGTAATGATGCACAAGATCCTACATTGGACCCTGGGTGGGAGAGTGGGCACCAATTTGTGCAGTCTAGGTGGCAGCTAACTTGGGTTCCTGCAAGGCTGCTCCCTTCATCCAATCCAGTGCCAGGATATCCTCGCCCGTGATAGTGCACTTTACGAATACACAAAACACAACCCCCCACTTATATGACCCTTGGGTAGCAGCGCTCTCTATTAAACAGTTAAGGGCCAAAAATGAGGTTGGTGACTTTATAACTTCAACATGTCTCAAAAGGAAGCTGAGGGCAAGTCAACACTAAATCTGAAATGAGACTAATGGGCAAAAGGTTAAAACCTTCAAGTCGCACTTTTGATCACCCTGTCCCCTGTAAGTATTCTTTGCCATTTCTCTTCTCTGTACCGCTGTTCATCCAATATCAGCTGAAGATTCCCAGCATCAACCAGGAACGCAACCCACAAAAACGCAGATTATTGAAAGGTTCTGGACACTAAATGGGTAGCAGAGAACAGGAATGCTTTGTCACCTGAGAAAGGGCTGAGGTTGTATTTTCTTATACTGAAAAAGCCACGCCGTCCATCGTCTCAAGAAAAGCATTGTGAGATTGTGAAGGGATCCGGCGGCATGGGTGGAATATAACTCCCTACAACAACCACCTCAGCCGCCATCTTCTCACATATCATCACAAACCTGCTGTATGTGGAGTTCCCAAAAAGCGACAGTGGTCTCTCACCAAATTTGCCAGCTGTCTGCGTGCAGTGCGGTATATTCAAGTGGCAGCTTCCATCACCCTCGCCTCCATCACTGACTCGCTCAATATTCCCAAAGGGCGAAGGATTTGGACAATGGGCATGAATGACAAAGTGCACAGCAGAACGCACACTGTCCACATATGTGTTAACTTCAAAGATAAGAAGGGAAAATATTATTTACCCTCAGTAGTGGACTCTAATACCAAAGGACTAGCAGATTTATTTCTAAACGTGAACCTTCAACATCACTTCTTCTGAATTCTCCTGGTTTCTCTGCCTTGGGCAAGCCATAGGTCAGCACAACAACAAGCACACAAGCCAGCTAGGCACCACCAAGAAACCAGAGAATGATACTTGGGAACTTAAAGGAGCTGGCTACAGGGAATGGAAAGCACAGGTATTGCAGTGATTATGCATCTTGCAGTACATCATTCTTCTTTATTCGCTCCCACCTTATGAGCAACCCTTCTACTGGGAATAGTTTAAGCAGATGACATAGGTTTGCTCCTTTTAGGGATAACCCCACAGTGAAGCCTCAGGAATATTTCTCTCCATGACTGCCAGCCACATGACACTGAACACAAAGGAAAAACATGCTGATGTTCATGTGGTTGGTAGATTCTCAGTAATGTGATCACCTGTGGATACAAGGAGGCTGAGCTTTAGCCACACTTCCCAAACCTGAGCTACTTAAATCAAATTTCACAGGGCACTGCTTGCCGCAGTGTCCCTTTCACAGGCATAAAGAAAATTATTGACAGCAAAGCTTCTGAGGTTGATCCTACTCAGGCCCGAAATATCATGTCCACAAATTCAAGTAATAGCTTCCATATTCACCATAGAATTCTGTTGTTGATGTATTAGACTTCATATAGAATTTTCTCAATAACATTGCCTTGTATTGAGGCTGGTCATACATAGGAGACACATAGCGACTGCGCTGTGTTATTACTTTTCTTCAGATTTAGGTATGCTATGGAATAAATTACACTCGAATAGTTCTTTGTGAATCTAAGAAGATTGAATAGTAGAACAAAAGATCAGGTCGAAAATTGGCTTTTCCTCTACAGCTGACAGGCATAGGATTAATTTCTAGTCTCATGTAGCATTTAAAAATCATTATTTGATAGTGACTTCAACATTTAGTGAAATATTTTCAGTAAAAAACTTAAGATATGGAGACATTCCTGGTACTGACTGTGTAGTAGCTCTTCTCTTTTCAATCTGAAAACTAAGTGATGATATCACCGTCAGAATAACAATGTGCTGCAAGTTACTCCTTTGCCTAATCTGATTTTGTTAATATCAAAAAGTCTGAACCCGGAATAACTTGGATGAACAACAACACACTGTTTTTCTACTGCATGTGCAGGATCCTAAATTTCAGTATTTGGACATCTACTTATGCTATCAGTATTAATACATGAAATTTAGAGGAGTGCATTCATAATGTGGTACTACTGCATCAGTTACAGTTTGTTGAACAGGTTGAAATGTGCCTAACACAATCATCACCAATTTCACCCACTTGTGATTTGTGAGATACTTTTATAAAGCACACAAGCTTCTATAAGGTTTCCTGGTGCTGGAACAGACTATAATATTCTCTAACCTAGGATCAAGGATCTAAGAATGACATTTTTCAAAGAGCTAATTTTTAGATCTTTTTACTTAAGGGTAATAACTGGTCATGAGTGTGCATGGACACAGATTTTGGCTGCCACAAAAGAAAAGGTGTGACTGCAGCCCGTTGGTGCTGATATCTTGGCACTTGTAAAAATATGGTGGTGTTGGACATCTGAGTCTCCGTATTGTGGTATTAGGTGAATTTCAGTTGCAGGTATCCATGGGCAAAGGCATGAAAACCGCGAACGATCATGCAGAAAGATTTAAAGAAAAGTCATGCTGCTATAGGGAGCCAATGCAGTGTTTTAAGTGCCTTTCAAGAAAAGGAGCCCTAGGGCCAAATAGGCTGGTGCATTCTATATCCGCTTAAGAAGCAACATGATATAAGGAGTAGAGGCCTGTAACAGGGCATTGCAATAGTCCAGTCAACTCAATATTGTGGTTTGAATTAGGTGCTGGGCCTGAGGGGGAAGGCATGGCAAGACTTGTCTTAAATTCTTGAGTGAGTAAAATCCAGTCAAATAGAGCTTGTTCATTTGAGCAGAAAGAGATAGATCTTGATCGAGAACAAAAATCTAAACTCCTGATTTGAAGAGCCGGTGCTGATGGTGGACTGAGACTAGAAGGGAAAAAGTTGGCAAGACTTGTCTGAGGAGAGGTACAGCCTGAGAAGACACCCATTACCGCAGCCCTTTACACTGAAGGCAAGGGTGTCAACACAAATGCGATTAATCAGTGACTTTTCATGCATGCAGAAAACTGCTGCGATTATACAACTTTTGATAACCTATTAAAAAAGCTGACAAATTTTAATGGCGGTAGAATGCAGACCTAGCAAAAAACAGTTTCACCGCAAGAAAGGAAGATATGATTTACAAACAAAGTAACATCTAGATAATGAATTATTAATGCTATGTTGGCTGTTGGTATTACCACCTACACTAAAATCAGTCATAAAATCAAATGAGTCCTAAAACACACTGGCACTCACTGGTATCACATAAACAGGGAGCAGCAAAAATAAGAGATCTTTTAAAATTACATGCATGAGAGTTAGAGGAATAATGCAACAGAATTATCTATAAAAAGCACATTTCAAGCCCAATACCTATTTTATTTGTGAATTAGGACTAGACTTAATCATTTTTTGATGTTTCCATTACTAGAAGTAACGCCCTTATGGGTTCACAGTTTACTGCACATGTCATTTTAACTCCATTCAATGCAGAATTAGGAGGAAAAGCAAATGCAAGTAGGTTATGGTCAAATGCCATGATCAAAGGGCTCTGTGGACTTCAGGTTTTGGAGGTTTAATACCTGTGATTTCGCCATCTCCACAAGGCATCAAATGCATCTAGTGATAGTTCATACTCAATTTCTTGACATTATATAGTGTGGTCTTCAGCTATTTTTTTGTTCACTCTTCCTGTGTGCACACTCCACATCACATATTATCCGAAGACCATGTGCAGCTGCCCAAGAAATTCGACATCAAAACCTATTTTCACCATCGAAAGCCTCGCTGTGCAGCTGCTTTGGGAGTAATGGGTCTCAGGGCATGGTGTGACCACGGCCCGCACCTTGGCCCCTGTTCCACTTATATTGAATTTTCACATTTTTGTGAATTTAACACAAAAAAGCGAATACACATTTAGGGTACCACTGTAAACAAGACTGCAGCACAGAGAGAGTGAGGGTGGATGAAGAAAGGTACAGGTCAACCACTGAGGAACAATAAAAAAATATGACATTGATATAGGAAAAGCCAGTGAATAAATACAATTTTGCAAGTATGAGTTTTGCAATTACACTTCTTTGACCTTAACTCCTATTTAACTTATTTTTTGAGGGAATATAGATACATAGATACATATAAGAAGACCGTGGCTTTGGTTTGCAGCACACAGAGGCTGCTGCCATCAATCCACAGTAGCATGAACCTAATGGTAGGGACTAACTTAGCAAATATTACATAACTATATTTCTTGGTTTCTGGATTATAGGTCCTAGTGGTGTGTACATATCTGGTCAACATTTGCCTTTTAGTGCTATCTTTCATGTCCTCTGTGTTCATTGAGGTCCTGTGGATCCACTTAATATTTCAGGAAAAAAATCTGGAATTAGTAATCTTTTATTTCTTCGCTTAATCCACGGTCACTCTTGAAAGCTGAGAGTCTTCTGAATAGTCAGTAGATGCCACTCCAAAAACTTTACCCTCATTCTTCATTTTACGATTTTCTACAAAGGTTACTACTAATGTCAAAGGATTTTTTAGGAAACTTTTGTATTTGAAAACTATTTTTACTGCTTTGTTCTCAGTTAAGTAAACATTTTTTACTTTTCACTATATTTTACCATAAGAAAACCCCACAGTCGGCATGGGAATTTCCCTATGGTAAATTGCAGGGAATTATTTTTAAGAATATATTAAACTTTATAGTAAATGTATAAAAACATTTTACTTTAAGTATTGATGTAAATTAATTTTATATTTTTATTTTAAATGTAGAACAAATAAAAAAAAGTTAAATCACTATTAACCTAAATCTTTAATTAATTTAAATAACCTCCCACCGAAATGAATTTTTCATGCATTAAAAGCTTATTGAAATTGAACCATTAAATTAATTATATGTAGATTAATGATGTTTCAATAAAAAAGAATGTTACATTTTGTAATGTTCCAAATAGGTTCTGATAGATCTGATGAACCTATATTTAAATAATACATATTTTATTTTTTGATTTTTTAACATTAAATTATATTTGTTTATATTTTTCACTATTTTAAATAATTTAACTATTTTAACATTATTTCCTATGGAGTTTTATTTTTAAGCTCCTACCTCCATTATTTTCCATGGGAGAGTGCTGCAGAACCTGTGGTGGACATGCGTGGTGCCGGACTTACCACTGTTTCTGTTTTGGAATTAGTAACTTATATTCGTAAGTTTGGCTCCACTCCCTTTTTCAGGTGTTGGAGATGTGTAAGTCTACACTTTTATATAACTTTACACTCAGAATTTGTGAATAGTGAAGTTAGTCAAAACTGTAAAAGTAAATTATACATTTAAAATACTCACAAGCGTTAAGTTACCTTCGTCAATAGCTCCATCTATTTCGATTTTAAAAGTAAAAGTGCCTTTAGCGTTTGGTATTTTTTGCATTTGGTTATTTGTGTCTGCAATAGCTGACTATATAACATGCTATTCCATTAGGTTGTCAATATTGCCATTATTGTTTGTTTATTTATGTGTTTTATAAAGCTCCACATGCTGCATTGTGACCACTGCAGTACACTATTGAAAATTAAACAATAGAACAAGCTCAAGCAGAGGTCAATCAAAAGAGGGGTGCTGCACTGGCTTCAAATGCAGTGGGCATTGAAAATGATGGTAGGAATTCGCACTGGCATTGGTTATAGTTGTCAGCCTCCTCCGAAAACTATATCCAAAAACAATGTCAACCTATTCAAAAGCTACAATAGGTGAGAGTAACAAGAGAAGAAAACAAGAGAGTCTCGTAGATGAGACTTCCAGACTGAAGACGCTAACTTACACAATGAGATAGTTGAATATGCTTCCATTTATGGTCATCTGTCTAGTTAAATCCTCACTTGAGGTAATCACAGGATTTGATAGAACCATCTCTCAAGATCCAATACAAAGATAGGTCTCCTTTCATCTTCCAATTGGACCAACAGAACACATAGCCCCCCAATAAGATGTGAATTGAACCAAAGAGGTGCAAGGAGTTGATGTACTGTATTAAGTTTCGTGGTCTTGTGTATTCAATGGCAAGTGAGAAACTTTGCATGTGACATTGGATTGTCTGTTTATTGTGGAGGTTTAGTTGACCATATGGAATCCTTACATCAGAGAGTCGTGTTCCACAGTTCTTTCTTGATAAATTATCAGTCTGGAGTTTTGATAGAGGGATATGAGAGATGTACAATCTATGAAAGTTCATGAACTTCACAAAAAGACCTCATATGCAGTAACCTTAACACTCCCACAGTTTTGTCATGTGAAGTTTTGGTTGTACACAATTCCAAACAAAAGCATTTATGGGACGATTAATCTGGTTAAGCAGACAAAGTGAGACATTGACAGGTGATATTCTGATTACAGCAGTTTCACCCATGGAGAAAGTCTTAACACTTTCCACTCAGTAAATTGTCTATCGTTGTTTATCAAAGGGCCAAATTGTCTTGCACCATGCCGGAAGGTCCCATGTTTATAAGAACCCCCAAGTATGTCAAATTCTTACTGAACCACTTGAATTGATAATTTGCTATACACTATTTCCCAGTATATTGAGTCCTTTGTAGGGTATTTTACCAGAATATAAATGTCTGAATATCGCCTGACATAAACATTCAGTCTTAAATATCGCTTAAAAAATATATTGCCACACTGGGGTTAATATAAGAAAATCTACACCAAATGGGACAACATTTTCATAAATCATTTTTAGGATTTAAACTTTCTGTCAGATAATATTTCAGTAGACAATACCTGTGGGCAGTGCTTCACATTTGATCCAATTGATCTCATAGCCCAAAAAAGAGGAGAACTCAGCCAGCAGATCTAGAAAATGGGGAATGAAGTTTCTGGGTTCTGAGAGTACTAGCAGAGGGTCATCTACATGCAGAATGATTTGACCTCCCTGGGATGAGTCCATTGCAGTGCAAGTGTTGTGATTGCCTAATAGCAACACACAGTAGTTATAAATCCAATAGAGAAAGGAAGGGGAGAAAGGGCAGCACTGGTGTGTTCCTCTATGCATATGGAAAAGGTTGTGAGAGCAACCCACCACAGTTAGTCTTGGCTACCAGCTCCTGGAACAGCCATAGGACCTTAACAATGAAGTTCTGTCCAAAACCTGCTCTAGTCAGTGTCACAAACAGGTACCCCCTCAGTGAAATGTCTTTTCAGCTTCCAATAAAAGACCACTTTTATCAAGTAGGTCATTACAAGATTACAAAAGAAGTTGCTGCTGTGTCCAGAGTAGGTCTGGGCAGAGCTTGTGGAGTTCTGCTATGCGGAATTCCACGGAGTGGGCGAAAAGATCTGCGATATTCAGTGGAATTCCATGGGTGGGCGGAGCTGCTCGATGTACCCATTTGTGCTACCTTTTTACGTTCCTGTAGTGCAATCAGTGTTTCCGCACTGGCACGAACGGCACTACACAGTTCGCATAGGAGAGGCTATTTTCGTTTCTGTTCTGTGCATGGTGCTGCTGGGCCTGTTTTCAATCCACTCCAAATCTTTTCAATCCTCCCCCTATCTGAGTCATCCACCCCTCATTTTCCTTTATTGTATCAGTGTGTGTCTTTGTCTATTTTACGTTTTTTTTGTGATTTTTTTGTGTGTTTTTTGTGATTTTTTTATACTTTTTTTGGTTTTCACTTTGCTTTTTAAGTTCTTCTTTTCTTCATTCCTTTTCCTAGTCTCTTTTTTTCCCCACCCAACTCCATGGCAGAGCAGGGTGAGAGGGACGAGAGAGAGAGTGGAGGCACCAGTGCGGCTGCTAGCCACACACCTTGCGGTTGCAGCACCACCAAGGGTTGCAGCCCCGCTCAATTTTTTCCTTTCGGAGGCGGCGATGGCAACACTTGTTTTTTATGTGCAGCACCACCTCCCCTCCATACTGGTGGCAGGCTTGGGAGCGAATACATCCTGCTGGAGCATCAGCTGCGTTGGGGGAGGGTGTGCCGGTGTGTGCACCACAACACTCAAGTCCAGCGCACCCAACAGCAGTCACTGAACAGCTGGGCCGACATTATTGACTGTGAGCAGGACCTGCTCGACTTGCTAGGCATCGGGATTGCGCTGCTCGGTGAGTAATTATTTGTTGTGTTTGTGTTCTACAGTGCTCATATTTGTTTTTCAAATAGCATGCTACTCAGAGGTAAGTTAAGTTTACGTTAGAATATTATTTGATCCAGTTTGAGCTAGCCAGGTGCTGGGTGCTACCTATTAATACTCATTGACTCTCACTTGGGCTGATTATTTAAGATACCATGCAGACTCCTCTTTCCTGTCTTTAAGATAGTGATTTCAGCGAGTTAGTGTTCTCTGTAAATTTCTTTATGTAGCTCACACAGTCCCAAGCAATCTCACAGTGATGTGCAGTATGCATTTATACATTGAAAAAAAGGAAGACTGAGCTGGCCCATCAAGGGAGTTGAGAAATGAGTATGAGAATCAAAGATCATTTGTAGCACTGCATTTGTTCCAAATGTAGTTTAGGTTTAGAAAATTCGGTATAGGGTTTAGGGTTATGATAGTACTAGTACTATAGAATTCTGATATAGAAAAGTAAAATGTTACTGCATTTGCTGCATTTGCCTGTCAAAATATTTTTGGGGAGATTAACTGTACCACCAGTAATCTATTTTTTTTATCTTCCTTATTTCTTACATCCGCACCCAAGGGAAGGAAGAGGGATAGTTCTTCTGAGGCGGGTCAGGGAGCTGGGGATGCCACCACCGGTGCCGTGGCCAATGGTTCTGCTGATCCCAGTACGTCCTGTTATTATTATTATTATTTCCCCAACTTTTACCTCTGCCCACTATTAGAATAATTTTAATTTTGCTTTGTTTATTTTTTTTCATACTGTTGCCTTTTTTTTCAACTCCTCAATCGAATGTTTGTTAAATTCTCGTTATCCCTGTAGTATCCTTTTTTTCTATATTTCATGTTTTTGCAGCTTGCTTCCTCCTGTCTATAATAGCCTGTAGTTTTCTTCTGCATTGTTAGTAAGCTTTCCCTCCCCACTACGTCTTGTGGTACTGTAAGATTAAGAGAACAGGTTTTTGGTACACTACAGTCTAAGGTGAACATTGCAGCTCCAATTCAGCTAGTATTATTCACCACGCATGTTTGTTGAGAAGGCTTTATTTGTCTTGCTCATGGTGGACCCACCACTGGTGTGCTATAATTCATTTATACAGTATACCAGCAATTTCCATGACAGTGCAGCATGGCAGGAAAGTGTAAGTTCCGAGTGCATTCGCCAACCAACACTATATGTCCTTCATTGACCATTATTCCACCCCTTCATTGTGCTTTAATGCCTCAGAGTCATCATAGCTCTGCCCCTCCATTATGAAATGTTTTGGGTTGGGTTGACTACCTGGCCTTTCTAACATTGTCAACCAACAAAATGCCCAAAGTGATATTTTTGATAGAAGATACTGCTAACCGAACTGTAGTGATGTACTGCGGTTGTATTTCGTTAAAAAAAATAGTAAGGGAAGGATTATCTGGCATCTAAAAATGGGTAATGTTTTTGCTAGCCACACAGACCACCAGTGCTGGGGCTAGCGCCAGTTCTGCAGATGCGAAGGCAGTTGGAGGGGGAGATCCAGGGACAGCAGGGATGGGAGGTGGTGAGTCACATTTCTTGCTTAATGAGAACTATTATAATACTCACTGCAAGGGTGTCATTACTTGTGAACCCTCTTATGTAGCAGCCTCAGCAGTGGTTGAGTTCTTATGGCCTCTTCTATCTTCAACTCAGCAGACAAAGGCTCATAATGAATGCTAAAATGGGCTGATGGAAAAAGGATAGAAGTTTAAAAGAAAGGATGCGTGAAATGGTATGTGAGTGAAAGGATGCATGGGTGGGTGAAAGGATGCGTGGGTGGGTAAATGGATGAATGGGTAAAAGGATGGTTGAAGGGGTGGATAATATCTGGATGGATTTATTGGAAATTTTGGTGAAAGACTGGATGAGAGAAAGTAAAGCTTAAATGGTGGCTATCAAAGGGTGAATAGAAAATGAAAGGATAAATGAATAATTGCTTGGATGAAAAAACAAGGGAGCTCTTTTGGAGAGGAGCATGCTCACCTACTTCGCATGCTTGGTTTTATCAAACATATGGTTCAAAGTGGCGGTATTTTTATTTTCTGTCTACTCCCTTGACTCACTGTATTTGTTAAGCCAGGCAGATATGTATCCCACCCATCATTATTCATCACCTCCCTCCCTGACCATGGCATTTAGCCACCCATGACCTAAGCGCAGCATGATTGAATTAATCACTGCAGTGTTGGCTGTGCAATGTGTGTGCAATGTGTGTCTGCTTCAGTTTGTTGCTCTGATATGAATTTTTGGCAAAACAAGAACAAGTTGGTTTAATTAAACGCAGCGGCCGGGAGAGCATCAACAGTTGTGTCTGAAGACAGTCTCAATGTACAGAAGTTTTGGCCGGTAATATATACAGTTCGTGAGGTACAATAAAACGATTACACATTTTTGTAAAGCATGTACATCCTGGCCTGGTCATAAACCACAAATACAACCATCTGATAAGGGGAACACAGCTGACTCTCGACCTCGGGGAGAACTATTGTGAGACAGTGTGTATGTGTCCATATGTCCAACATGGGGAACGTATGATCACTGCATGGGGTGTGCATGCTGTGTCCTGATTGACTTAGTGTTCCTAACTACATGTGGATCTGACCTTGTGGTATTTTGGGAACACGCGCCTTTGGGCAAACGTGTTTAATTGGGTCCAATCTCCTTGGACCTGTTTGTGCGGCCTATCTGTGAGATCGATCGGGAGTTTCCCTGTTCGTGTGTTTGTCTTTGGGCTAAGTGTAACCCCATATGTGACCTATCAATCGGCCTGTCTGACCATGTATCAGGGTTGATCGGGAGGTTATCTCGGGTGACTTTAACAGCAATGATACAATTTCGTTATTACGTGTTCATATAACATGGCGGTCATTGATATCATATTTACCGACATTCCCATTATTATGCGTACATTAGTCATAGCGTACATCAATATTGGTTTTACTGATATTGACATTGCTATGCGTGCATAGGTTATGGCGTACATTGACATTGCATTCACTAGTATTGACATTGTTATCCGTGCATATATCGTGGTGAACATTGACATTGCATTCACCGATATTAACATTCCCCCCTCTAGTTGAATTTTCAACTACATAATCTTTCTCTTATGTCATGACAGTCACATTATTCGAGGCTGTGTGTGTTTCTGTAGTGTCTGCTATCCTTTCTCTAGCTTTTCGAATTCTACCTAATTTGAGGACTGCATTTTTACAGCAGGAAACCCCCATTTGTAAGAAACCACACAACAGTAGTACACAAATGATAACTGTAAGCAATGATGTGAACAGTTAGGACACCCATAGGGGGAGGCAATTTTGTTTATGAAACCAGTACTGCTCAGGGTCACCTCCTTTTACTTCATGTTAGTTTGTAGAAGATGCAGTGCTTGGATGGCAAGAGCGAGTGCTCTGTTTTCAAGATCATTTCCAGGAATAAACGTACAACAGAAAGCACCAATCTTGGCACACACCCCACCCTCCATTGCGGTCACCAAGCCCAACACATACCGATGTTGCATCACCATGTAGCAGATGTCTCTTAGTTTTTCCTTGATAGAGTTTAGGCTGAGCTCGATGTCTTGATCTTCTTCAGCATTTCCCACCTGGTTATCTGTAGCCAGCAGGCGTTCATTTTCGTTTGCAAGGTGAAGAAGTGTATGGACCCTCCTGCATTTACTTGAATTTCAGAAAACAGTCTAAATTCTTCTGGAATGTCCTTGTACTGAGCCCAGCCAAAATAATAAGCAGTTCTTCTTCTTCTAGCCTGATGCAATAGAGTTGTTTTCTTCTGTAGCAGATGTTGGGACAACTCAGACAGATCTTCTTCAGAATTGACCAGGGTTGGGGTGTATATGGCCTCGAGGGTGCAGGGATCCCGCCATCCGGGGACGAACTGGGTGTAGGCAAGCTCGCCAGACTGCCAGTACCCATCCATCAACGTGGAGGTGCCCCATTGCAGGTCCGGTATATACTGTATTGATTCACACTTCTCATTTGAACCAAGTGGTATGGTTCCTTTACCTCTGAAACATAAAGAATACAGTGTAAGTTTCCATATAATTAGGGGTTGCCCCTTCCTTTCCAACCATGTGTACTTATTCATCTCGGTATCCCAGATTTCCTGGCATGGGGTGTCTGTGCTGGTGTTTGACCCCCTCCCATGGGACTCATCTCCCATTGAGTCACAGAGGTGAATGGCCTTGCACTAGAATGTCATATCTGGGGTCTATTTGTCATTAAAAAAGGCAGCCCCAAATATGTTAAGGGCCACCCTGGGACCTCGGACGGAGACAGGAGCGGACATATTTGTGCACTGGTGCGGTGGTCTTGCTACCTCCAAGAACCTCTTTTCTACAAAGTCTCAGGGCCAAACAGTGTCCTTCCCTTTAGTGGCTCTTCTGTGCATCCTTTCTAGCTCAGTTTGAATGTCTCTAGGTTTGGTAAAAAGGTATAGTGCTGCGGGGTTGGTCTCATACTGGGTGATGTTTTCTACTGGTCTATTGGGTTCTACTCTATTGGGTTGTTTCTTGGCCCTAATCCTACTTAGGTACAGGTGGATGATGCATTTTTCTTTCTCGGGGGCTATCTATCGGGATAAGTGAAGTCTGTCTGCACCTATGGAGTGGCGTATCAACGAACATATGTAGCATGACCTGTTCGTGGCTGGAGTGCCACGGCAGTCATTTGTTGATACCATGTGTTGTTTAGGAGTGTGCTGTGTAGTGCATGTGGAATGCTAGTGTTTAGTTCAGCTTAGGTGTAAGTGAGGCGGGAGAGGTCCGTATGCAAGAGTTGCAAAAATATCAAAGTAGGTTCCATGAAACTAGGAATATTTCTGGCTCTGAAGGGGTACGAGAGCGCCCCTGCTAAACAGACAGTGTAAAAGAATACATAAATATGTAACTTGGGAAACATTTGTAGGTCTTAGGATGGTCTTCAGGGGAAATGTCTGTCGTCTGGGCTCCCGGGGTGTCTTGTCTTGGTGTAGTTCAAAAAAGTCTTTTAATCAAAAAATATTCGTAAAGTCAACTTGCAGTCTGTGTTCTTCAGCGGTCGACCTTTGTTGAAGTCCTTTGGGAGCTTTGGCTGAAGGGCCGGTGGGCTGCTGTAACAATGGTGCATGTATGGCTCGCTTGCAGACCTGTTGAATAAGAGCTGTGGGTTGTAGGTTAGCTTGGAAAAACACATCATTAGACAGTTTTTGGAAAATTCCTGTGCTTTCTTTTTAGGGGTACACTCTATAGCTTCACTGTGTGCAAAGGAGGTGGAAGCACTTTTTAGGGAATGGTGAGTTCAAGTTGTTTTAGCGTTATTTTGTGAGTACTTTGGTCCCACCTCTCCTCTCTATGAGAGAGTAATTTCCTCTGTGGGCTGCTTCCGTTAAATGAATGTATGTGTGTTTCGTTTTACCAGTGCCGAGGTGTCTTTTTGACCTCCATGTGCTGCATGCAATGTGAGGGGAATTAGATGCTTAATCATTTTTAGGGGTTTGGTGGGTAATGGCGATGTTTCCGTTGTCATGTGCATGTCCCTCTGATCTCTGCATGTGGAGTGTAATGAGGTTCTCCCTAATGGAGTTGGGTGATTGGGTTACGCCCTCTTTCTGGAAGGTTGGGGTTTTTGGGCTACTTTTGGGCTTCTTTGTGTGGGTTCCGTTGGGTCTTTACCTATGGTAGTAGGCGATGCTGCTTCTAACATAGCATACCGGAGGTGATTGGGGAGTCGTTCGTGGCCCCTGTATGGCTCTGCAGGGAGTGACTGGGCTTGTGCTTGTTTGCTGTTTTTTCTATGATAGTAGAGTGTGTGGTTGGGACTCGTCGTGATCGGCCTGATGCTGGTAATGCTTGTGGATTTGATGGATTATCCCTAAGGACTGGGTGTCATGTGGTTTCTTGCTTCAGTGTTGTGAGTACATCCTTTTCCTTGGTGTGTGGGAAACCTGGCTCCCAACACTGGAGCGTTTGCCTCATTTTGGTACTGTAGGGGGCCTCCATTTAGTGGAAACCCATGGACTGGTGAAAATTACATAGCTCGCCCAAGGCTGGACTTGGATGACTGAACCTGGGTGCCGGTCTTTATGCACCAGTTTGGGGGCCCTGTTCCCTTGTCAGACTGTCTTCCCCCAGGGGGCGCAGTCAGCCAGCCCCACCCCGGGGGATCAACAGCAGAGGGAGGATCGGCCCCTACGGGCATCTAAATAGCAAACTCTAGCGTGAATTCCAGTTCGATATAGTATGGCAGCCCTAAAAGTTGGTTGCAAAGGCAAGTAAGGAAATGTATCTGGAAGCTGTATGAAGGTGAAATGTCATGTTGTCTGGTGGCTGCGTGTTGGTATTCTGCGATTGTGCTAGGGCATTGCCACCCCAAACAGTCACCCCTCCCTTCCATGGCTGTGGGCCTGGTCCTTGCTGGGATGGGCTCCCTGTCTGCTGCGGCAGTTGCCATGTGCTCGGCCAACCACCCAGCCCCTGCTGCGGCAGGGTGGCTGTTGCATGATTTCCTTGAGGCTGATTGTACAATGCATTTGCGTTGCTCTTGGCTTGGTTTTGGGGATGGATATTCTGTGGGGGCTGTCCTGGGACTATCACTTTCTGCTCGTGATTTTTTTTAGGCGACATCAGTCAGCCATGTGGGCTATTCTGTGACACTAGTAGCACTCTATGAGGCCTGGCTGTAGCCAGCTTCCCTGACCTCTGCTGCTAGGACTGGGTGGATACCCCCTGGGGTCCGGAGGCAGAGCACCCTTTAAGACTGCCACCATTTGTACGTTCGCCGCCAACACGGCCCCCTCGAGGGCAGTCTTTTTCAATTTTTGTTGGACCAATTTGACAGTGTCTCTTTGGGCTTGTTCCTGCTTTTCCTTGTCCTGCTCCTGTCTTTTCCGGTAATAATGTAATTCGTGGGCCCGTATTTCTCACCAAGGTTTGGTATCTAGCTCTACTATGCCATCTAGTCTGGTCTGTAACTCAGTGGGCAGTCCCTTTTTGAGGATGTTGTAGAAGAATGCAACCTGGGGACCGGGGTCGGTCCAGGGCTGTTCGGTCACTTGTCCCCGTCGTTCCCTCATTCTAGCTAGGAAATCAGTCACAGTCTTCCCAGGCCTCATGCTTTCTGCCATCAATCATCCTATGTCTGGGCATTAGGGAATATCTCCCTCAAGGCCATCCATATCTGGTGTGTAAATGAGCTGAATGCGGCCCATCATGCTCAGTGTTGATCAGCGTGACTGCTGCGATCCGGGCTGGGGAAAACACTGTGTCGGTCTGCTTCTCGATGAGGCTGCTGAGCAGATTTTTGATGTCACCTATAGCTAAGTTGATTCTCGCAGTGTTTTTCTCAAAACATGAGATCCACTTTCCTGCCCCATCCTTGAGACCCTCGCGGGTAAGTAGTGCGCTCTACAAATTCTATGATTGATTGATTGATTGATTGTTCTTGAGCCCTTATTTGTCCATCTGTGCCAATGGGACATAGATGGTCCCTGACACACCCTTCTGTAGCAGCGGACATAATTTGGCATGGAGGGGCTCCGTCAGTTTTTCCCCAACGTAGCACTCCCATCTATTCAGACATTCCTGCATGTAGGGAAAGTTCCATCGTGGCCCTTCTTTTCAGTCCAGTAGGCCAGGAGATGGCAACACGGTTGCGTGAAGTCCTTGCCTTCTTCTCTGAACACTATCTCAATGTGCTATACTGCCCTCTGATGTCTTAATTATGTTTCAGTTAGGCTATCCTGATTTCTTATTTCTTGGTCGGCCCCTCTCCTATGCCGACGGCCAGGTGGAGTGTGGATTTCTGTTAGGGGCCTCTCTTCTGAGTTTTCCCCAGGCTCATTCTCATGTGGAGCCTGGGACCTAGCTTCCTCTGGGGGAGGGTCCGTTGGGCTTCCCAGGCGAGAGCTCTTTCTCTCTCTAACCTAAACTCCTGCCTCTCCTCTAACTCCCACCTTGACTGCCATCTTCCCTCAGTGCTGTTTGTTGTTCTTCGTAGTGTTTTGACCTCAAGCTCACTCCCTGATGCTTCCTCTGCAGCCTGAGCATACCCTGGCAGAGCATATCCTATGGCTCCACCCTCAGCGTCAGACCTATGCAGGCTGGGACCTCTATCTTCCCCTCCACTGGTGGTATCCTCCTCCAGAACTGCTCTGAACCTCCTTCTGACTCCAGGGCATTCAGAGGGGTGGTTAGGAGCATGTGTTCCTCATTCCGCTGGGGCTTGATGGGCTGCGACTGATGAGTGGGGTTCGTAATTCAAGGATGCCTGGCACCGGACTGGGAGGGGGCTGTCTTTGCCTGGACTGGTTGGTCTGGTGGTCTCCCTACCCTTGGGCTGGTGGCTTGCTGCCCGGTGTGTGGCCCACCGGCCCCCTCGACTGGTGGATTGGTGTAACTCAGCGCAGGGGTGACTGGGATGGCAGGCATCAGAGAGAGCACTTCCCTGCCGGTGTATGGTGGGGGAGGTGCGGATGCCTCATTTGCGGGCACAAGGATAGTCTTGCATGATAGGGCTACCTCGAAAATGACCCATAGTTCTAGTAGGGCCTTTCGTTTGGCCTTCTTCTGACCTGCATATCTTGTCTGTATGTGTGTTCTTGTGTGCTCTATTATGTTGGCATCGAATGCTCCCCCCTCAGGCCAAGGAAATGCATATGCCTTGATATGGGCATGCAACTCATGGCAGTGTTTCTCTAGCTTCCGAGCCTGTGTGGGGAACCTAGCTTGCATGTGGTCTAGTGGTGTCTCAATGATGGAATAGGAGACCTGTCAAGGAGTTTATAAACTTTTTCCTATGCTGAGTTTAAAATAATTACAAATTTTACTTTGATCGTGGGGAAACTGTGTACACAGGGTTGTTTCTGCAACAATCTATTGGTTATGAGCGCAATTTAAAAAAAAAGATGCCTCACAAAAACACTTAACAATTGATAGAGGGATATGAGAGATGTTCAATCTATGAAAGTTCATGAACTTCACAAAAGACCTCCTATGCAGTAACCTTAACACTCCCACAGTTTTGTCATGTGAAGTTTTGGTTGTACACAATTCCAAACAAAAGCATTTATGGGACCATTAATCTGGTTAAGCAGGCAAAGTGAGACATTGACAGGTGGTATTCTGATTGCAGCAATTTCACCCATGGAGAAAGTCTTAACACTTTCCACTTAGTAAATTGTCTATCGTTGTTTATCAAAGGGCCAAATTGTCTTGCACCATGCCGGAAGGTCCCATGTTTATAAGAACCCCCAAGTATGTCAAATTCTTACTCAACCACTTGAATTGATAATTTGCTATACACTATTTCCCAGTATATGGAGTCATTTGTAGGGTATTTTACCAGAATATAAATGTCTGAATATCGCCTGACATAAACATTCAGTCTTAAATATCGCTTAAAAAATATATTGCCACACTGGGGTTAATATAAGAAAATCTACACCAAATGGGACAACATTTTCATAAATCATTTTTAGGATTTAAAATTTCTGTCAGATAATATTTCAGTAGACAATACCTGTGGGCAGTGCTTCACATTTGGTCCAATTGATCTCATAGCCCCAAAAAGAGGAGAACTCAGCCAGCAGATCTAGAAAATGGGGAATGAAGTTTCTGGGTTCTGAGAGTATTAGCAGAGGGTCATCTACATGCAGAATGATTTGACCTCCCTGGGATGAGTCCATTGCAGTGCATTTGTTGATTTGTTGTGATTGCCTAATAGCAACAGACAGTAGTTATACATCCAATAGAGAAAGGAAGGGGAGAAAGGGCAGCACTGGTGTGTTCCTCTATGCATATGGAAAAGGTTGTGAGAGCAACGCACCACAGTTAGTCTTGGCTACCAGCTCCTGGAACAGCCATAGGACCTTAACAATGAAGTTCTGTCCAAAACCTGCCCTAGTCAGTGTCACAAACAGGTACCCCCCTCAGTGAAATGTCTTTTCAGCTTCCAATAAAAGACCACTTTTATCAAGTAGTTCATTACAAGATTACAAAAGAAGTTGATGCTGGGTCCAGAGTAGGTCTGGGCAGAGCTTGTGGAGTTCTGCTATGCGGAATTCCACGGAGTGGGCGAAAAGATCTGCAATATTCAGCGGAATTCCATGGGTGGGCGGAGCTGCTCGGTGTACCCATTTGCGCTACCTTTTTATGTTCCAGTAGCGTAATGAGTGTTTCCGCACTGGCACGAACGGCACTACACAGTTCGCATAGGAGAGGCTATTTTCGTTTCTGTTCTGTGCATGGTGCTGCTGGGCCTGTTTTCAATCCACTCCTAATCTTTTCAATCCTCCCCCTATCTGACTCATCCACCCCTCATTTTCCTTTATTGTATCAGTGTGTGTCTTTGTCTATTTTACGTTTTTGTCATTTTTTTGTGTTTTTTGTGACTTTTTTATACTTTTTTTGGTTTTCACTTTGCTTTTTTAGTTCTTCCTTTCTTCATTCCTTTTCCTAGTCTCTTTTTTTCCCCACCCAGCTCCATGGCAGAGCAGGGCGAGAGGGACGAGAGAGAGAGTGGAGGCACCAGTGCGGCTGCTAGCCGCACACCTTGCGGTTGCAGCACCACCAAGGGTTGCAGCCCCGCTCAATTTTTTCCTTTCGGAGGCGGCGATGGCAACACTTGCATTTTATGTGCAGCGCCACCTCCCCTCCATACTGGTGGCAGGCTTGGGAGCGAATACATCCTGCTGGAGCATCAGCTGCGTTGGAGGAGGGTGTGCCGGTGTGTGCACCACAACACTCAAGTCCAGCGCACCCAACAGCAGTCGCTGAACAGCTGGGCCGACATTATTGACTGTGAGCAGGACCTGCTCGACTTGCTAGGCATCGGGATTGCGCTGCTCGGAGAGTAATTATTTGTTGTGTTTGTGTTCTACAGTGCTCATATTTGTTTTTCAAATAGCATGCTATCAGAGGTAAGTTAAATTTACATTAGAATATTATTTGATCCAGTTTGAGCTAGCCAGGTGCTGGGTGCTACCTATTAGTACTCATTGACGCTCACTTGGGCTGATTATTTAAGAAACTATGCAGACTCCTCTTTCATGTCTTTAAGATAGTGATTTCAGCGAGTTAGCGTTCTCTGTAACTTTCTTTATGTAGCTCACACAGTCCCAAGCAATCTCACAGTGATGTGCAGTATGCATTTATGCATTGAAAAAAAGGAAGACTGAGCTGGCCCATCAAGGGAGTTGAGAAATGAGTATAAGAATCAAAGATCACTTGTAGCAATGCATTTGTTCCAAATGTAGTTTAGGTTTAGAAAATTCGGAATAGGGTTTAGGGTTATGATAGTACTAGTACTATAGAATTCTGATATAGAAAACTAAAATGTTACTGCATTTGCTGCATTTGCCTGTCAAAATATTTTTGGGAGATTAACTGTACCACCAGTAATCAATTTTTTTTATCTCCCTTATTTCTTACATCCGCACCCAAGGGAAGGAAGAGGGATAGTTCTTCTGAGGCAGGTCAGGGAGCTGGGGATGCCACCACCGGTGCCGCGGCCAATGGTTCTGCTGATCCCAGTACGTCCTGTTATTATTATTAATATTTCCCCAACTTTTACCTCTGCCCACTATTAGAATAATTTTAATTTTGCTTTGTTTATTTTTTTTCATACTGTTGCCTTTTTTTTCAACTCCTCAATCGAATGTTTGTTAAATTCTCGTTATCCCTGTAGTATCCTTTTTTCTATATTTCATGTTTTTGCAGCTTGCTTCCTCCTGTCTATAATAGTCTGTAGTTTTCTTCTGCATTGTTAGTAAGCTTTCCCTCCCACTACGTCTTGTGGTACTGTAAGATTAAGAGAACAGGTTTTTGGTACACTACAGTCTACGGTGAACATTGCAGGTCCAAGTCAGCTAGTATTATTCACCACGCATGTTTGTTGAGAAGGCTTTATTTTTCTTGCTCATGCTCATACAGATAAAATGAGAGAGTGGCCATGGTCATGGTGGACCCACCAATGGTGTGCTATAATTCATTTATACAGTATACCAGCAATTTCCATGACATTGCAGCATGGCAGGAAAGTGTAGGTTCCGAGTGCATTCGCCAACCAACACTATATGTCCTTCATTGACCATTATTCCACCCCTTCATTGCGCTTTAATGCCTCAGAGTCATCATAGCTCTACCCCTCCAGTATGAAATGTTTTGGGTTGGGTTGACTACCTGGCTTTTCTAACATTGTCAACCAACAAAATGCCCAAAGTGATATTTTTGATAGAAGATACTGCTAACCGAACTGTAGTGATGTACTGCGGTTGTATTTTGTTAAAAAAATAGTAAGGGAAGGATTATCTGGCATCTAAAAATGGGTAATGTTTTTGCTAGCCACACAGACCACCAGTGCTGGGGCTAGCACCAGTTCTGCAGATGCGAAGGCAGTTGGAGGGGGAGATCCAGGGACAGCAGGGATGGGAGGTGGTGAGTCACATTTCTTGCTTAATGAGAACTACTATAATACTCACTGCAAGGGTGTCATTACTTGTGAACCCTCTGATGTAGCAGCCTCAGCAGTGGTTGAGTTCTTATGGCCTCTTCTATCTTCAACTCAGCAGACAAACGCTCATAATGAATGCTAAAATGGGCTGATGGAAAAAGGATAGAAGATTAAAAGAAAGGATGCGTGAAATGGTATGTGAGTGAAAGGATGCATGGGTGGGTGAAAGGATGCGTGGGTGGGTAAATGGATGAATGGGTAAAAGGATGGTTGAAGGGGTGGATATTATCTGGATGGATTTATTGGAAATTTTGGTGAAAGACTGGATGAGAGAAAGTAAAGCTTAAATGGTGGCTATCAAAGGGTGAATAGAAAATGAAAGGATGAATGAATAATTGCTTGGATGAAAAAACAAGGGAGCTCTTTTGGAGAGGAGCATGCTCACCTACTTCGCATGCTTGGTTTTATCAAACCTATGGTTCAAAGTGGGGGGTATTTTTATTTTCTGTCTACTCCCTTGACTCACTGTATTTGTTAAGCGAGGCAGATATGTATCCCACCCATCATTATTCATCACCTCCCTCCCTGACCATGGCATTTAGCCACCCATGACCTAAGTGAAGCATGATTGAATTAATCACTGCAGTGTTGGCTGTGCAATGTGTGTCTGCTTCAGTTTGTTGCTCTGATATGAATTTACCTTGAAAAAATGAAAGGACAAGAGACATTTGGCAAAACAAGAACAAGTTGGTTTAATTAAACGCAGCGGCCGGGAGAGCATCAACAGTTGTGTCTGCAGACAGTCTCAATGTACAGAAGTTTTGGCCGGTAATATATACAATTTGTGAGGTACAATAAAATGATTACACATTTTTGTAAAGCATGTACATCCTGGCCTGGTCATAAACCACAAATACAACCATCTGATAAGGGGAACACAGGTGACTCTCGACCTCGGGGAGAGCTATTGTGAGACAGTGTGTATGTGTCCATATGTCCAACATGGGGAACGTATGATCACTGCATGTGGTGTGCATGCTGTGTCCTGATTGACTTAGTGTTCCTAACTACATGTGGATCTGACCTTGTGGTATTTTGGGAACACGCGCCTTTGGGCAAACGTGTTTAATTGGGGCCAATCCCCTTGGACCTGTTTGTGCGGCCTATCTATGAGATCGATCAGGGTTTTCCCTGTTTGTTTGTTTGTCTTTGGGCTAAGTGTAACCCCACATGTGACCTATCAATCGGTAGGCTTGGGTCGCAGGGCCTATCTGACCATGTATCAGGGTTGATCGGGAAGTTATCTCGGGTGACTTTAACAGCAATGATACAATTTCGTTATTACGTGTTCATATAACATGGCGGTCATTGATATCATATTTACGGACATTCCCATTATTATGCGTACATTAGTCATAGCGAACATCAATATTGTTTTTACTGATATTGACATTGCTATGCGTGCATAGGTTATGGCGTACATTAACATTGCATTCACTAGTATTGACATTGTTATCCGTGCATATATCGTGGTGAACATTGACATTGCATTCACCGATATTAACATTCCCCCCTCTAGTTGAATTTTCAACTACATAATCTTTCTCATATATGTCATGACAGTCACATTATTCGAGGCTGTGTGTGTTTCTGTAGTGTCTGCTATCCTTTCTCTAGCTTTTCGAATTCTACCTAATTTGAGGACTGCATTTTTACAGCAGGAAACCCCCATTTGTAAGAAACCACACAACAGTAGTGCACAAATGATAACTGTAAGCAATAATGTGAACAGTTAGGACACCCATAGGGGGAGGCAATTTTTTTAATGAAACCAGTCCTGCTCAGGGTCACCTCCTTTTACTTCATGTTAGTTTGTAGATGATGCAGTGCTTGGATGGCAAGAGCGAGTGCTCTGTTTTCAAGATCATTTCCAGGAATAAACGTACAACAGAAAGCACCAATCTTGGCACACACCCCACCCTCCATTGCGGTCACCAAGCCCAACACATACCGATGTTGCATCACCATGTAGCAGATGTCTCTAAGTTTTTCCTTGATAGCGTTTAGGCTGAGCTCGATGTCTTGATCTTCTTCAGCATTTCCCACCTGGTTATCTGTAGCCAGCAGGCGTTCATTTTCGTTTGCAAGGTGAAGAAGTGTATGGACCCTCCTACATTTACTTGAATTTCAGAAAACAGTCTAAATTCTTCTGGAATGTCCTTGTACTGAGCCCAGCCAAAATAATAAGCAGTTCTTCTTCTTCTAGCCTGATGCAATAGAGTTGTTTTCTTCTGTAGCAGATGTTGGGACAACTCAGACAGATTTTCTTCAGAATTGACCAGGGTTGGGGTGTATATGGCCTCGAGGGTGCAGGGATCCCGCCATCCGGGGATGAGCTGGGTGTAGGCAAGCTCGCCAGACTGCCAGTACACATCCATCAACGTGGAGGTACCCCATTGCAGGTCCGGTATATACTGTATTGATTCGCACTTCTCATTTGAACCAAGTAGTATGGTTCCTTTACCTCTGAAACATAAAGAATACAGTGTAAGTTTCCATACAATTAGGGGTTGCCCCTTCCCTTCCAACCATGTGTACTTATTCATCTCAGTATCCCAGATTTCCTGGCATGGGGTGTCTGTGCTGGTGTTTGACCCCCTCCCATGGGACTCATTTCCCCTTGAGTCACAGAGGTGAATGGCCTTGCACTAGAATGTCATATCTGGGGTCTATTTGTCATTAAAAAAGGCAGCCCCAAATATGTTAAGGGCCACCCTGGGACCTCGGGCGGAGACTGCAGCGGACATATTTGTGCACTGGTGCGGTGGTCTTGCTACCTCCAAGAACCTCTTTTCTACAAAGTCTCAGGGCCAAACAGTGTCCTTCCCTTTAGTGGCTCTTCTGTGCATCCTTTCTAGCTCAGTTAGAATGTCTCTAGGGTTGGTAAAAAGGTATAGTGCTGCTGGGTTGGTCTCATACTGGGTGATGTTTTCTACTGGTCTATTGGGTTGTTTCTTGGCCCTAATCCTACTTAGGTACAGGTGGATGATGCATTTTTCTTTCTCGGGGGCTATCTCTTGGGATAAGTGAAGTCTGTCTGCGCGTATGGCGTGGCGTATCAACAAACATACGTAGCATGACCTGTTTGTGGCTGGAGTGCCATGGCAGTCATTTGTTGTTTAGGAGTGTGCTGTGTAGTGCATGTGGAATGCTAGTGTTTAGTTCAGCATAGGTGTAAGTGAGGTGGGAGAGGTCCCTACGCAAGTGTTGCAAGAATATCAAAGTAGGTTCCATGAAACTAGGAATATTTCTGGCTCTGAAGGGGTACGAGAGCGCCCCTGCTAAACAGACAGTGTAAAAGAATACATAAATATGTAACTTGGGAGACATTTGTAGGTCTTAGGATTGTCTTCAGGGGAAATGTCTGTCGTCTGGGCTCCCGGGGTGTCTTGTCTTGGTGCAGTTCAAAAAAGAGTCTTTTAATCAAAACATATTCGTAAAGTCAACTTGCAGTCTGTGTTCTTCAGCGGTCGGCCTTTGTTGAAGTCCTTTGGGAGCTTTGGTTGAAGGGCCGGTGGGCTGCTGTAACAATGGTGCATGTATGGCTCGCTTGCAGACCTGTTGAATAAGAGCTGTGGGTTGTAGGTTAGCTTGGAAAAACACATCATTAGACAGTTTTCGGAAAATTCCTGTGCTTTCTTTTTAGGGGTACACTCTATAGCTTCACTGTGTGCAAAGGAGGTGGAAGCACTTTTTAGGGAATGGTGAGTTCAAGTTGTTTTAGCGTTATTTTGTGAGTACTTTGGTCCCCCCTCTCCTCTCTATGAGAGAGTAATTTCCTCTGTGGGCTGCTTCCGTTAAATGAATGTATGTGTGTTTCGTTTTACCAGTGCCGAGGTGTCTTTTTGACCTCCATGTGCTACATGCAATGTGAGGGGAAGTAGATGCTTAATCATTTTTAGGGGTTTGGTGGGTAATGGTGATGTTTCCGTTGTCATGTGCATGTCCCTCTGATCTCTGCATGTGGAGTGTAATGAGGTTCTCCCTAATGGAGTTGGGTGATTGGGTTACGCCCTCTTTCTGGAAGGTTGGGGTTTTTGGGCTACTTTTGGGCTTCTTTGTGAGGGTTCCGTTGGGTCTTTACCTATGGTAGTAGGCGATGCTGCTTCTAACATAGCATACCAGAGGTAATTGGGGAGTCGTTCGTGGCCCTTGTATGGCTCTGCAGGGAGTGACTGGGCTTGTGCTTGTTTGCTGTTTTTTCTACGATAGTAGAGTGTGTGGTTGGGACTCGTCGTGATCGGCCTGATGCTGGTAATGCTTGTGGATTTGATGGATTATCCCTAAGGACTGGGTGTCATGTGGTTTCTTGCTTCAGGGTTGTGAGTACATCCTTTTCCTTGGTGTGTGGGAAACCTGGCTTCCAACACTGGAGCGTTTGCCTCATTTTGGTACTGTAGGGGGGCCTCCATTTAGTGGAAACCCATGGACTGGTGAAACTTACATAGCTCGCCCATGGCTGGACTTGGATGACTGGACCTGGGTGCCGGTCTTTATGCACCAGTTTGGGGGCCATGCTCCCTTGTCAGACTGTCTTCCCCCAGGGGGCGTGGTCAGCCAACCCCACCCCGGGGGATCAACAGCAGAGGGAGGCTCGGCCCCTACGGGCATCTAAATAGCAAACTCTAGCGTGTATTCCAGTTCGATATAGTATGGCGTCCCTAAAAGTTGGTTGCAAAGGCAAGTAAGGAAATGTATCTGGAAGCTGTATGAAGGTGATATGTCATGTTGTCTGGTGGCTGCGTGTTGGTATTCTGCGATTGTGCTAGGGCATTGCCACCCCAAACAGTCACCCCTCCCTTCCATGGCTGTGGGCCTGGTCCTTGCTGGGCTGGGCTCCCTGTCTGCTGCGGCAGTTGCCATGTGCTCGGCCAACCACCCAGCCTCTGCTGCGGCAGGGTGGCTGTTGCATGATTTCCTTGAGGCTGATTGTACAATGCATTTGCGTTGCTCTGGGCTTGGTTTTGGGGATGGATATTCTGTGGGGGCTGTCCTGGGACTATCACTTTCTGCTCGTGATATGTTTTTAGGCGACATCAGTCAGCCATGTGGCCTATTCTGTGACACTAGTAGCACTCTATGAGGCATGGCTGTAGCCAGCTTCCCTAACCTCTGCTGCTAGGACTGGGTGGATACCCCCTGGGGTCCGGAGGCAGAGCTCCCTTTAAGACTGCCGCCATTTGTACGTTCGCAGCCAACACGGCCCCCTCGAGGGCAGTCTTTTTCAATTTTTGTTGGACCAATTTGACAGTGTCTCTTTGGGCTTGTTCCTGCTTTTCGTTGTCCTGGTCCTGTCTTTTCCGGTAATAAAGTAATTCGTGGGCCCGTATTTCTCGCCAAGGTTTGGTATCTAGCTCTACTATGCCATCTAGTCTGGTCTGTAACTCAGTGGGCAGTCCCTTTTTGAGGATGTTGTAGAAGAATGCAACCTGGGGACCGGGGTCGGTCCAGGGCTGTTCTGTCACTTGTCCCCGTCGTTCCCTCATTCTAGCTAAGAAATCAGTCACAGTCTTCCCAGGCTTCATGCTTTCTGCCATCAATCATCCTATGTCTGGGCATTAGGGAATATCTGCCTCAAGGCCGTCCATATCTGTTGTGTAAATGAGCTGAATGCGGCCCATCATGCTCAGTGTTGATCAGCGTGACTGCTGCGATCCGGGCTGGGGAAAACACTGTGTCGGTCTGCTTCTCAATGAGGCTGCTGAGCAGACTTTTGATGTCACCTACAGCTAAGTTGATTCTCGCAGTGTTTCTCTCAAAACATGAGATCTACTTTCCTGCCCCATTTATCAATGGGGGCAGTTTGTTCTTGAGCCCTTATTTGTCCATCTGTGCCAATGGCACATAGATGGTCCCTGACACACCCTTCTGTAGCAGCGGACATATCTTGGCATGGAGTGGCTCCGTCGGTTTTTCCCCAACGTAGCACTCCCATCTTTTCAGACATTCCTGCATGTAGGGAAAGTTCTATCGTGGCCTTTCTTTTCAGTCCAGTAGGCCAGCAGATGGCAAAACGGTTGCGCGAAGTCCTTGCCTTCTTCTCTGAACACTATCTCAATGTGCTATACTGCTCCTCTGATGTCTTAATTGTGTTTCAGTTAGGCTATCCTGATTTCTTATTTCTTGGCCGTCCCCTCTCCTATGCCGACGGCCAGGTGGAGTGTGGATTTCTGTTAGGGGCCTCTCTTCTGAGTTTTCCCCAGGCTCATTCTCATGTGGAGCCTGGGACCTAGCTTCCTCTGGGGGAGGGTCCGTTGGGCTTCCCAGGTGAGAGCTCTTTCTCTCTCTAACCTAAACTCCCGCCTCTCCTCTAACTCCCACCTTGACTGCCATCTTCACTCAGTGCTTCTTGTTTTTCTTGGTAGTGTTTTGACCTCAAGCTCAGTCCCTGATGCTTCCTCTGCAGCCTGAGCATACCCTGGCAGAGCATATCCTATGGCTCCACCTTCAGCGTCAGACCTCGGCAGGCTGGGACCTCTATCTTCCCCTTCCAGAACTGCTCTGAACCGCCTTCTGACTCCAGGGCATTCAGAGGGGTGGTTAGGAGCATGTGTTCCTCATTCCGCTGGGGCTTGATGGGCTGCAACTGATGGGTGGGGTTCGTACTTCAAGGGTGCCTGGCACCGGACTGGGAGGGGGCTGTCTTTGCCTGGACTGGTTGGTCTGGTGGTCTCCTACCCTTGGGCTGGTGGCTTGCTGCCCGGTGTGGGGCCCACTGGCCCCCTCGACTGGTGGATTGGTGTAACTCAGCGCAGGGGTGACTGGGATGGCAGGCATCAGAGAGAGCACTTCCCTGCCGGTGTATGGTGGGGGAGGTGCGGATGCCTCATTTGCGGGCACGAGGATAGTCTTGCATGATAGGGCCACCTCGAAAATGACCCATAGTTCTAGTAGGGCCTCTCGTTTGGCCTTCTTCTGACCTGTATAGCTTGTCTGTATGTGTGTTCTTGTGTGCTCTATTATGTTGGCATCGAATGCTCCCCTCTCAGGCCAAGGAAATGCATATGCCTTGATAAGGGCATGCAACTCATGGCAGTGTTTCTCTAGCTTCCGAGTCTGTGTGGGGAACCTAGCTTGCATGTGGTCTAGTGGTGTCTCAATGATGGAATAGGAGACCTGTCAAGGAGTTTATAAACTTTTTCCTTTGCTGGGTTTAAAATAATTACAAATTTTACTTTGATCGTGGGGAAACTGTGTACACAGGGTTGTTTCTGCAACAATCTATTGGTTATGAGCGCAATTTAAAAAAAAGATGCATCACAAAAACACTTAACAATTGACAAAGACAAATGCAATAAAATAGTAACAACCTGTAACAAAGTGCAATGGTTAGTTCAGAACAGTACAAGTTAATGTTTAGCAGCGAAATAGCAAATATGGAATTCTGATTTGTGGGTAAAAATGGTTATTATTTCATAAACGCATACACTTACTAACAAGACATAACATTTAAACATGAACTACAATTTCAAAATCTAACAGCACCACAACATCAACAATGAATAAATGGAGAAACCTTAAAGAAACTAGAAGAGAAAAAATTTACAGAAAAATATGATTATTTTGTCCAAAAATCTTAGCCCTCTCCTAGCTCCTACTGCCCGAGGAAAGGGGATACTCTGTGTGATACACAGAGCTAAGTGAGCCCAATAGTCTGTGAGTATTGGCTCGGGGAGAAAAATAGCAATAATTTGCGTGGAGAAAAAGGAGCAACCTGACAATTATCGGCCCTCCCCGGCCAAACACAAGCTACACCTTTTTCACCAAGGTACGGATTTTTCCCTAACATCTGAATTACACCCTATATCACATCCAGGGGTCATGTGCACCATCTGTGTAATGCTCAGCAATCCAAGCAAAACAATCTACCTCTTCACTTCTTTCAGACTCTGCCAGTGTTAAGAAACCAACAGTCCCTATGAAAACTCCTTAAACTCAAAAATAATATCAAGGTTGGGACCCTATATCACACCCAGGGCCTATGCGTACCATGTGTAATGCTCAGCGGTCTTAGCGAAATAAATAAGACCATCTGTGTAACGCCCAGCGGCCCAAGCGAACTAAACTACAAACTACCTTCACCTTCTCTAGCGTGCTGACTAGGGAAAAAGTGATTCACGCTCTTGTCCTAGTTTGCCACATGCCATATGCTAGGACTAATGATCAGATGTAGTCTTTTACTCTGCTGTGATGGAGGCCTCCTGTTGGACCTCCGCCCCGCAATTCAGCAGAATATTTCAATTAATCAATTATGGTGTCTGCTCACCGGTCTTGTTCTGCAGATGTGAATACATTGGGCTAGGGTCCTTATCCTTCGGCAGCAGTTGGCCTCGATAAACTAACCTCTCCAGGCTGGCTTGCCAAAATGTTGCTCGGATATGAATTTACCTTCAAAAAATGAAAAGACAAGAGGCGTTTGGCAAAACAGCAACAAGTTGGTTTAATTAAACACAGTGGCCTGGAGAGCATCACCAGAGTCATGTCTGAAGACAGCACAATAAAATGATTACACATTCTTGTAAAGCAGGTAGATCCAGGCCTGGTCATAAATCATAGATACAACCATCTGATGAGGGGAACACAGGTGTCTCTCGATCTTGGTGAGAGCTAGTGTGGGCCCGTGTGTATATGCCCAGATGTCCAGTATGGGGATCGCGTGATCACTGTGTGTGGTGTGCATGCTGTGTCCTGTTTGGCTGAGTGTTCCTAACTACATATGGCATCTGACTTTGTTGTATTTTGGGAATGCGCACGTTGGGCCAAATGTGTTTTATAGGGGCCAATCTCCTCGGATCTGTGGGATCAATCAGGGGTTTTCCCTGTAATCCTCTTTGTCTTTAGGCTAAGTGTAACCCCACCTGTGACCTATCAATCGGTAGTCTTGGATTTGGGCCTGTCTGACTATGTATGTCTGACTCGGAGTTGATAGGGAGGTCATTTTGGGTGAATTCGACAGCAATGATACAGGTTTGGTATTACTTGTATATATAACATGGCGGACGCCTGTTGTTATTGTTCTTGCCTGCTGCCTGGGGAGTTGGGACTCGCTGTCCCAGGAAGCTGTGGACTTCGTGAAGGAGGGCCCAGCATTCCCGCGCCGCGCACTTCAAAAGTGCAGCACATCTCCCACAGCACGGGTCGCCCATTGTTATTGTTCTTGCCTGGGGAGTTGGGACTCGCTGTCCCAGGAAGCTGTGGACTTCGTGAAGGAGGGGCCAGCATTCCCATGACGCGCACTTCAAAAGTGCAGCACATCTCCTGAGGCACGGGACGTGCACAGGACGCACCCGGGCGCCTGTCAGAGACCGGAGGAGGCAGGGCTGTGCCCCCCTCTTGGTTCTCTGACTCCGGGGGGACAGATTACGGCTTGATCGCCATCTCCTCATTGGGAGCAAGGAGCAGGAGCTCTTTTGGAATTATTGGGGGGGCTGCATCAGGACTAATATCTGGAGGACTCTGGACTTGGAGCAGGCATTCCAGTGCAGGTAGGAGAATTCATATCTCTGTTCCTACGAGCGTGTTGAGCTCTGTGGTCTTTTAAATACCCAGGTCCCAGGGTCTGGGTGTTTGTTTGGTAGTATCAGCATGGGTCCCTGTTTGCCATGAAGAAACGGCATGGGCAGTGGTCTAAGTCTTCTTGCTTCTCTGTCAATGACCCCTAAGTGCCAGTAGGTTATATTTTCCCTATATCTCCCCATTTCAGTGGCCATATTTTCTCAGGGAAACCATCATTTGCACCGTTTGCAGGATATATTTGGGGCACATTTCTTAGGGCCGCCTGGGTTGTCATAATGGGGAAACACAGGCCTGCAAGACCTTTTGCTAAGGAGTCTGTGAACACTATGCCTACCATGGACGCTTTCCTGCAGCGAGCCGTAGGGGTTATGGATAATGAAATTGAGTTTGCTACGCATCGTCTCTCCCGATTGCCTATACTTCACCCCTCTCAGAGTTCTCTTGTACCTATATGTCTAGTATCTCCTGAACAAGTCTCCTCCCCTGGCCCCATGCATTTGGCCCCGAACAAGGATGGAGGTATTTGCTTGTCTACCCCGACTCCCTTTCAACAGGATGGTGCACAGCTAACAGCCCCTTGGATAAAGTCTGTAGCCCCTGGGCTGCGTAAGGGAGCAAGAGCAAAGAGGAAGTGCTCTTCGATCGGGAGCCATGCTATGCGTCGGAAGAGCATTGCATCGCATTTCAGCCCTTCGGATCCCACAGTTATGCCCAGCCTGGACTTGATGACCTTGCTCAACGCTTTTAAGGTATCTCTGCTATCAGCCCTGGATTTATAATTAGACCCCATTCTTCACTGTCTATCAGCAATTGAAAATGAACTTAATTAGCTGACCTTGCTCCCACAATGTGCTTCTACAGTATTGCCCACTCTGGCCCTGGTCCCAATAGCTCCGCCTTCCAGCGAGTGTCTTATTGTGCAGGAGCCAGGCACAAGGATCTTATTTAAGCCTGTGACTGAGGGAGCAAATCAGCGCCTTTAAGTGCCTCCAGTATGTTCATTAACATCGGTTCCAATACTGAACATGACATCATCATTGGCAGGTATTTCTAACGATGGGGCCTCTTTGCACCTCAAGCAGAACCAGAACTCAGGAACTGTTGTAAGCAGGTCCAATAAGATGACTGGCGGGGGTTAGGTGGTATCTGTTCAGGGGCATCTAGTAACCCTACCCAGAGACTCTGTACCTTACACCTGCCACCAGAGTCAACTCCCTTTGTAGTGGTTTTAGCAAATGTACCCTGACTTGCTCCAGGAGCTAAGGAAGATTTTGACCAACTTAAGAATAAAGTTGTCTATTGGTTAAATTCCAATATCGCAACAGGGTAGCGGGGAGAAAGTCACATCATCATGCTGCGTGAAACTTCATGGGTGGGCAGAGTCAAGAAAAACTGGGACAGGGATTGACTCATCATTAATTTTAATAGCCCCTATGTGGTAAACAGCATCCAGTATGGCCTCTCAACCTAACCATAGGGGTCCTAACTTAGCTATCATGGCTTTTCCCCTGGGATATTTCTACAGGCCTCAGATCCAATCACTTTTTCCATTTGCAAGTATCCAGGGGCGGTCTCTAGACGTGGGTCAGGGGAGTCAGCAGGAGGCAATCCCAGGTATAGTCACATCTAACAGGTTTGCGCCACTGAGTTCACTAGAATGTTGTGATTGACTGAGTGTAGTCCCTCCCAAGCGAAATGCCCTTCCAACACGGTGCCCGGGTGGGCTATTGAGTTTGGGTCATCTAGATCTTAATGGGTGCAACTTTATTTCCTGGAATATTTCATGGCTGGCGAGGAAGTTCGATGACCCAGAAGGGGTGCTTTTCTTAAGATGGTTTGACGTGATCTGCCTCCAGGAGACATGGGCCTTTGAAAATAGTTATTATTTGGAAGGCTATAAATCCTGCCAGCCACTCCCTCACTCGCAGGAAGAGCTAAGGAGGGTTTAATTCGTTTTGTCTCTTTAGCAGTCCAAGGCAGCTCTGTTATGTTGCCCCAAGACTCTCCTACTTTGCAGGCATTGTTGTTATCCAGTGGGATGAACAAGTTATTGCTTTAAAATTTTTAAAACACGTCAGCCTGCTTGTCTGAAGTATGTAATATTACATGGTTCGGCTCTTTCTTGAGAAGCATGACCAGGAGCAGGCAGAATTACTCTAATGTCCTTATTGCAGGAGACTTTAACGTCCATTTGTGTGGGGATCCTAGGCTTGGGGGGGTCAAAGACATGGGAAGTGCACGCCACTCCGGCCGCCTGCATATGGAACATACCCATCAGGGCTCTACATTTAATGCGATCTTGAATGAGTTTGACCTAATGTCTGCCATGAACAAGTTGCCCCCGGACAAGAAAGATGTAGCCCCCACCGTCACTCGGAGAGGGTGTGAGTCTTTTATTGATTTTATTTTTGTTTCTACACCTTTTTTTCCTTACATTTTGGATTTTACCATTAAGGAGAGTGTGCATAAAGACCATACCCGGTGTGTGTTTCGACTGGATGGCCCCAGGTAGTGAAGCCAATCAGGAATGGGGGAAGGGGGCCCTGCAAGCTGTGGAAGGGGGGAGGAGACTCAAGTGGGGACAGATTATTCCAGACCAGTTTTATGAGTCCCTGTTTACTGAGTGTCACAAGGAGTTTGCCACTTGCTTAGACAGTGTGGCAAAACCAATAGACATCTTGGACGCTTTTGCAAGCATGTCAGAAGTTATAGCTAACTTATTGCGGGCCCAGGGTAGGCGTTCCCCTCATATAGGCCCAAGATGGTTTGACTCTGAGTGCTCCTGTCCCTCCAGGAGACTGAAGGAAGCCCTGAGTATTTCACCAAGAGACCCCCTGGCTGTCAAGAGATATTGTAGACAATATAAGGTCGCTCTGGTAAAGTGCAAGTCCGCTCTGAAGGAGGAGGCCTGGTTAGATTTGTTAGAGGCCAGTACCCTGAGTAATAGCTCCAAGTTCCCTTTTTGGCAGAAGATCGTGCCAATTTACTGGACGCCCATATTACAGAGGATGACTGGGTAAGTCACTTTGAGGGCATGTTTCAGCTTGATTCCATCTCTAGGGAAGCCCAGGCAACCATTGTGGGTAAATCCGAGGTCATATTTACAGCACAGGAAGTAAGAGCAGGTATTATGTGGTTGACTAAAAACAAGGCCCCAGGCCCCAATGGAATCCCTCCAGATCTCTATGTTTCGAATTTGGACATTTGGGTGCCTGTACTCACTTCAATCATTAACGCTGTGGCCATGATTGGCCTCCAGGACACTTAGGCTTTATCCACCATTGTCCCAGTTTTTAAAAAGGGTGGACGGGATAGCACTCATTGCTATAGGCTCATCTCCCTTTTGCATTCCGTGGTAAAGGTGGTGGGTCATATGGTTCTGGATAGGCTCATGAGCTGGGCAGACGATAATAATATCCTGCCTGAGGTCCAATATGGCTTTCACCCTGGTTGCTCAACAGTGGACCAGAGTTTAAATCTATATCTGGTCTTAAGTATAAGTACACCGTCACCCGCTCTGGCACCATCTACTTAGCTTTTATGGATCTGTCTTCCGCGTTTGATCGCGTTAACAGATCCAAGCTCCGGCAGATTATGCTTTCCATTGGCATCGACAAAGACATTGCCCTGTTTCTAAGGGATCTCCACAGAGACACTAAAGCTGTGGTCTGTTATTCTAAAGATATCAAACTGACCCGTGAGTTTCCTATCCAGAGAGGAGTGCATCAAAGCTGCATCCTGGCCCTTTTTTTTTATCTGTACATTAATAATCTAGAGCAGGTCCTTCTGAATTTAAAAACTGACTGTCTCCAGGTGGGCAAGCGAAGTTTGCCCGTCCTCCTGTATGCCGATAATGCTGTCCTCATGTCGAGGACAGCGAAGGGTTTACAATCCTTGTTGAACTCCTTTGTAAAATTCATGGAAGACCTGGACTTGTTGATCAATAACAGTAAATCATTTGTAATGCAGGTGGGTCTCCGATCAGCTAAATCCTATACATTTACAGTAGGGGCTATGCCAGTCCCTAAGAACAATGTTTTTTCCTACCTGGGGATAGTGTTTGATGAGGCCTTGAATTGGTGCCGTTTGATAAGCCGAAAGAAAGGAGATTTGGTTAGGGCGATTGCCTCTGTTTTTAACTTTGCCTCCAGACTGGGAAGCAGACCGATCGGGGCACTTTTGCAGAATTATAAAGCTAAATGTATCTCGAAGGTTACCTATGGGAGCAAGATCTGGGGATATACTGATCATGATGCATTGCTGAAAACACCTTTCTGAGACGGATACTCTGTTTACCACAGTGCATCCCATCATTTGTAGCTCACGAAGGATTAGGGACGGCCTTCCTTTCAGATGTGTTGGCTTTTCGTCCTTTATCGTTGTGGATTAAAATCTGGATTAAGAAGGGAAATGCCCCAAGCAAGGAAAGTTTAAGGAACTGTCTCTCCCTTGATAACGCTAATTGTATCTGCTGGCTTAAGTAAGTCAGATAAAGTTTTACCAGTCTGGGATGGGCAGATCTATTTGAGAATCCGGAGGAAATCTGTAGTAGGGATATGACTTTAGTGAAGGAGAACATTTTCAAAAAGCGTATGTGAGCCAGAAAAGAAGAGGAGCTGAGGAAGCTAAGTGAACATAGGTATTCCTTATTGAAAACCGAGCCATCAACCGAGCCCTATCTCTTATGGAGTGAATTGAACTAGTTTAGTTAATAATTAACTTCTACTGAAAATGTTGTTTATCTAGGTTGTTTTAGGCAATATAGGCAATGACAATTTCCCCAGTGGATAATACAGTTACAGAGGGTAGTAGGACAAGGGTGTAACTAACTGGTATACACTTTTTTAAGCAGATGTAAAAAACAGGCTGTGCTAAAATGCAGCAGTGCGAACTAAAACACCAAAATAAAGATTAGAAGCATAAATAAAGTAAAATAATTATTTCCCTTTGATTTATTTTGACAATAAAATCCACCTTTTCCACCCACAACAGGTCCACCACCCCCAAACAAATCACCCCATCCCCAACCAATGTACAAAGCAAAATTAACTGTCCAAAGTCCAGACCCCAGTCCCAACTCCCTTCTCTACCCTTTCCACTCCACAACAAAAGCCCCTCCCACTGAAACAAAAAAATTAAAAAGGGGCCTAGAGGAGGGAGATTTGCAGGTCCAGTGGCGGTGCAGGCTCTGCTTGATCCGGGCCACCCTTTCTTCCAGCCATGCCAGATGCTTCAGGATGCGGTGTGAAAACTGGCAGCCTGAGCGGGAGGGGATGCAGCCATGGTGGTTAACCATGGTGGTTAACTGGGTGCCTGACAGCTGCTGGTAGTGCTGGCGACGATGTTGCCGGGCGGCTAGAGGAACTGTGGCCCGGGGCACCGGCAGATACATTAGCCTCCCCCTCCTCCAGAGCCACCAGCCAACGGTACTCCCACAGGATTGTCTCCAGCTGCCGCTGTGGTGGCCGGGCTGTTATCTTCTGCCATGTAGGTGTAGGTGGTGGATCAGCAGGAGTAGCTATGTGAAGAAAAAAACAAAAAAAAAGACAAATTGTAAACAATGCTCTGTGCAAACACTTGTTTAGAATTAAATAGTGGCACAGTAGCAGTACATTGCTGGTCCTCTAGGTCATTGGAATCTGATGTGAATTGGAGAGTCATATGGCCATTTTTTTACCCACACATGCCTTACATAAAAAGCCCTGACCGGCTGAAAAGAAGTAAGGCAGAATAACACCAGATTTATTTTCTTTTAAGACTTTCCTAGTAGAAAGTAAACAGACAGTTTGTATGGAAAATACAAATTAATTGCCTCTTATTAATGATTAAGGCATTATGCACTATGGAGTACAAGTTGTCGTGCTAAATTAATGGAGGCATGCTAGCCAGCGCATGAGGTACTTTGCTACCCTCTACAGTCTGCAGATGGGGCAGCTGTAATGGACAATTATCTTACTTTAATTCCAATTGCCCTGATCTTCTCCAAATGCCTTTCAATTTAACCCTGGCTCCAAAGAGGCAGATGAATAATCAATAAGATGCTACGTCACACACATCACGTATAAAATGCGGATATCCTGTCTGCCGTAAGTAGATGGTCAGAAAAACGATGCACAGCAATACAGGCAAAGGAACAGCATATATAGATACGCAAAACTGGAAATCAGGCACTTAGCCCCTCTGTACTCCCTGGCCCCGCCCATTACCACAAATTATTTCCAACAAGTTAATTCGCTTGGCAGTAAGGAAAGGAAACTTAACTTACTCTACTGCAGGGTAAATTAGAGGGATTACGCTGGTAGGTGGAGCTTTTGCTATAGAATAGTGGGGTGTCATCATCATGTGCCTAAGCTTTGGGTTATTAAGTCACTATAGTTGACGAAAGTTGAAAGGGGAAAATTTGAACAGGCACAAATTGTTATGGAAACCATGAAATAGATAAATCACTTCATATTGCCAGAAAATTGAAGCTCATGCCAAGATAGGATTCTTCAATTTTTGGTAGGCTGGGACAGAACTTAGGAAACAATAAAGGAGTGAAGTACTAGGAAGTGATTGAGTGTGCACTAGGAGGGAAGAGAAACAGACCTTACTTTCGGTTTGCAGTGTATTGAAAACATTGTAAATGCTGCATTAACTGAAGCAGACGCACATTGCACAGCCAACACTGCAGTGATGAATTGAACCATGCTGCACTTAGGTAATGGGTGGAGAAATGCCATTGACAGGGAGTGAGGTGATGAATGATGATGGGTGAGATGCATATCTGCCTCGCTTAACAAATACAGCGAGTCAAGGGTGTAGACAAAAATTTTAAATACCCCCCCACTTTGAACCATAGCTTTGATAAAACCAAGCAAGCAAAGTAGGTGAGCATGCCGCTCTCTAGAAGAGCTCCCTTGTTTCTTCATCCAAGCAATTATCCATTCATCCATTCATTATTCTATTCACTCCTTGGTAGCCAACATTTAAGCTTTACTTTCTCTCATCCAGTCTTTCACCAACATTTCCAATCCATCCATCCATATATCCATCCATTCATTATCTACCTTTACAACAATCCTTTCACCCATCCATCAATTTACCCACCCATGCATCCTTTCACTCATTTACCATTTCACGCATCCTTTCTTTTAACCTTCTATTCTTCTTTCCCTTTTCCATCAACCCATCGTTTTTAGCATTCATAATGAGCTTTTGTCTGCTGAGTTGCAGATAGAAAAGGCCATAAGAACTCAACCACCACTGTAACTGCTAAAGCGCAGCGTTCACGAGTCACAACGACCTTGGACCTTGGACCTTGAAGTGGAGAAGTGTGGCTCAATGGTTAGAGCGGCAGACCCTGATGCAGAGATCTGGCCTGGGACCAGGGTTCAATTCCCGCCTCGGCGGGTCTTGGGCTCAACTTCCTCGGACCTGATAATTCTCGCCTCGGTGCCTATTCTAATCATGGGTCCCACTCTGCAACTCTGGGCAATAGCTTGCTTAATCTCCACAACGGCCCCACCAGCGCTGGGATGCCTGGCTTCACCTTGGGGGCGCCCAGGAGTGGACATTTCACAGGGAAAAGCCAGGAAGGGTTCCACATCGGTATGCGTTCAGCGCCAGGAAGCCTCAGGGTAGCAGTGCGCTTTACAAGTACAAATTCATTTCCTTTCATAATAGTAATTGTCAATAAGCAACTAAGCAAGCAATGTGACTTGTCACCGCCCATTGCTGCCGCTGCTGAGTCTCCCCCTCAAGCAACCTCTGCATCTGTAGAGCTGGCGCTGGACCCATCACTGGTGGCCTGTGCGGCTAGAAAAAACATTACACATTTTTAGATGCCAGATACACATCCCCTTATTATTATTTTTTTTTACAAAATACATCACTATAGTTGGGTTAGCAGTATCTTCTATTAAAAAATATTATTTTGGGCATTTTGTTGGTTGACAGTGTTAGAAAAGCAAGGTAGTCAAGCCACCCAAAAACGTTACATAATGGAGGGGCAGAGCTATGATGACTATGAGTCATTTAAGCGCAACGAAGGGGAGAATAATGGTCAATGAAGGCCATATGGTGTTGGTTGGCAAATGCATTGGGGCCTCATTCTTTCCTGCCATGCTGCACTGTCATGGAAACTGTTAGTATAACTGTATAAATGAATTATAGCACACCATTGAGAGAGCCACCATGACCATGGTCACTCTCTCGTTTCCCCAGTTTGAGCATGAGAAAGAAAGCCTTCTCAACAAACATGCGAATATGAATCTTCATAGTAGACAGTGGAGTATCAAAACTCTGTTCTCTTAGTCTTACAGTACCACAAGATATATAGGGGAGAGGGTAACCTTACTAACAATGCAGAATAAAACTACAGACTATTACTAACAGGAGGAAGTCAGCTACAAAAACATGAAATATAGAAAAATGGATAATGCAGGGATAACAAGCATTTCACAAACATTTGTTAGAGGAGTTAAAAAAAGGATACAGTATAAAAACATAAACAAGGCAAAATTAAAATTATTCTAATAGGGGGCAGAGGTAAAAGCTGGGAAAATAATAATAATAATAATAACAGGACTCTCTGGGATCAGCAGAACCATCGGCCGCGGCGCTGGTGTTGGCATCCCCGTTTCCCTGACACGCCTCAGAAGAACTAACCCGCTTCTTGACCTTGGGTGCTGATGTAAGAAATAAAGAAGATAAAGAAATAGATTAGTGGTGGTACAGATAATCTCCCCAAAAACATTTTGACAGGCAGATGCAGTAGCATTGTACTTTTCTAAATCAGAACGCCTCTAGTACTAGTACCAAGCGTCAAGGTGGCCATCCTAATCCCAAGCCCTATTCCAAATCTCCTAAACTAAATTTGGAACTGATGAATTGCAACAAATGATCTTTGGTTCTCATTCTCAATTCCCAACCCCCTTGATGGTCCAGCTCAGTCTCCCTTTTTTTTCAATGCATAGATGTCTGCTACACATCCCGGTGAGATTGCTTGGGACTGTGCGAGCTACATAAAGAAAGTCACAGAAATCGTTAACTCAGAGACAGGACAGAGGAGTCTGCAATATTCAGCCCAAGCGAGCAACGATGAGTGCGATTAGGTAGCGCCCAGCACCTGGCTAGCTCAAACTGGATCATATAATATGCGTAACGCAAACTTAACTTACCTTTGAGTGTGAGAAGCATGCTATTTGAAAAAATATTAGCATTGTAGAACACAAACACAGCAAATAATTACACACCGAGCACCGCAACCTTGATGACTAGCCGGTTGAGCAGGTCCTGCTCGCAGTCAATAATGATAGCCCAATGGTGCGTCAACTGCTGCTGGTTGCACTGGACTTGAGTGTTGTGGCGCACACACCAGCACACCCTCCCCCAACGCAGCCGATGCTCCTGCAGGGCTTACTTACCCACTTCCAGCCCTGCTGCCTGCTGCCAACATGGAGGTGAGGTGAGAAGAGAAGAAATAGGAAAAGGAAGGAAGAAAGGAAGAACTAAGGAAGTAAAGAGAAAACAAAAACAAAAATAAAAAAGTCACGAAAAGCACAAAAAAATGACAAAAACATAAAATACACAAACAGAAAGACACACACTGATACAATACAACTGAGGGATGGATGAGTTGGATAGGGGGAGGATTGAAAAGATTAGGGGTGGATTTAAAACAGGCCCAGCAGGACCATGCACAGAACAGAAAGCAAAATGCCCACGCCCATGTGAACTGCGTGGTGCCCTTCGAGTGTAGTTTCCTGCATGGAAATTTGCATCGTAAAAAGGAAGTGCGAACGGCCGCGTTTCGAGCAGCTCTGCCTACCCGCAGAATTACGTGGTTTCTGATGAAGCTATTAGGCCGCTCCGCGGAACTCTGTGATCTCCACCCAGGCCTACTATTCACCATTTCCAAGTGTAAATTTTTAAATAAATGAAGACTTGTCTCTCTTCACACCCTCAGAACTGGGGGTGGTGCCTGCTAGAACAGGATTTATAAGTGTAGTTATTGCATAACATTTCACTAAGTCGGTAAAATGTTGGAAATAATAATAAATGTTAATAATTATATACAAGCATGTGTATATATTTATATGTCTATATCTATCTATCTATCTATCTATCTTTATATAGGTGTGATCTGTGGGCGAACATGTACCTTGCACTTTGCTGGTTATTTGCTTTATAATTTATGGAAGCTGTTGAAGACAAATAAATCGCTTCTGTATTGGATTCTTGTATGCCGTCCTTCTGTTGGTCTTGGTGATGGAGTGGTGAAAGCAGGGCCGTTCGCAGAAGCTTTCTTGAAAAAAAAAAATATATATATTTATATATATTTATATATTCACTGAGAAAAATAAAGGTTACAGGGACGTTATAGTTAGGCTCAGATTTCACTCATACAAAGCCATTGAAATTCAGCAGTTATAGTTACCTGACTTAAGTATAACTTACGCCTTCGCAATGCACTGCTTATGACCTCACATATTACATCACTCATGACATGGTCAGTGACATCACTGATGACATCTCCAATGACATCACTGATGGCATCACTGATGACATCATCCACAGAACCACTCACACCCCCATACAACCTCTTGTGCACCCACTCACCCAGCCACACAACCACTCACATACCCATTCACAGACAAATACAAGCACTCACACACCCACTCACTCCTCCATAGAGCCACTCACACACACACACCCACTCACTCATACCTCCACTCACACAAGAGGCCTAGGGAGGCAGAGTATTCATACCCTGCTCTCTTCTCTTTTTTTGTAGGACTCGGCTCAATCCATCACTTCCTGGTTTGAAGTATTCGCAGCCAATCAGATCTCAGCATGAGATAGGGAGGGTTTGCAGAGCACTTCCCTGGACCAATATCTACCTCTGCCAAATTTGGTGTAATTCCGTTCAGCAGGTCAGGCTGTAGTTCCTATGGGAATTAACATGGATAAAAAGCGTTTTGGGACCCCCCACCTTTTCTCTGCTCTCGCTTGACGAATCACCACAAATCTTTCAAGACAGCATCTATATTATATATATGTGTGTGTGTATATATGCATATGTATATATATGACTATATGAATTATATATATGTGTATAGAAATATATATGTGTTTATATATATATTTTAACGAAAATCCTCCACTCGTGCTTGAAGAACACTCTGACACCCAAGTGCAGACGGCCCACCACCTTTAAACAGACCGTCATATCGACTGTTGTAGCTCCAATGTTAATTCATCTTTGTATAATAAACCAGTATATACACAGAGATTTTTGAAAATACATACACAATACTAAATTCTAGATAATCACTTGATATATCATTAGTGGATTGAAATACAATAATATCATAGTACTTGCTTCACTGTCATGATTAATGTAGGTTTACATGTGCCATTAAATGTAACAAAGTGTTTATAAAAGCTGTTCCAACGATATATACACAAAAGTGCCTTTTATCAAATGCATGCAAAAATTCCATGCATTAAGGCCAACAAATAATGAATACAGAAACCAGCAGCAAATGATCAATGCCCCAATAAGCTGTATTGTGCATGCTTGAAATTCATGTTATTCAAAAAGAACTCCAACTGATTCTGCCCAAGTGCATGACCTAAATTTTAACCCCATGCAATTTCACATGCATCAAACATAATAATATATTTGAATAAATACAATATATGTTTTTCTAAACAGCATGCTATAAAGTCTAAAAGACTAATTTCGCCTTTATAGCTGTCACCAGTAGGTAGTTTAGTTAGGATCTAGTTTCCATAGGAAAAGCGTTTTTTCTTGTCTAAAGCTTTGGCACTGCTGATTCTAGTTGTGCATGGAAAGTTTTGGGGTAATCCATGAAGCGGGGGCTGAGAAAAAGGGGGTCAATAAAGTGTGTTTCCCATGTAAATTTGCATAAAGATTTTAGACACAACTAAAGCCCTAACCACTGGACGGAATTACACCAAATTTGGCAGAAAGCTAGCGGTTGGTCCAGAAACAGCCCTTTTTGTGATTTGGTGTAAATTCGTTCTGTAGCTATAGAGATATGAAAAGAAACCAAATTGGTATACCTAGTGATGCGGACCCTTTTCAATTCCACCCGCTGTGGCTCCGCGGTACTACACGCCAAAATAAGGTCCTGATTGGCTGGGTGCAACTTCACAGAAAAGTTGCGGACATCATTTTGTATATGGGAATACAGTCCCCGGGGCTGAAAATTCGCATCTAAAAAGCGCTTTCCTGACCTCATGTTTGTGTAATAGATGTGGGAAAAGCATGTACAATGGGCAGCAAAATGCCACTAAAATGTTTTTTTAGCCACAGGCGATATCCGCGTATCCATCGCATGGCTCAGCGTGGCCCCTGTGTAAATCAATGAATCTCGCTGTGGAGTTACATGGGGGGTGCACTGAGTGTTGTGGTGAATCCGCGGATATCTGAAAAGACCCCACCAAATTGGGCTTCTCCACAGGAAACATAGAAAGGGTTAAAGAAATACTGACCAATTAGAAGTGGTGTAACAAAAAAGAAAGATGAAAGGAAGCCTGTGAGTTGTTAATTAGAGCAGCGTAAGTAAGAGCCCATGGTGAGGGGTAGCCATTTTACCTGCTTTTCTACTGAGAGAGAAGGTAGTTTGCAGGAATTGTGACTGAAGATTTTGAATGAAAACCGATGCTACCAGACATAGACATAGAACTGAGAAAACAGCAAAGAGCTTATACAGGTATGTTATTAGGGTTGTAGTATATGAAAGTATATTTAGAAAAAAATAGTGAGTGTATGTAAGGTGTAAGAAAATGTGTAGCTTCTAGACAGTATCCTAGAAGGGAAGGGAAAATAGAAGGATGCCGTGAGCAGAAAAGGAGAAAGGGGAATTGTTATACTGAGTGTATATTAATTGAATTACGCTAGTATGAATGAATGTGTTTGAAATTAGAGGTGGTTTGCTTATAGTACATAATTCAATAGTATGTAATTTGCACACATTCACACAGTCTGGGAGGCACTTACAGACCCTGTTACACTCTCACAAAAACAGCTATGTACCCATCACTCATATAGCCAGACAGTGACTGCCACAGTCACTGACACACCCATTACACCTTTCATACACCCATTTGCTCATGTGTACGTCCACGTTTGAGTACTAGTTTGCTCTGAAAGCCTCGGGCGACATACTCAGAATGCAATCTGCACCACAAGAAGAGTTTGAAGAGGACAACTTCAGCACTCTTGAAAAGGAAGAACCCTTATTGTAGTTGACCTCAGAATCACAGCCCCAATGGGTAGTGGGGTTCCGAAGGAGAGAGAGGAGTGAAGAAATGAGTGGGTACAGTCTCCAAAGGACAGATGGGATCCCCAGAGAGAGACTTCTCTATTGGATACAATGCAGGAAGTACTGTCTCCTCCCAAATCCAGTCCTGTGAGGACCTCAAGGGCAGACAGGCTGAGTGGGACCTGAGGCTGCAGCTGGCCCAGCTGGCTGCAGAGGAAAGAAAAGCTTAGGGTAAGAGAGCCTTGGAGGAGAAAGAGGTTTTGCTGGCTGGAGTGTCAAGGAGGTGCACAAGAAGGCCAAATAGCTGTTAGAGTTTAGCAAAAATGGTGTGAGCACTACTACTGTGTCCAGTGCAGATGAAAGTATATATATTCAGAGACTTGGTGCCTGACTTTACGGGGGGGTTGAAATAGACAGGTTATTTCTGGCATAGAAGGAGCTTTAGAGGTACAGTGGATGTCTGAGGAGGATTGCATGGGTGCTTTTGGAGTCATATTTGTGGTGATGGGAGGGACATAATACTGGGTCTAGAGAAGGGGAAGAGGTTGAGGGATCCCACTATAAAAGAGGCCCTTGTCAGTAAGTATGAATTAATCCCAGAGGAGGGCAGGTTGAAATTCAGGGTTAGTCATAAACTGTGTCACTACTGTTGGGAGGATTTTGTGGGGTACTTTTGAAATGTTTGTTCAAAGTACTGATGTTTTTAAGGTGTTTCCAACAGTTTTGTACTTTTTTTTTTTACAAAGAGAACTGAGAGGAAGCAACTTGTTTCAAACAACAGATGGAATGCAAATGGAATATGAAATCTAGGGTCCTCAGAATATAATCTTGTTGACTTGCACTCTGCTGCAGGTACTTGCACGGGGCGGTCATCATACTGTCTGCCTAGTCTAGTTTGAAATAGTTGAGGAACATATTAAGCCTATAAACATTTCCACAGACACTCATTGGAGTTCTTTTAGATTGTTTCATCTAATACAGTTCAATGGCATCCACAATAACCTCTTTTGAGTGTAGAGGATGGATACTGTTATGCTCATATATTTTTTCAGATCACCTTCTATGCAGTTTTTCAAACTGTTCACTTGAAGGCAACATTTTTTCCTCCATGCAACTTCCATGTTAGACAACATCTACATCTTTATAGTACACATTATTGTCTTTAAGATATTATGTAGGTTTCTTCACCTTATTTTCATCAGCTAGTTACTGACATATTTTTTTGTGGGAACACCATTCACTAGAATAACAAGCGGTTCTTCCAAATTTCCCTCTACACCCACTCTTTCAATATTGTGCTTGTCATCCAAAGGAAAATACACAACTCTAACATTAAGCCCTTTCTGAAGCTCGGTGAATGATTCCTTTAGAGTTTGCCTCTCTCAGAAAGTAATGTAAGTGATATCACGGATATTCTGTACAACTCAGGGATAGAAACCAAGTTGATGTTCCAAAATTTCACAACATGCACTTAACTCAACATGACGATGATACCAGTACTCATTCGTCCCAATATTTGCACAGTTAAAGTAAATAGACATTAGTACTGGAAGTACATGGGTGGGGTCCTACTGTATCAATTTATTTATGGAAATATTACAAATACTACTGCACTCCCATTTATACACAGGAGCATGTCTACACCTTCCTTGTACCTCTTCACCTATCTCTTCTTCTACATTTCTAGGAACCATCTCTTCTTTTGCAATGGGACTACTGTCTTTTACTTCATAACATTGGCCAGTTGTTTCCACTGCATACACTAATTCATTCTCTTCCATAATGCTTTCTTCATTAAATGAAGGGTCAGTAGTAGACATACGCTTCCATTCTCCTTTGAACATTTTTACAAAAGTTACTTTTATTAATAAGCCTTTTTTTTATCATAGCCAAAACTGTTTTATCCAGTGTTTTCATTCTGTTTAGTATCAAAATAAATAGTTTGGGCTTCAGAGGAAACTTTATCAACCACACACTCAATATATTATTTTTGTTTGAGTGCTGCTCTTCTCCTCTTAGTGGCCCTCATTTTTCATACCAAATTCTGAATTACTCTATTTCTAAACATTCTTATTCGTATTTCTTTAAATTGTTTCTGCCTCCTTGTCAAATTACATTTTTTAATAACACTTTTACTTTTAAACTGACTTACTCCTTCTCCATTACAAATTTGGAGAGGTAAAGTAAATAGACAGCAACAGTGTAAGTATATGGATGAGTTCCTACAGTAGTTAATCAAAAGTTCACGTTTTAGTGTGTTTCTGTATTTGTAAAAGTTAAATAAGTTAATCTTAAGTTCGTTTGGTTCAAATTGTATTCTAATATGTTAATAAAATGTACTTGTAAATATATTCATTATTAATTTAACCTAAGGGTCACAAACACACCCATACAGGTACCCATATATGTACTCACACACCAATACAGACATTCATACAGGTACTGACACACCCACACAGTCTCACACACCCACTCAAAAACCTGTACAGTCACTGACCGACCTATTTACACATGCAAACATCTACTTCCATACACATTGTTAGTCATTTTTTTACTACAATCTTTATAGTTGTTTTTTCGCAACTGCTCATTGATCATTATTTCAACAGTACATCGTTTGTGGTGTATGAGAATACAACCTGAGAAAAGTAGAAGGGAAAATTGATCCACAGAACACATTTTTACACCGACAAACATGAGGCATTTTGCACAGTGAGTACCCATCTCACTCAAATCTTCCCAGGCTGCTGATATTTTGATGACTGCAGGTGATGAAGGTTCTCCAAAGGGTGCTGTAGAGGTGGAATATTCCTCTGCACCTAGTATCTCCTGCATCATTCAGTTGTACACCCTTTCATGAATTGTTTTTAAGTGCTTCCATTTGGAACTTGTTCCATGTGAATACTTCTTGGCAGTGCTGCTGGGTAACTGTATGCCACAAGTATTACACTGCACACATTTAGTTGTAAGCTTTTCCCCTGACGGTATTGCAAAATGCTTGCAGACATCGCTTTCTTTTGTGCTTGCTGGTGTAAAGACATACCTACATGTGTTTAAAGTGGTTGTGCACAAAACTGCATTTGTAAATAGATAAATATGTTGTGTTATCTTTATGTGTTTATTTGTAGTGGGTGCACTGCACAGTGTTCCTTAATTGCAATGAGATAGTGTGCAGCTTTTTTTCTACAATTTTTATGATTGTTTTTTCCCCACTGTTCAATAATGACTGCTTCAAAATTACATTGTTTAGTGTATATGAGCAAAGAAGCTGAGAACAGTAAAACAGGGAAAATGAAATGCTTATTGATATTAATACATACCTTTACAGTATAAGAAATGTCTAGTTATCTCTTAGAATTAGGTCTTTATGCATTGTTGAAATTGTAAATTACTTTTGTAATTCTATTAATTGTAAAACTAACTTTCTTTTTATGCAGATCAATGCACCATCTATTGGGGTAATGTACTTTACTAATTAGTTCTTGCAGTTATGTTCCATAACTTTAGATTTTGTGGATGCACACCCAAGGACAGACTACGACAGTTACTAACACACCTAGGCACACATCAGTACAGCAACTCATACACACAGTTACACACAGATAGAGGTAGTCACACACATACAGACTCACACTGATGCAGCCATTGACAAACCTAGGCACACATCCATACAGTCATTGACACTCCTAACTACACACTCATACAGGCACTAACACATCCAGCCAAACACTAATGCATCCAATAACACACCCAGGCACACACTGACACACCCATGGACTTACCAATGCAGACACTCACACACCCAGGCATACAGCAATGCAGACACTGACACAGCCAACCAAACACTAATGCATTCAGTAACACAGCCAGTCACACACTGATGCATCCAATAAGAGACCCAGGCATACACTGACGCATACACTGACATACCCAGGGACATACCAATACAGACACTGACACACCCAGGCATACACCAATGCAGACAAAGACACACCCAGCCAAACAGTAATGCATCCAATAACACACGCATATGCTATTATACCCAGGCACATACTGATGCATACACTAACACACCCAGACACACACTCACATATAAACTAACACACTCAGGCACACATTCTTGCATATACTAAAACACCCAGGCACACCCTGATGCATACACTAACACACCCAGACACACACTGATGCTTACACAGACACACCCAGGCACACGCTGATGCATACACTGACACATCCAGGGACATACCAATGCAGACACTGACACACCCAGGCATACAGCAATACAGACACAGACACACCCAGCCAAATATTAATGCATCCAATAACACACCCAGGCACGCACTGATGCATACACTGACATACCGAGGCTCACACTGATGCATATGCTAACACACCCAGGCATATGCTGATGCATACACTAACACATCCAGGCACACACTAATGCATACACTAACACACCCAGGCACACTGACGCAAACACTGACACACTCAGATACACAATGATGGATACACTGACAAACCCGGATACCTACATTACAGACACTTACACACTCAGGCACACAGTAATGCAGACACTGAGACACCCAGCCAAACACTAATGCACTCAATAACACACCCAGGCACACACTGATGCACACACTGACACACCCACAGACTTACCAGTGCAGACACTGACACACCCAGGCATACAGCAATGCAGACAAAAACACATCCAGCCAAACCCTAATGCATCCAATAAGACACCCAAGCATACAGTGACGTATACACTGACTCTGATGTACCCAGGTATATACCAATACAGACACTGACAGTGAGACACCCAGGGTTATACTAATGCATACACTGACACACCTGGGCATACATTAATGCAGACACTAACATGGCTAGTCATGCACCAAAACAGGCACTGACCCACCAGCGAAACATTAATGCATCCAATCACACACCCAGGCATATACAAATGCACACACTGGCACGCCCACTCTCACACTGATACAGTCACTGACACATTAAAAACACTGTTAGCTCTTTGCTTGAGAAGATGGTGGTTCTAACAGGAACCGTCTTTTTTTCTAGAAGGGTTTTTCAACAGATTTTAATTTGTTTTCCTTAACAAAAAGTGAACAGGGTAGTAAAAAGGGTAAGGATGGGAAAATGCAACTGGCTTCACTCTTCAACAAACATTATGGAAGCAAAAAACCCCAAAAAACTAACCGCAGTGCATCTTCACTGTATTCAAGAATGTACCCACAGAAGACATTTTTACATTGAGAAGCATGTGGCATTTTGTGCAGTGAATATCCATGTCACTCAATTCCTTGCAGGCAGCTGGTATTGGAATGACTGCAGCTGATGATGGTTCTCTCAAGGCTGCTGTAGAGGTTGACTGTCCTGCTGCACCTGCTTTCTCTCGCATCATCTCGTTGTAGACCCTTTCATGAATTCTTTTTAGGTGCTTCCACAAGGAACATTGTCCCATGTGAATACTTCTTTGCAGTGCCTCTGGATAACTGCTTGCTGCAAATACTGCACTGCACATATTTTGCTGTTACCTTCTTTTCCCCAGAATGTATAGTAAGTTGCTTCCACACATCACTTTCTTTTCTGCAAGGTGGTGTGTCTTCCTCCTCATCATCAACAGGTTGTGGATGCTCATCTTGGATGGACGATGTAGCTTCAGCTATTGTGTAAAAGCAGAGCAGCACTGGTTCTCAATTGTCCTTCTAGAGACTTCACTAGAGAAGTAACTGCTTTTGGGTGTGGTTTTTCATGTGCAAGGGTGGGGTGTTATTGTATCCAATCAGAAGGCAAGGTTTAGGTATGTATTCGAGTGAATTCACAATGGATTAGCGAAACTCGTAAAATGGGTAACTTTTTTGAAAAACAGATGTAAGGTTATTTATAGATACTGGTGTCATTAATGACAATAGAGGAGGGCACATATGTGCAGTAAGTTATAAAATAAATATTGTATAACATTTTTGGCACATCTGCAAATTCAGAGTCATGGATTCATAGTAGTCCATCTATGTTTTCAAACCCGCGACAGTACGACGGTGCCCCCAAAAATATTTAAAAATATACTAATTTGTTTATTTGCATTAATAGAACTCCATTTACTTTACATTTACATGTTTTAAAACATATAAAAGTATATTTATAAAAAGAAGAATGTCTACAGTACAAAGAAAAACTCAATTAAAAATGAAAATAAATTGTAATACACTTAGTATTAAAAATAAACCCCACAAATTAACTAAAACCACTAAACATTAGAGGGACATAATATTTAAGAAATGGAATTTGAAAAAACCTTTGAACTTCACTGAAAAAAACCAATGTAACAGGGACATTAAAGTTAGGAAATAGTAATTAAAAAACCTTAGAAATTCACTGAAAAAACAAAGGTTACGGGGACGTTATAGTTCGGTTCAAATTTCGCTCGTACATAACCATGGAAATTGAAAAGTTATAGTTACCTGAGCTAACTATGATTTACGCCCCACAATGCACTGCTTATGACTTTACATATTATATAACTCACCACTGATCACATCTCAAATGACATTACTGATGACATCACTGATGACAACATCCACAGAACCATTCACACACCCACTCATGCCCCATACAACTACTCATATACCCACTCACACACCCACACAGCCACTCACATACCCATTCACAGACCCATACAGCTACTCATACAACCACTCACCCATACAGCCACTCACACAGTGACACACTCACCCATACAACAACTCATGAACCTACTTATTCACCTATACAGTCGCTTACATACCTACTCACTCAGCCATACAGCCTCTCAACACAGTCACTCATTCCCTCATACAACCACTCACACACTCACTCACACACCCACCCACACAACCACTTACATACACATTCACACATCCATACAAGCACTCACACATCCACTCAATCACCCATACTGCCACTCACACAAACACTCACCCTCCAATACAGGCACTCACAAACCAACTCACTTAACCAAACATCCACTCAAACAGCCACTTACTCACCCATACAGCCACTTACACACCCAGTCATTGATTTATGCAGCCATTCAGACACCCACTCACTCACCATACAGTCACTCACACACCCACTCACCCACCCATACAGCCACTCACACAGGCCCAATCACTCACCAATACAGCCATTCAGACACCCACTCACAAACGGATACGAGTCATACAGCCACTCACATAATCTATGTTAAAAAATTGAATCACTCATTAGTAGTACAGAAAGTATACTAATTTAACTTTTGTGGCAACTTAGTATACATGTTTAACACTCATAAACTCTTAGAGAACAATCACAATCACTGGATGATGTCATCAGTGATGTCATTTGAGATGTTATCAGTGATGTCACTGGCCATGTCATGAATGATGTAATATGTGAGGTTATAAGCAGTGCATTGCGGGGGCGTACATTATAGTTAGCTCAGGTAACTATAACTGCTGAATTTCTATGGTTTTGTACCAGTGAAATCTGACCCTAACTATAACGTCCCTGCAACCTTTGGTTTTTCAGTGAATTTCTAAGTTTTTTTAATCACTATTTTCTAACTATAACATTCCTGTAACCTTTCGTATATATATATATATATATATATATATATATTCACTGAAAAAACCATAGGTTTCAGGCACGTTATAGTTAGAAATTAGCATTTAAAAAACCTTAGAAATTAACTGAAAAAACCATAGGTTTCAGGGGCGTTATAGTTAGTTGGACATTTCACTCGTACAAAACCATAGAAATTCCCCGTTATAGTTAGTTCAGCTAACTATAACTCGCAGCACCCGCAATGCACTTCTGATGACGTCACATATTACATCACTCATGACATGGTCAGTGACATCACTCATGACATCACTGATGACATCTCAAATGACATCACTGATGACATCACTGATGACATCATCCTTGTGATAGAGTGGCAGACCTCCTCTCACCCTAATATAACCTTTGATACACACACTCAAAAATACAAACTAACATTTTCAAAACAATGGACATACCAATACCAGTTACAACACACCTATTCAGTAATTCCAAGATCTACACACACATCCACTCATTCACCAACAGTCCCTATACAGTCATTCATACATGTACTCACTCATCATATGTACTCATACACCTATACATCCTGTTACACACCGCCACTCATCCATAGAGTTACTCACACACATAGTCACACATGCAAACAAAGTATCAAACATCCATTTACTTGCATATACAGTTATACACACACTACCACACTTACTTCTACAGAAACTTACACATACTTACTCTCTTAAACAATCACTTATAGAAACACCTACTTATTTGTACAGGAACTCTTCCAATCTCTCACTCTCACATATACTCACTTATATACACCAATACTCACATATACTAGTTTAAAACATATGTAGTTACTCATAAAGACACTATTGAGACAGTCATTCACTCACTAACACACCCATACACATACTCATCCACCTATACAGTCCTGCACACATGCTGTCTTCAACACATACAAACAGTGAGTCACTCATTCATGCATCTATGCACTAAGTAATACCCCCACCGAACCATACAGACACTCAGACACTCATACTGATACTCAAAAACCAACTAATAACCCATATAGACACTCATGTAGCTACTCACCAACCCATGCAGCCACTTATACACAAAGTGAGAGACTGATACAGATATTTTCATATTTAAACATTACTCACTAACCCATGTATTCACTAAGATACACTTAGGGGTCGATTTCGATTCGGGCCGGAAATTTCTCCGACCGAGCCGGACCCGGAGAGATTTCCGATTGAATCGGACCCGTGCAGTCCGACCGAACGAGTACGATGCGTCCGTATGTTATCGGACTCGAGTCGGTCGGACTCCCATTGAAGTCAATGGGAGCCGGTCGTACAACGCGTACGCGGGCTCCCATTGACTCAATGGGTGCGAGTCAGACAAGGGCGCCCCCTACAGCGGGTACGCGGCGAAGCGATTCGCGCCGTACACGCACAGGTAGGGGACCCATGGGTCCCCCTGTGTGCGACTCGCGCGGCTACGCGTACAGGGGGTCCGACACGGACCCCCAAAGTACGGCTCCGACAGCTCTTACGAGCCGGAGTGCGCGGCTCGGTCGGACTGCCCGCGGCGCGCATCGTACTTACCCGGCCGGGAAACGTCTCCATTGCGCGGTGCGAGTCGAGTCCGAGCGAGTCGGTCGGAGCGGTTCGAGCCGGGAGCGAGTCGGTCGGAGCGGTCGGGACGCCCGGACGAGTCGGTCGGAGATTTCGCATCGTACTCGCTCGGCCGGACCCGTGTACGGTTCGGTCGGGAAACAGGGCTCCGAATCGGATCCGGTAAAGCCGAATCCGATTCGGAGCCCTACCGGCCGAGATCGGAATCGGCCCCTTAGTCAGTTATACAATCAATTTTACAAAACAAAATCATCCATTTAGACACTTATATACCCAGTTATTCTTCCATCGACCTTGAGATATACATATATAAAACATATTTAATTTTCAGAAAAACACACATTCACTGGATGATGTCATCAGTGATGTCATCAGTGATGTCATTTGAGATGTCATCAGTGATGTCATGAGTGATGTCACTGACCATGTCATGAGTGATGTAATATGTGACGTCATCAGCAGTGCATTGCGGGCGCGCGAGTTATAGTTAGCTGAACTAACTATAACGGGGGAATTTCTATGGTTTTGTACGAGTAAAATGTCCAACTAACTATAACGCCCCTGAAACCTATGGTTTTTCAGTGAATTTCTAAGGTTTTTTAAATGCTAATTTCTAACTATAACGTGCTTGAAACCTATGGTTTTTTCAGTGAATTTCTAAGGTTTTTTAAATGCTAATTTCTAACTATAACGTGCCTGAAACCTATGGTTTTTCAGTGAATATATATATATTTATTATACTATGTATACATGTGAAAATGTCTCGGTCCCCTGTTTGCCTCGGTGGCACGGAAAAAATGGGTGGAACTGACGTCAGCACGCCGACGAGGTTCTCTTATGGCTCCGATGACGTCATACGGTGTCGCGAGCGGAGCCGTGCTATTATGACGTCCTCGTTGACGTGGGAGAGCTAGGAAAGAATTTCCGTGGAATGCTGGTGCAGGGGATATTCACCTAAGTGTTCAGGCTAGTCCTTTGGGAGCAACTGTTTATGTTGCCACTCCAGAAACCGAAACCAGTGATCCGAGGGCAGAGGCCCTGCAGATGGCACACGAGGTGGGGTGCCCAGTCGTGTGCACCGGCCGGGCAGCGAAGTGACAAGCACCACAACCCACAAAAAAGGTAATGAGGGCACTGAATAACACAGGATCTTCTCTTTGTATCTGGCAGGAACAACAAAGTTAAAATGCCCTAGTACCAAAATGTAGAATTAGTGCTACAACGGTCTTCAAGAGGACCTGCGATGCCGCTTCTGCCTCCCGTACCCTGGAGGTGGCACATGGGTCACGCGGTACGGTCATACTGCGGTGGGACGCACACTCGTTGACCTCTCATGGCACTGCTCCACACTTCAGGGAGGACGCTTTCCATTAGCTATGTTTTCTGATGACATGTCGCGCCGGCCCCGTCCAACAACAGAACTCCTTTAGATCCAAACAGACTCTTCCACTCTCTCACCGGAAGTGAAACCAGGCCACCCGGACACTTTCACAATACAACAGCCGGGAATGCACTTTTCGGTAAAAAAACACATTCCTTCCTCCTAATTAATCAAATAAACGTCTCACTGAAGAACAGGGGCCAGCTTCGATCGGTAAACAGCCGTTACAACGACTTTTTTACTTTGCGATACCATTACAACGCATGCATTACCACGCATGCGTTGTACATCACGAAAGTCATTACTACGCATTTTTTAGAACGCATGGTCATTTACCACACATGCCTTTACAACGAATTTTGTTGTAAAGGTATGTATGGTAAATGACCATGCGTTCTAAAAACATGTAGACGATCCATGTCGTTGTAAGGAAACAGAGGCTGTTCCGTTTACTCACAACGACGTGCACCGCCCCTCAGAGACGACGTGAAGCAGGAACCACGAGGAGAGAGGAACCACGAGGAGTGAGAGGTAAGGGGGATTGGGCATGGGGTAGTGGTTACTTTTCTAGGGTTTAGGGTAGTGCACTGGTGTTTGGGTAGTGTAGGGGGTCGTGCTGGGGGTAGTGTTTTAGGGTTTAGGGTAGTGCAGTGGTGTTTGGGTAGTGTAGGGGGTCGTGCTGGGGGTAGTGTTTTAGGGTTTAGGGTAGTGCAGTAGTGTAGGGGGTCATGCTGGGGGTAGTGTTTTAGGCTTTAGGGTAGTGCAGTGGTGTTTGAGTAGTGTAGGGGGTCATGCTGGTGGTAGTGTTTTAGGGTTTAGGGTAGTGCAGTGGTGTTTGTGTAGTGTAGGGGGTCATGCTGGGGGTAGTGTTTTATGGTTTAGGGTAGTGCAGTGGTGTTTGGGTAGTGTAGGGGGTCGTGCTGGGGGTAGATTTAGGGTTTACGGTAGTGCAGTGGTGTTTGGGTAGTGTAGGGAGTCATGCTGGGAGTAGTGTTTTAGGGTTTAGGGTAGTGCAGTGGTGTTTGTGTAGTGTAGGGGGTTGTGCTGGGGGTAGTGTTTTAGGGTTTATGTTAGTGCAGTGGTGTTTGGGTAGTGTAGGGGGTTGTGCTGGGGGTAGTGTTTTAGGGTTTAGGGTAGTGCAGTGGTGTTTGTGTAGTGTAGGGGGTAGTGCTGGGGGTAGTGTTTTAAGGTTTAGGGTAGTGCAGTGGTGTTTGGGTAGTGTAGGGGTTCATGCTGGGGGTAGTGTTTTAGGGTTTAGGGTATGGCAGTGGTGTTTGGGTAGTGTAGGGGGTCGTGCTGGGGGTCTATTTAGGGTTTAGGGTAGTGCAGTGGTGTTTGTGTTGTGAGGGGGTCGTGCTGGGGGTAGTGTTTTAGGGTTTAGAGTAATGCAGTGGTGTTTGTATAGTATAGGGGTTTAGGGTAGTGCAGTGGTGTTTGTGTAGTGTAGGGGGTCATGCTGTGGGTTGTGTTTTAGGGTTTAGGGTAGGGCAGTGGTGTTTGTGTAGTGTAGGGGGTAGTGTTTTAGGGTTTAGGGTAGTGCAGTGGTGTTTGTGTAGTGTAGGGGTCATGCTGTGGGTAGTGTTTTAGGGTTTAGGGTAGTGCAGTTGTGTTTGTGTAGTGTACGGGGTCGTGTTTTAGGGTATAGGGTAGTGCAGTGGTGTTTGGGTAGTGTAGGGGTCATGCTGGGGTTAGTGTTTTAGGGTTTAGGGTAGTGCAGTGGTGTTTGGGTAGTGTAGGGAGTCATGCTGGGGGTAGTGTTTTAGGGTTTAGGGTAGTGCAGTGGTGTTTGTGTAGTGTGGGAGGTCATGCTGGGGATAGATTTAGGGTTTAGTGTAGTGCAGTGGTGTTTAGGTAGTGTAGGGAGTCGTGCTGGGGGTAGTGTTTTAGGGTTTAGGGTAGTCCAGTGGTGTTTGTGTAGTGTAGGGAGTCATGCTGGGGGTAGTGTTTTAGGGTTTAGGGTAGTGCAGTGGTGTTTGGGTAGTGTAGGGGTCGTGCTGGGGTAGTGTTTTAGGGTTTAGGGTAGTGCAGTGGTGTTTGTGTAGTGTAGGGGGTCATGCTGGGGGTAGTGTTTTAGGGTTTAGGGTAGTGCAATGGTGTTTGTGTAGTGTAGGGGTAGTGTTTTAGGGTTTAGGGTTTAGGGTAGTGCAGTGGTGTTTGTGTACTATAGGGGGTCGTGCTGGGTTCTAGTGTTTTAGGGTTTAGGGTAGTGCAGTGGTATTTGTGTAGTGTAGGGGTAGATTTAGGGTTTAGGGTAGTGCAGTGGTATTTGGGTAGTGTAGGGGGTCGTGCTGGGGGTAGTGTTTTTGAGTTTAGGGTAGTGCAGTTGTGTTTGGGTAGTGAAGGGGGTCGTGCTGGGGGTAGTGTTTTAGGGTTTAGGGTAGTGCAGTGGTGTTTGGGTAGTGTAGGGGTCAACCAACATGAATTTGTCCTTGTGTGATGTAACCAATGCTCATGTAAAGCACTCCAATACCTGACCAGTCTGCACTATATAAAACTGCAAAAAACCAAAAAATAAAAAGTGTTTTGCACACTTCTGTCATTGGGCTATACGTGGGCTACCTCTGGGTGATATTTGTGCTACATTTGGGCTCTTTCTTCTCTGGTGGCCATCTTGGGAGACTTATTTGTTATGAAGTTTCCTAATTTCCTCTTTTACTACAGTCTCCTCAGTAGGAAATGCTTTCAGTTTTTTACTTTGATTCCATCAAGAAGGCATTCATATGTGTCACACATTTGCCATAAATTTAGAATGTTAGCACTCTATTTGTTCATTAGATCACTGTAGTAAAGCTACTGCTCACCAAGGAGTTAACTGGAAGTCTACTGCTGGTATTGAAAGTGATTGTTTCAGTCTGCATGTCAGAATTTTCTAATGAAATAGAAGAGGATTTGAGATCTCACTTAAAACATGCCCTAAATTTTCTTTTTGCAGCACTAACCATAATTTCTATGGCAAAATGAACCCCCTCATTTTGTTCCTTTTAAATTAAATGTTTTAAGTGTTACCAGTTTATTCCAATCAAGATGGCTTCAGGTGTGCCATACTTTTGTCATAAGTAAGGCTGTTAGCACTCTAGTTGTTCTTTAGAACACTCTGGGAAGCTGCAGTAGAACACAAAGGCATCAACTGACAGGCTGCTCCTGTTGAAATATAACAGGAAGATATTTGAGATCTCACTTAAAACATGTCCTAATTTTTCTTTCTACAGCACTAACCATAATTTCTATGGCAAAATGAACCCCCTCATTTTGTTCCTTTTTAAATTAAATGTTTTAAGTGTTACCAGTTTATTCCAATCAAGATGGCTTCAGGTGTGCCATACTTTTGTCATAAGTAAGACTGTTAGCGCTGTAGTTGTTCTTTAGAACACTCTGGGAAGCTGCAGTAGAACACAAAGGAATCAACTGACAGTCTCTGCCATTGTTGGATGTACATGTTTTACTGAGAATGTCAGACTTCATTCTAACATGACTGAGAAAGATAATGTGAATTTACAGAAAATATGCTCCCATTTTAGCTTCTGGAGCACCTTCCAAAACTGTATGGGACAAGCATGTGAAAATAGTTTTCTCTCAAACATGATTCATGATATCCCAGCAGAAGGTTTTTCACAGGGTAAAATCACCTTAGAACACACCACAATTCCTGAAATTAGTATGGTACCATCAACAAATGAATTCTAATGTAACTAAAGTCTGTTATCAACCTTTATACTTCTCCTTTTGGTAACCCTCAAAATCTTCGATTCACTACAATGCATTTCAATGGGGTACTATCATTTATATTGGTCCCAAGATGGCTGCCAGCAATTCCAGGATGAAGTGCTGATAGCCAATCAGATCTCACGATGACATGTGTGGTTAGGGTCCGCCCAGATATATATGTGTTTTTACTTTTGATTTTCTCAGCAACTACTGAACGGATTTACACCATTTAACAAAAGGGTTCTTTCTGAACCAAGAACTACCTCTTTGCCAAATTTGGTGTAATTCCGTTCAGCAGTTCGGGCTGTAGCCGTGGCTAAAGTTTCCTATGGGAAAATGAATGGGGAAAACACGTTTTGGGACCCCCTTTTTCTCGGCTCCCGCTTGACGAATCACCTCGAAACTTTCAGTGTAGGAGCGGACCGGAGCGGGCCATAAATTTTGAAAATTTCGCGAAGATTCGTCAACCGACGCAAGAGTTATTTCAAATAGAATGTTGCGGATTTCCTATGGAAAATAGGTCCTAACTATAACTATCTACTGGCGACCGCCAGTAGATAATATATATATATATATATATATATATATATATATATACACAACTTTGTAGTATACTAATAATCAGGATTTATAAAAAAATATTGAATTTCTCTTTTTAACAAGAGTTGGTTATTAGATTTGATCTATAAGATGTTAATTTAAATCATGTTTTACAAGCATACATGCAAATCAATTTATAATGCCTGCTTATTTTTCCCATTGCCTAACTATTTATATGAATGTTTTTAGTGCAATTACCAATGAAATATATTAGTCTGTTTTCCATGACCATTGATCAGGTGACTACCATATAAATGGATGTGAGATAATGCGTAATGATGGATATGTGGCAATAAATGAAATGAGATCAGCAGTTGTAGTCTGTGCCCCGTTGTTTTGTTGGAGAGACCGGAGTGTTGATACATTTATGGAGTTACCTATCTCCATTTTCGCAGACCCCATCCCTGTTGTGGTTGCGTGGCATGCAGCTGAGTTCGATGGAGGTCAAAAACATTTGGAGAGTTTTGAAGAAAGAAGCCGCAGCAACCCCCTGCTCCGAATACGCCAGCAGTAGTTTTTTGCAGTGTGAGTCAGGTGACCCGGGCCGCAAAGATACATACACTGTGGTGAATGTGGGATTGACAGATTGGGAGGTTCTCGAAACCTGGAATAGGTGGTTAACAAGTCCACTCAACAAGAAAATTGTATAGCCACACCATGTCTGCAGACGCGTTGTGTGAAAGGGAAGCAGCTGCGGAGTCATTGTTCGAAAACCTGCTAGAGTTGGAACACATGAATCGCCCAAGAGGTGGGGCAGTAGCAATGGGTGTTGAAGATGTTAAGTCTAGTTAAAGAGGCTAGAAAATGTACGAGGAGTGAACAAGCAAATTGGTGGGAGCACAAATCATTAGAGAAATACCTGGAGGTTGGGCGCATACCACAGGGGTTAAGAATTTTTATAGCCCAGAGTTTTGAGAATCCTAATCCATCTATGCTTAAGGAGTGGGCGGATAGTAATATTGAGGCATCAACCCGCCTTGTTCAGATATTGGTCAAATATGCTGAAGTGGACTGAGAGATATTATCTAAGGAAATTGAGTTTCTCAACAATGAATTAAGCAAGATGGAACAGCAGCAAGAAATAATTAAAAAATATCGGGAAGAAAAAACAAGAAGACATTATTAAGGCAAGGAAAGCTCAGAAAATTCCAGCGGGACAAAATAGATCACAAACTGGGTCAGATGTTCACGTTTTCAAAGCGTTTTGACACGATGAAAAGGCAGAGGTTAATGGACAACAAGAGTGTGAAACAGGGTGTGAAATTGAGTGGAACAGCATCCGTTTTGGCATCAGATTTGAGCTCTGCCCTGGAAAGTGAAACCGATTCGGAAGATGGCAAAACCAATGTAGGACAGACAACTATTTCAGCTAAATTGTCTTTAGTTGAAGAGTTGGATTTTTTCACACAGGACCGCCTTCAAACCTTGCGTCCAAGAGGTCAAAAATACAAAACAGACCGAGGAGAAATAAAAGAAGGAGAGGGCGGAGAAAACGTAGCAGGAGAAACATCATCAAAAAGGCATCAGAAAATGAAATGGAGATGCAAGTAGACACAGATTACAGCAAAATAGTGATCGATGTATCAAATGTCGTCCTCAATAAAGCTGAAATCCAATTGTTGTCATTAGGACTATCATTCTGCCCAGAAACGACTTTTAACTATAGTCAAACTAGAATTGAAATTTTTAAGTTTATTCGGAATTTAAAGCTTGCTAAATTCCATCTGCTGGAACCAAAACGTAAAATACATACTGTTACTGCAAGACACAGCACAAGATCAGCTACAAATATCTGACTTGTGTCTTATGCAAGACCTGGGTGATTTACTAAATGAGGATTCAGACAACCATGAATTAATGTCTACGCAGTATTTGATTAATCGTCTATCACTGAATATATATGATCAAGTTGACACACCTTTCAAACCCAGATCCACGTTTATACCATCTTCTCCACGTGAAGTCATTGATCTTTCTAATGAAAAATTGGTGGATGAAATTAAAAAGTTGAATCATAGGACTCAAAGATTGCACAGGTCACGTAATTATCAGAGAGTGAGATATCAAAATCTAATTAAAAAGTTGCAACCGCACAATCAAGTGGTGATCCGTGACAAAGGTAGCAGTATTGTCCTGTGGCCACTAGCCGACTATATGGAAGAAGCCTACAAGCAATTGAATGACAGACAATGCTATATTAGGTGTTCTCTACAGCGAATAAATGATACTGATGCCAATTATAAAATCCAGTTGACAACATGGAAAAATGAAGCTCATAATCCACACTAAATGTGAGATTTAAAAAAGAGCAGAGACAACAAAGAAAGACCAATTGATAAAAAAACACTGTCCTTTTTAATTGAGGTGGTGTCAAACCCTCGCACACCTAAGCCCCAAATCAACTACATCTGCTCCATGAATGATACCTGCAGCATTGAGTAGCAGGCTGTCTCCTCTGCCTCTATCACCCCTTCCCCTTCCCTTCCCCTCCATGCCATGACCATCACTTCAATCTTCAAAGATTCTCTGCTCCTTTCAGAAAAAATAAGGTCCCACATGTTGCACCCTTCTGTGCAGCAAGGGTGACCTTGGCACTAATACTAGCTAGGAAAATGAACCCATGCCCCTTTTGTAAAATAAGACAATCATAACTGTGATGCAGTGGACCCCTTACACCCCAGGCCCCCAGTGCTATGGCACCTGTTTCACTAATGATAGCTACTGCTTTGGAGAGCAAGCTGTCACCTCTGCCCTTTGTTAAAAACGTGTCCCCATCTTGCCCCATCCCCTTCCTCACCATCCTTCTGAGGCCAAACTTAGATGTCTCCTCTGCTTCAATTTTTCCTTCCCTTGGGCCATTGCTCTGAGGTCCAAAGCAACAATGGCATAGTAATGTTGCACTGTGCACTAATGCAAGAAAGGAAGGATAATAAAACTGACATAAATGGGATGTAGTTGGCCCTTAACACACCTTGGCCCGGGTGCTAGTGCACTTGCAACACTAATGATATCTAGAGCCCTGCGCTATGAAGCCAATTGGGGGACAGAAAGTTATATAAGAAACAGACCTTTACACCAGGCAACCTGCTATCTGAAAGAAATGTAAATGTGTGAAATTGGTTCATCACTAAATAGAAAGTCTTCTTAGGAATCAGTATAGGCTTTAAGTGATGGAGTCACTTGAAGCTTCATCTTGACAAAGACTTTTTGGGAGGTAATGTAAGGATGTTACAAGCTGAATTCTGGGGTGTATTCATTTAATGGATACATAAAAATGTCTGCAGAAGGTACAGTCTGATTACCTATTACTAATATATATATATATTGAAGGCACTTTTTTTAAATCTTATACACCAAATAATTTTGCATAAATATTTTGAAAGCATGCTTCATCTTAAACGCTAAATTATTTTGCAGCAGCCTATTATACTGTGTGTGGTACAATTATAAAATAATGACTTGCATATTCATATTGTCTTATGCCACAGACTGAGAGCTTGTTGTACTGTTCCACACTGTGCCACCCAGGATTCAATTCTGTGGCCCTCTAGTTACACTCACAGGCATCTGAAGAGATCATAATTTAACAGAGTTTATTTCCTCATGATTAATTTAACTTGCATTTATTTTTTAATGTGTGTGCATTGTTTTATATGCATTAGCATAGTTATAGAATATTTTATTTTTGTCCACTGCTTTGACTCTGCCACAGGAGGAAGGAGACAGCTACACTACAATGCTTAGATTTTGTTTGTGAATCTATTCAAGAACCAATGCTCTCTAGTTGTTGCATCTTCCTGCCAGTAGAAAATGTGAACAAAATGATTCTGTATGAGAACGACTGGCAGCCACTGTAGCTCTTATTAGCTATGAACTATGTTAAGTGATAACCTTTAGACTCTTCTTAAAAACTTTCCATGATTTCTGATGATTTTATTCTATCCACTCTGATACTATGTTTATTTTGCCTAGAGGCTTATCAATGAAACTCCAATGAAATTCCCACTGAAAAGTGATATATTTGTATGTTTCATATTATTAGGTCACAGTATAGATTTTGCTATGCTTTTAAGCTCTCTGGGTGTAGGAGTTATGTTCCTACTTGCTACCTGCAATAAATATTAGGGACACCGGCTCTAGAAGCCAACTTTGAGGAATCAAATGATCAAAATCTAAAAAATAAAGTAACAAGCAATCCTTTCTCCAGCGTGCTAAAGATCGCGATCAGTGATGATGCTTAGAATAGGAAACAGCCTTTACAATGCAGTCTTTACCATGCAGCCTTTACCACACAAGTCAGTATCATGCAGTTAAGCAATTCTACCTTTACCACCCATGCCTTTACCATGCAGGTGAGTATTTTTTTAAATAATATATTTACAGAAAACTGTGAGTAACACTTTGTATTTTTTGGCACTATTTTCACCTGAAACTTTAAAAATTCATAACTCCAGTTCCACTGATTGGATTTTTGTTGTTTTGGAGCTGTTTTATTTATTACAATTGTGCTCTATTTTTATAATTTGGTTTTGTATTTTTCTTGTGTTGTGTTTCACTTTATCACTATTTCAGTGCTGTGTAAATACTTTACACATTGCCTCGAAGATAAGCCTGACTGCTTGTGTGGTAAGGTACCCAAGGGTTAAGCATTGGTTCATTTAGTGACTTTTGTGGTTCACCCTGACAAGGATTATGTTTATTACTTGTGTGGGGCTCTCACATCACGCAATTAATAACCCAATTTTCTTATAATATGTAATGTAATGGTTGATTAAGTTATATTTGGTCTGTTAAATTAGCTTATAGACTTGGCATTGTAAGAGGAGCACTTTAAAATATCTCTTTGACCTTGTCTTAACTTACAGGAGAGGAATCTTTGTGGGTCCCAAACTTTGCATTTAAACGATCAAAATATAATCTTAATGTGTGACTCGGGATGGCTTATTCCTCTATATATGTCTCTCGCTGCTGAAAGCTTCTGCCATACAACAGCCCCTGGTGTCGAACATCAACACCGATGACATCAGGGACATCCTAACAGCAATGATCAGGGCCTCTACCATCCATCATACAAGTAAGTCTGGAAACCTCTGATCTTTACTTCCACATTTCATCATTAATCCTTTCACTATTTTTTTTTATATTTCTTACTTTATATAATAATGTATAATTTCATTTGCTGTTTATTGTTTCCCCTTCATGTATTTATCTGGAAGTTGTTAGCATTTAAGGTCAAGATCACTTTTATAGTTTGCCAGTAAGCACTGAACATATGTCTGCTCTCTGTAAGTGCTGGATCAGGAGATACCTCAGCAGTACCAACCGTGAGGACACTCGATTGGTAGCTGACACCAAAGGGGTTATCCTTTGTTGACCTATAATAATTCTTTGCATGGATCAACCCTTAATTTCATATTTTTCTTTAGGTTACATGGTTCTAAATGTATTATTTGTTTGTTCTTAACAATGTCAAGCAAAGTACTAACTTTACACACAAAACTGTATTTGATGTATTTCAGCTGTTTACATCTTCTTACAGGTACTTGGGACATTGCACTGAACAATGATGTTGAACCATCTACAAGAGGAGGATAGCGGGCAACTCAAGGTGTGAATCCAATCCTCCTCCAAGCAACTATCTCAGTACATAACACAGCTTAAAAAGACGAGGAGATGGAGGAACAGGTCGAGGAGCAGGAAGAAGAGCATGCAGAGAAGGACATTGTTGTTATAGTTTTTATGTTAATTTGTAAATTGTTTTACGTTTTAATATTTAATTGATAATTTGTGATTGTATGTAAAAAAAAAAGTGGTTAAAAATATAAACTATGCTTGGGAATGGGTAAAATGAAATAAAATGAAGTACTGTTTAAGAGGGGAAATACAAACTTGGAGGGGTGGGCAAATAATAAAAACAATTCAGGAAATGCCATGGGAGAGAATCTATATGAAAAGAGACTGTTTTAAAACACAATGTCCATAAAGAGTCAACAAAAATCAGTCCATAAAATAATTCTAAATTAGTACCAAAAATTTAAATAAAGTTCATAAGCAATGTCCATTGTCCAAAACAATAATAAAGTCATACCCAAATCCAGAGTAAGTTCAAGTTTTGGGGTAAACGTTTCTGGCCATACTCTGTATCACTCTTTGCCACAACAATGTTAAAGTCCTCCTCCAACTTGGATATTAAACAGCTAGCTTTGGCAGAACCAGACCCCCATGAGAATATAATAGAAGGACAAACAGGTATGACATATGAACTGGGAGACAGTACAACAGGAGGTGGGATGGGTTGGAGAGGCAGATTTGATGTTAGACCTGGTATGAAGGAGGTCATGAGGTGACAAAATGTTTGAGGCTGTTCAGTGACTGACTCTCAGAGTATCTGGATCTCTCCAACAAAGTCTTGGATTTCCTAAGAAAGTGATCCCTGGCCTTCTTTGAACTCAGGACCTCATTAACAACAGTAAAGGTGACATACACCGGTGGAAGGGAGTGGCCGACACATAAGGGCTCTGGTGTGTTGGGGCTAAAGTATCCCTCAACTGCTGTTGTTGTTCCGGGTGGGTACTTGGAGGAAGAAACGAATCTGTGCAGGGATGCAACTGAAGTCCTAAAGATATGGGGGCCTCTGGAGTTAAGGAGGTGATGTGTCAAGATGACAATGGGGCCTACCCGTCTGACTCCACAGGTTGTTGTTCCTCAAGGCAAGGAGCAGCCTCAATATCTGCCTCCCCTTGGCTAGTGGTGTCAACATCTTCTACCACCATTGGTAGCTTCGCAGTCACTGCCCAGAATCTCCTGGCGGGCGGACTTTCCCTGCTTGTGTGTGTTTGTTGTTGCTGGCAATGAATAGCTGTCATGCCCACCTTGCAGTGCAGGATCTTCTTCTATACCTCTGATGACGGCTGGCTAGCATGGTCCTCTAAAAATAAAGAGGAAAAGAAAATGTAATTTGTACGTTCAATACTACATTCAAATCAACATGATTTAAAAATGATCTTATATCCCTAAATACAAAATTGATATTATGCATTCATTACCAAGATTTTAGTAAGCCAATGTTTATTTTTTTTTCCAAACATTCAAGCTTTAAAAATTCCTAATATCAAAAATGTCTTTTGAATCAGGCATTCAAAGGAGGAGAATAGTTTGCGCAAAAAGGGTTGTTTTTTGTAGAATCTTCTGATCATATTTTTTAAAGATGTTTTGCAACTCATTGCCTATCTTAGATTTGAATGTATTTTCAGAAGGTTTCATAATGACTACATATTTCTTTTGCTACTACTTTACTGATTGTGTGACTTTTTTATTTTTTATTTATGCACAATTATTTTGATTTGAAAGCAAGGTAAATCAATACAGTGTCAGCATTGCATACACAAACTTCTTTAAAATGCAAATGTTATATATCCCAGGTGTTAAAAGTATGTGTTTTAACTGTTATGTTGTCACAAAATATAACATTTGAAAAGCATTTTGATTATGTCATGATTAGCAAATCCAACTAAAAATACATTATATGCATCTTTGTGTGTCTAAACATTTATTAGAACAAAGCTCAGACTGCACACATGACTGGACAACGTTCTCGAAACGCATGTGTTGTTAAGTGATTATGCAATAGTACACTTACTACTTGTATGCTGCTTAAACATTTCCAGCTGAGTGTGGAGGGTTCTTCAGGCTGCTCTCAGGACTCTCCTGCACAGTGGCGTTATGTGGGAATACTGATAATGTGACTGGAGGACACACGAATCAAGTCCTGAGCAGGCCTGGGCGTAGTTCGCAGAGTTTTGCTACGCGAAACTCCGCAAAGTTACAAAAAAATCTGCGAAGTTCCGCGAGTGGCAGAGTGCAGTGCGAGCTGCAGTTTGTGCTGATATTCCTGCCGCTCGGGTAGAAATTCTACCCGAGCGGAAGCTCGCACTCGCAAACTTACCGTTCGCGAGCGGGGAAAAAACTCCGCTGCACATCGCGAAGCAGAGTTTTCTGCACTCCGCGAGCTCCGCGGAGTGCGGAGTGCAGAAAACTCCACAAACTCCGCGAACGGAGCGAAATTCACCGCCAGGCCTAGTCCTGAGCCTTTATATGGGCCCAGTGACAAAGGTCCTCCTAGAGATTCTGGCATTCCACCCCCCCCACTGGGTATAGACACCTACTGCTCTGCAGTGCATGCTGGTGTTCTCCAAATATGTGCCAGTGCTGCATTGCTCAGCTGGGTCTCTGGATACCATAAAGCTGAGGGTACCTTTGCAGAACCCTATCGGAAATTATATCTAAACCTTCCTCATTCAATGAAGGGGCCTCTCATCTTGTCCCTCAGCCATATTGGGAGTTTGTATGTCTAAAGCAGCAGCAGGGTGGTAGGGGATAATTTTGTAGTATAATGATGGCTCAGAATAAGTACAAAATGTCTAACTTTCTCTTCTTGTATGTAATTTCCTAGTTGCTGTGGTAGATGGAGATCTCCTGCCCAACTCTGAAGAACTCTGCCCCACTGAAAAGTGTTTTTGAGTGTTATAGAAAATGAAGTGATAATTATTTTTAACTTGTGCATAGCATGCTTGTTGAGAATATTATGTATATATGAAACAGGGTTGTCTGGATGGCATATATAGACAGTGCGGTACTCCACCATTCATTAATTTAAAAAAATATATATTTTTATGGATTTTTGCACTTAATACCAAAACCCCCTCCCAACCACCCCCAAGCAGATATTTTCCCTATGCATAATTCATTTTGTCCATCCAATTACAGGAAGCCAAGTTTACATAAAGAGATACAAAAAAATAAATACATACATGTGCACCAAAATTCTTAAATACCATACCCATACACAAAGAGCCACATAGAAAAGGAGATAAAACATCAGATAGTTTCTACATTACATAGGGAAGACCATACTCTTATCATTTTTTCCTTGTCTTCTTGTTTTTGCGGGAATAGATAGCCCTTTCCAAATGAAAAGTTGCTAATAAGCGCGCATACCATTGCTGAAACACCGAGGGATAGGGATCCAACCAGGCTGTAGTTAAGCAGATCCGATAAACAGCCATAGCCTCAAACGGTTGTATGTTGGAACAACGAGTTCCACGACCACGACTCCCCCAACAACGAGGTCGCAACCACGACCTCGTCTAAACCATGACTTTTTTTACCACGCATTCCTTTACCACGTTTTTTCGTGTTAAAGAAATGCGTATTAAAAAAAATGCTTTTCTACTACTACGCTGATCCCCCAAACCCTCCTGCCCCTTAAAAATGAATTCACCCCACACCCTTTTAACAAACACTAAAAACAAATCCGAAACCCCTACCCCCTAAAAACGAACTCAACCCCTTTAGTACTAATTCTCCCCTCTTAAAAATAATCACGATCACCCCCACCTCCTAAAAACGAACTCAACCCCTTTTATTCTAATTCCCCCACACCATATAAACAAACATAGCGCCATAAAAACTAATCCCAAACCCCCAACCCCTAAAAATGAACTCAACCCCCATAAAACTAATCCCCCCACCCTATAAATAAGCACGATCATCCCCAACTCCAAAAACCATACTCAACCCCTTATAAACTAATTCCTCCACCTTAAAATTTAATACGATCATCAACACCCCCTAAAAACGATCCCTACTCCCTACAAACTAATCCCTCCCACACCTTCTAAACTAACACGATCACCCATACCCCCTAAAAACTAAACCTAATCCCCTCAAAACTAACCCCAAACCCCTCCACCCCCTAAAAATTAACCCCTCTTACCTGTTCCTCTGTGACTGCGACGCTCCCCTGAACTCCGCCCTGCCCGAACACTAGACCGAATCAGCCTTAACCACGCACATGCGTGGTTAAGGCTGAGTCGTTGTTCGGGCAGGGCGGAGTTCCGCTTTCGTGACTCCGGAACTCGTTGTTCCGGAGTCGTTGTTCAGGATGTTTCCCGCCACAAACATAAAGGGCTGAACATTAGATCCAGGAATTTCATCATCCACCCCCAGCAAAATCCATCAGGAGGTTAAAGAAATATTGATCCCCAATTTTCCAACCAAAAAATCAGTAATCTCAGCTTTCAAATTCCTTAGCATAGGACAAGTGGACAGCATGTGAACTAACTCCACAGCAGCCTTTTTACACCTAGGGCACCTTGTCCTGTTATTTCCCCCCCATTTAGCTATCTTCCCAGGAGTTATATATAGATTAAAAGAGGTTTTATAATGTTGGGCCTGTAAATTAGCTGAGATCAAGAACCTCTGAGCGTCCATCAGGGACCTTAATAAATCTTCTGGGTTTGCTTGGATCTTATCCTCCCAGCTCCTTGAGTGTTTCACCAGATCATCCTGCATTGTTCCATTTAGAGCTTTAAAAAGGCCCCTATCCTAGTATTATCCTTTTTAGCCAATTCCATAACTTCTATTTGTTCAAATCTCCTCGTCCCACCCCCCTTCTTCAATAGAAAATCTTGAATCTGTAAAAATACAAAGAAATCTTTATGACCCAAGTTGAATTCTTTTTGAATATCAACAGAAGACTTAATTGATACATGCTCAAAAAAATCCTCCAGTGTTCGGACTCCATGTATCACCCACCTACCCATAGCTGCGTCTTGGAAAATCTCCGGGAGTAACAGATTGTTACAAATCGGGGTATAAAAATTAAATCTCCCAAGACCTATTCTTTTGCGGACTGCTCCCCATATGCAATAGGCTGCTATTAAAACCTTAAATCGTACTTTTTTTTATAATATCCGAATTCTAACTGTCGGAAGAGGCAGCCCCTACCTGTTTCCCCCAATATAAGCTCATATATAGACGGGGTATCCTCCCCCTGTTCTATATCTTCTCCCTTTATATCTAAGAGAAAGGCCAGTTGTTGCAAGGCAGCAGCCCAATAGTACAGTTTAAAATTGGGCACAGCCATTCCTGCTCGTTCTTTTGGGAGAGTCAGAAATTTTAACCAATCCAAACAAGCTTTATTCGACATATTAGTCATAAAAGCAGCATACATAAATATATCATAAAACACAGTATAAAAATGTAATTCAAAGCTTGTTTGTGGAAGTTAAGTTGGATCAAAAATAAATAACAAGTATCAATAAAAACAATTAAAAACTACTATATGTACTCAGTTTTTTTTAAAACAACAGCATTTTCTATAATTCGTTTCCAAAGGGGTACAATAAATTGGCCACAGGTAATTTAATCCAGGCATTTAGTTGGAACTAATATCTTCATTGCATAGTGTGTGGCTAGCGACACCCCTAGAACTTGTGCAAGTGAGCAATAACAGACACATCCTTATTATGCAGAGAGAGAATGCGACCTTATAGCCCAAGACCACCCCAAGAATTTTGCTACTGCAATAACAATAGAAGTGTACGTGTCGGAGCGTAATATTCTTAGTGCTTCACCACTCCTTCTAGTCCCTAGTGATTTGCAAATTGGCACAAGCCATGCACGTCGTGGGGCAGCGTATGCTGGGCAAACGAACAATAAGTGTGCCAGCGACTCCACATTGGCCTGGCATACGGGACACGTATTACCACCTGATTGAGCACATCTAGCAGTAAAAGCTCTTGTTGGCAGTGAGCCCACCCTAAATTGGAAGTATAACTTCCGATCGTGCAGCTTTGTTATTAAGTCCCAATATTGCTCTTAACTGGGGGATAGTTTAACTTCCAAGAAGCCTCCGGTTAGTGAAGATGACTCACTGTTTCTCAATGTGTTGTGCGCTACCATGTCCCAATATTTTTCTTTTAAGATCTTTTTCGAAGGGAATAGGGAGCATGTTGGATCATCCCACAATGCTGTCATGCCAATACTTATTAAAGTGGCTCTAACCTCCCTTAGACATTTAATTCGATGGAAGTTATCAGCCTTTATTATGTCTTTAAGTCCTGCAGCATATGATGCCAGTTCGGGTGTACTCCAGAATCTACACCAGTGTAGTAAGGGGCGTAGTTTAGCTATATCGGCTAGTGGTTTTCTACCAAGATCGTAAAGTAGGGGACACACTGGGGTGCTTTGTGTGAGGTTGGTGATCTTGCATAGGAACCTATTTTCAACTACGGTGAGCTTAGACAGATTCTGCCCCGTAAAGGGCTGAGCTAACCACTTTCATATTATATATCTGGAGCACCGGACTGACTGGTTTTGTGAGTGAGGTGTTATACTCGAGTTGAAGCACTCCCGATAATTGCTGATGCTTCAAGGTTGCCAGGTCAATCTGTTTGTTCCATTTCAAATGGTTCTGTATGTTGACCCCCAGATAAGTAAAAGCATTGACTTGCTCCAAGGGGCGATTGTTCATTAAAATGCCACCTTTAAATGCTCTGTATGGGTTAAAAGCCATACTTTTCATTTTTGACACATTAACTTCCAAGCCCCTTGTGCGGCAAAACTCCTCAAATATCAAAAGGGCTGGTTGGAGACCACTCGGGGTCTTTTAAATAATTAATGTGTCATCTGCGAACATTAAAATAGGGATTTTTACACCTGCTAATGTTGGAGCATCAGTAGCATTAGATTCCATACAATTCACTATTCCGTTGATAAACAAGGAAAACAGTGTGGGTACCATGACGCAGCCCTGGCGCACACCTCTCTCAATGGGAAAGGGACTGGTAACATTTCCCTGTGAACCCCAATGGATTTGGGCATAATTATCCTCATGTAGTCTAACAATGAGGGTTAACAGTTCAAGAGGCATCCCCATTTTTTGCAGGACCATCCATAGTTTGGTACGGGGGACCAGATCAAAAGCTCACTTTAGGTCATCAAAGGCAGCATACAAGCTGCCCTTACCCAGGACCACCGTCTTCCAGTATAATAAGATAAAACGAAACACCTAGTCGATGGTGTGAGAAGTTGGCCTGGTATATGCTGTCCACTAATTATAGTGGGCACCTTGCACCAGTCCAAACAACCCCTTATTGGAGATAGGTTAAAGACAACCTTTATTGAAAGCTATCCTAGTGGCAGCTATGGAGAGCAGCCTTCAGGCTAAGTCTTGAAGGAATGTAAAGCAGCTTGTTTTACCAGTCTATAATCTCTTGAGTGACCAAATGAAAGAGCACCACACAAGGTATATATTCAAAATATATGTATTTATTACTAAACACACCCCTCTAGTCTCTTTATGAGGCTAGAGTTCGAAGTACATAAGTTATAAGTTATTAATTCACAGTAATAGCACAAATACACGTTTGGGCCCTAGGGGCGTACCAAACCATATACCAATAAAGTGGTAAGCGAACCACGACTGAACTAGACACTAGGCCTAGAGCCTCTAGAAGTGCTTGGACCACAAGGAACCACCCAAGGTAGTGACACAGGGGACCCACGGGAGACGCGTGCAGTGTAAATACACAACCGCGATACGCCGTTAACTTCTATGGAGAAAGTCGGGATCAGGAAAATAGAGAAAAGGGACACTTAAAAGAGGACTAGGACAAAACCCTTTGAGATCTAGGACTTTGAAGAGTCTCTACCCACGGGAGCACCGGAGTACTCGTGTTACCTCACCCAGGGAAGCCGGGTGCATAGGTGCCTTTCGGGGTCGGGTTTCGTCGTAGATTCGAATGGCGATCTGCTGCAAAGTGCTGCTGGCGGCCAAGAGAAAAGTGTCCGGGTGGATCCAAGAGTGGATCGGAGTTCTGAAGAACCTGAAAGCAGAGGGGACAGAGTCTGGGTCACTAGCCAGTGACCAGGAAGGCGATGGACAGATGCCCACCGATGTCGAGTGCTTCAGGTGCATTGACGGTTGTCTTGACTCTTCAGCCACGAGGTCCGGGAGGCGTTGTTGGCAACCAGGAGCAGGATTCGGGCTGGTACACAATGTCTGTCGAGTGCTGAGGTGTCGGCGACCAGATTGGACCCAACAAGCCTTGGCAACGGCAAGTCTCGGTGAAGATGTAGATCGTCGATGGTGCAGACCAGCAAGGTCTGTGGAACTCACCCAGCAAGGGTAAGTGAGGGCAGGCCTGGAGCAACCAGGATGCCAAGTAAGAAAAGGATTGGCCTTCATTAAGGGCTACTAGCCAACGGGCTAGCGACCGCGAAGGAGCCTCGTGACGCCGCACGTGGATCTGGCTTACAGGACACTCGTGGAGTGGGGGCCAGTGATCTTCGGTGCAGGTGGTGCTGGAGGCTAGGGCTACTCGGAGCCCAAAGCACGACTTCTTGGGAGACCCAGAAGATGATGCACTTGCAAATGTGCTCGGTGTCCAGGGTCATGGTCTCAAGTCATCCACGATAGCCACGGGCCTCAGCTTTGCTGGGGACTCAGGGTAGCCTCGGGGAAGTCTGAGAATCCACCTCTGGTGATGCGATGACTTCGGCGTCCGACGGGAGCTTCAGAAATGCGAACCGGACAGATGCTTCTTTGGTGCCTGCCAAGCAGGGGAGTCACTCCTTGACCCCAAGGGAGATTCTTCAGTCCTCTAATCTTGTCGTAGAGCGTCGAAGGTCCAGGATTCAGTTTCAGAGTTTCGTCCAGGTATAATCTAAAGTCCTAAGGACTGGGTTCCTACCTTTATACTAAAGATAGGGGTTGGACTACTCTGTGGCCCCACCTATGGGTGGGTCAGGGCAGAGGGGTGGCTACACCCTTTCCCTTTGTCCAGTTCGCGCCAAAGCAGGGGCTGCAAGCCCTGATCCGGTTTGAACTGGGGTATGCACAGGGACACCAAGTGTGCCCCCAGTGCAGGACTTCAAAGCACCAGAAAGTGCTCCCGCCCAGCCCCAATACACATTATCCTGTCTGGGGAGGTGGTCACACCTCCCTGGGACAGGAAACCTATTGTCCAGGCCTCCCCTGCCGGAGTTTCGTCCAGCAGCAGGAGGCCAGACTTGTGTCTGTGGCAGTAGCATCCATTTTGTGATGCCAGGCTTTAGAAAGAAGTTACCGGCCAGGCCAGGGTTAACATGTCTCTCCCTCTAGAAGGGTGGAATGCTACCCCGCCGCCAGGATTGGCGGGGGGTAGTATTCCAAGATGTTTGACACCAAACACGACATGTTTAGGTGCAGCCATTCCAAAGTTAGCATTTTACCGCGAGGATATAATGCGCTTAAGAGTATATGGTCAGGCTGCACTACAAACAGCATCAGAGATGGTCTCCGAACGCTGCAGAGGGGCCCTGCTCATGCAGGGCACCCTCTCACATAGGAACCATGCACTCTGCCTTTAGGATTGATAAGGCCTGCCTTAGGAGTGACTTATAGGTTTATATGTGTGTATGTATTTAGTGATATAGGTAACCTATATCACAGTAAGGGGTGCATGCACCACCTTACCCAGGCTGCGGTAGCAGACCTGTGGTGTCAGTTTGGATGGCCTTCCAGGGGTGGCACAATACATGCTGCAGCCCCTGGTAGGCCTCTGAGGTACCTATGCCCTTGGTACATAGTATACCATATACTAGGGACTTATAAGGGCACTCCAGATTCCAATCAGAGATGTGCCTAAGGCACATGGAAACCTTTTACAGAGAAAGCAGATAGACTGGGGCCCTGAATAGCAGGATCCCAGTCCAACTAAGTCATAAACCAGCAAAACACCATAAAAAAAGTGGGGGCAACCATATAGTCAGATTCCACCTTCCTACAGATGGTACTGGTATATGCCCGAAAGCCAGCCTGCAGAGGGGATAAGATACTATGTTTATCTATCCAATCTTGAACCTTGTTAGGAACTAGCCGCCCCATTAACTTTTGTAAGGAATCTATTAAGCTAATAGGACTGTAATTACCTGGGTGAGATTTGTCCCCTTTTTTAAAAACGGGGATAATTTCAGCCCCTTTCCAAGAGTCGGGGACTGGCGCACCATGGGCAACCGCGTTGGCCAGCAGGAGAATATATCGGCACCATCTGGCTTTATCATGCAGGAATATGTCCGCCGGAATGCCGTCTGGGCCTGGTGCTCTACCAACCGTTACTGATCTAAGTGCTACTTCGACATCGGCCCTACAAAAAGTCTTGTCTTGATAGAACGAGTAGGTAGACTCGCCCGGGTCTAATTCAGATGAACTGCTGGCATATTGAGGTTTAAAATGATTAACCCAGTCTTCCTGGGTCACATGATTTTGTGGCTGTTGCGGCTGTCCTCCTCTGTTCCATTTTATTGTGTTCCAGAAGTGCTTGGTGTTACCCATGGCGCAGGCCTCCTTAAGGTCCTGCCACCTCATTTCGTCCCAGGCTTTCTTGGCCTTTTTCTGGGTACTCCTTTATATTTGCCTAGCTGCTCGCACTTCGGCATTATCACCTACTCTAATAGCTTTCCCTAAAGTTTCCCGTGCCATTCTACATTCCTTGTTAAACCAATGGCAGGCTTTCATGTTTGTAATGCTTGGTGTCTTGCACTGCTTAATAAAATAAGTACGCAAAAGGGCAAAAAATGTGTTATGGCTAGAAATATAGACTCGGAAACTTCGATTTTAACTGTGCAAGCCTCTAACTCGGCTATAGCATGGTCAATGTCCTTGGTGATGATAGATATGAGTTCGGGCTTCTCTATTATCTTCACCCATTTTAGGCGTCTCATATCATTGGTGGGGACATCACGAGAGAGCAATTCGCTACCTATTTGAGTTGGTGCCTTCTGCCGTGGTAACCCCAGGGAGGCACATAGGGGATTGTGATCGCTCTCTAACCGGTCCCTCACTATCATATCTCCAAAAGAATGCCATAGTTTCAAGCTAATTAGTAGATAGTATATACGGCTAGCACTAAATCCATTGTTAAATGTATTCGCCCCAAATCTGTCAGATAAGGATCTTCCATTTGCCGCTCATAAGCCTTTCTCCAAACAAATGGAATTAATTTGGATAGCCACATCCGTTCATTTTTTTATGGGTGCAAGCTCCAGCTTTGGGATGCCCCACTCGGCATCTTCCTCTTCTGTGAGGTAACACTCCTCATTGGCAAGAGGCTCGAACGGCGAATTGAAGTCGCCCGCAATTAAGACATTGGAATTGTAGGAGAGTAGGATCTGCTTCACTGTTTTTCGACATTAGTCTGGCTGGGGCCCTGCTAATCAGAACCCCAGCCTAGCTGCTTCCTCTCTAAAATGGTTTCCATGTGCCTTAGGCACATCACTGATTGGGATCTGGAGTGCCCTTATAAGTCCCTAGTATATGGTATACTATGTACCAAGGGCATAGGTACCTCAGAGGCCTGCCAGGGGCTGCAGCATGTATTATGCCACCCCTGGAAGGCCATCCAAACTGACACCACAGGTCTGCTACTGCAGCCTGGGTAAGGTGGTGCATGCACCCCTTACTGTGATATAGGTTACCTATATCACGAAATACATACACACATATAAACCTATAAGTCACTCCTAAGGCAGGCCTTATCAATCCTAAAGGCAGAGTGCGTGGTTCCTATGTGAGAGGGTGCCCCTGCATGAGCAGGGCCCTCTGCAGCATTCGGAGACCATCTCTGATGCTGTTTGTAGTGCAGCCTGACCATATACTCTTAAGCGCATTATATCCTCGCGGTAAAATGCTAACTTTGGAATGGCTGCACCTAAACATGTCGTGTTTGGTGTCAAACATCTTGGAATACTACCCCCCGCCAATCCTGGTGGCGGGGTAGCATTCCACCCTTCTAGAGGGAAAGACATGTTAACTCTGACTAGTCCGGTAACTTCTTTCCAGAGCCCTGGCATCACAAAATGGATGCTGCTGCCACAGACACGAGTCTGGCCTCCTGCTGCTGGACGAAACTCCGGCAGGGGAGGCCTGGACAATAGGTTTCCTGTCCCAGGGAGGTGTGACCACCTCCCCACAGGATAATGTGTATTGGGGCTGGGCGGGAGCACTTTCGGGTGCTTTGAAGTCCTGCACTGGGGGCACATTTGGTGTCCCTGTACATACCCCAGTTCAAACCGGATCGGGGGCTTGCAGCCCCTGCTTTGGCGCGAACTGGACAAAGGGAAAGGGGTGTAGCCACCCCTCTGCCCTGACCCACCCATATGTGGGGCCACAGAGTAGTCCAACCCCTATTTTTAGAATAAAGGTAGGAACCCAGTCCTTAGGACTTTAGATTATCCCTGGACGAAACTCTGAAACTGAATCCTGGACCTTCGACGCTCTACTTACGATTAGAGGACTGAAGAATCTCCCTTGGGGTCAAGGAGTGACTCCCCTGCTTGGCAGGCACCAAAGAAGCATCTGTCCGGTTCGCATTTCTGAAGCTCCCGTCCGACGCCGAAGTCATCGCATCACCAGAGGTGGATTCTCAGACTTCCTCGAGGCTACCCTGAGTCCCCAGCAAAGCTGAGGCCCGTGGCTATCGTGGGTGACTTGAGACCATGACCCCTGGACACCAAGCACATTTGCAAGTGCATCCTCTTCTGGGTCTCCCAAGAAGTTATGCTTTGGGCTCCGAGTAGTCCTAGCCTCCAGCACCACCTGCACCGAAGATCACTGGCCCCCACTCCACGAGTGTCCTGTAAGCCAGATCCACGTGCGGCGTCACGAGGCTCCTTTGCAGTCGCTAGCCCATTGGCTAGTAGCCCTTAACGAAGGCCAATCCTTTTCTTACTTGGCATCCTGGTTGCTCCAGGCCTGCCCTCACTTACCCTTGCTGGGTGAGTTCCACAGACCTTGCTCGTCTGCACCATCGACGATCTACATCTTCACCAAGACTTGCCGTTGCCAAGGCTTGTTGGGTCCAATCCGGTCGCCGACACCTCAGCACTCGACAGACATCGTGTACCAGCCCGAATCCTGCTCCTGGTCGCCGACAACGCCTCCTGGCTGAAGAGTCAAGACGACTGTCAACGCACCTGAAGCACTCGACATCGGTGGGCATCTGTCCATCGCCTTCCTGGTCACTGGCTAGTGTCCCAGACTCTGTCCCCTCTGCTTTCAGGTTCTTCAGAACTCCGATCCACTCTTGGATCCACCCGGACACTTTTCTCTTGGCCGCCAGCAGCACTTTGCAGCAGATCGCCATTCGAATCGACGACGAAACCCGACCCCGAAAGGCACCTATGCACCCGGCTTCCCTGGGTGAGGTAACACGAGTACTCCGGTGCTCCCGTGGGTAGAGACTCTTCAAAGTCCTAGATCTCAAAGGGTTTTGTCCTAGCCTCTTTTAAGTGTCCCTTTTCTCTATTTTCCCGATCCCGACTTTCTCCATAGAAGTCAACGGCGTATCGCGGTTGTGTATTTACACTGCACGCGTCTCCCGTAGGTCCCCTGTGTCACTACCTTGGGTGGTTCCTTGTGGTCCAAGCACTTCTAGAGGCTCTAGGCCTAGTGTCTAGTTCAGTCGTGGTTCGCATACCACTTTATTGGTATATGGTTTGGTACGCCCCTAGGGCCCAAACGTGTATTTGTGCTATTACTGTGATTTAATAACTTATAACTTATGTACTTCGAACTCTAGCCTCATAAAGAGACTAGAGGGGTGTGTTTAGCAATAAATACATATATTTTGAATATATACCTGGTGTGGTGCTCTTTCATTTGGTCACTCAAGAGATTATAGACTGGTAAAACAAGCTGCTTTACATTCCTTCAAGACTTAGCCTGAAGGCTGCTCTCCATAGCTACCACTAGGATAGCTTTCAATAAGGTTGTCTTTAACCTATCTCCAATAAGGGGTTGTTTGGACTGGTGCAAGGTGCCCACTATAATTAGTGGACAGCATATACGAGGCCAACTTCTCACATTGGTGTGCAGCGTGTGGGATTCCAGCTTGCTATTGTTTTACCAGATAATCTCAATTGAATTGATCAACTGAAAACCACTAAAGGTACCTAAGGTACATATAATTTAAGCTTAGAATACAGTAAGTTCTACTGAACTTAGAGTTGTGTGTTAAGGGATAGCACAACCCTTTCTACAACTCAAGAGAGTTTAGTAGGCCACACTAGAGTAGGTAGTGCATACACCACACCACACTAGTAATGTCTTTAAGGGCAGGATCCAAAGAATCCTTGCAGGAAGCCATTGAGCTTCCACCCTCCAAGTATGATACACTCCCATTCTTGGAATTGAGAGCTTTATGTAACTTGAGAAAAATAAGGACAGGCCAAAGCCCCACCACCCAACACCTCAAGGAGTTGTTGGTGGCTTATGACCTTAGTAAGCCTGTAGGGACTGAAGGGGTAGGAGCTGAGGGTGGGGCAGAAGAAGAGGACGAGGCCAGGGGTACCAATACCCCCAGCCCCCCTCTGAAACTGGCCAGGAGGGTGACAATGACCCTGACCTGGATAACCCAATCCCTCCTGTGGATGATGATGAGGATGATCAAGATGATGCCCTCTTTGTCCCCCAGGAAGGATTAAGAGTGTGCCCAGGAAGTCTAGATCTCCTTCTCAGGAGTCTAACCACTCTGGCACCTCTATAGGGAGCTCTGTCTCCTCTCACAGGAGGGAATCCTCTCATGAGAGGAGAACCAGACTGGTCCAGTATGAGGAAACTCAGCTGTAGATCAGAAAAAAGCAATTGGCTTTAGATAGGGAATCCCTAGATCTCCTTAGAGAGAGAAGAAAGTTGGAACTAGAGTCCCATGGTGGCAGCCATGTCCCTAGAGACAGGGAAAGGTCCTATGACCATAGGAACCTGAGCAAGATTGTCCCTCCCTACCAGAGTGGGGATGATATCCACAAATGGATAACTGCATTAGGGAGGGCCTGTAAAGTACAGAAGGTCCCTCAGGAGCAGTGGGCAGCAATCTTGTGGCTCTCCTTTGCTGACAAAGGTAGAGATAAGCTCCTCACTGTTAGAGAGGAGGATGCTGATAATTACAAGGTCTTGAAGAGTGCTCTTATTGATGGGTTTGGCCTAACCACTGAACAGTACAGGTTGAAGTTCAGAGACACCCAAAAGCACAGACTCAAGACTGGGTAGACTATGTGGATTGTTCTGCCAAGGCTCTGGAAGGCTGGTTGATGGGCAGTAAGGTGTGTGACTTCTCAGGATTGTACAATCTGATAATGAGGGAGCAGATTCTTAATAACTGTCAAAATCAGCTGTTGCATCAATACCTGGTAGACTCTGATCTGACCTCTCCCCAAGAATTGGGAAAGAAGGCAGACAAATGGGTCAGAACCAGGGTGAAGCAGAAGGTACAGAACCAAGGTGGGGAAACCAAGAAGCAAGATGCTAAGAACTCTGACAAGGGTGGGGAGAAGGGTAAAGATCAAAAGTCTTCATCAGGCCCCCAAAAATCTTCTTCTGGTGGGGATTCACAGTCTACCAAAGGGAAAGGCCAAAGAAAACCATGGTGCAAGGTCTGTAAGCAAAAGACCCACTGGACCAGTGATTGCACCAAGTCCAAAGACTCCAGTCCAGCACCCACCAATGCCCCTAAGGCACCTGTTCCCCCTAGTACAGTTGGTGGAAGTGCTCCAGCAAAGGGTTTAGTAGGGTTCACCCTGGGAACTGAGTTGGGCTCTGACTTAGTCAGGGAACTGACTCAGGCTGTGTTAGTCTGTGATGGAGGCATGGATGTGACCTCCACTGTGAGTCCCAGTAATCTGGGCAAGTACAGACAACAGCCTTTAATCAATGGACGTGAGGCTTTGGCATTTAGGGACACAGGGGCAAGTGTCACAATGGTGACACAAGACCTTGTGCTTCCTGGGCAAGTTATGCTTGGTGAGATGTACCAAGTGACCAATGCTAGCAATGTCAGAACAGACCATACTCTGGCAGTTGTTAACTTCTCCTGGGGAGGGGTAACTGGCCTTAAGAAGGTTGTGGTAAGTGCAAACCTACCAGTCGAATGCTTGCTTGGCAATGACTTAGAGACTTCTGCTTGGGCAGAAGTGGAGCTCAGGACCCATGCAGAAATGCTGGGGATCCCTGCAGATGTGTTTGCTGTGACCAGGTCACAAGCCAAAATGTCTAACACTGAACAGGCCTTGGATTCTGGAAGAATGGACCAAGTGCCTTCCAGGAGGAGGAGTAGTAGGGTTAAGGCAGTGCCTTCCCCCTTGGCTCAGGAGGAAGATCAGTCCCTTGAGGGGGATGATCTCAGCCCTGAAGAAGGAACTGTCCCAGAGGAACTTGAACCTGACCAGGTTGAGTTCTTGGGGACAGGGGGACCTTCTAGGGCAGATCTGAGCCAGGAGCAGCAGAGCTGCCCCTCCCTTGAACCCCTCAGACAGCAAGCTGCTGCTGAGGCTGCTGGGAAAGCTAGTGGTCCCCATACAGTGTATTGGGATGATGGACTCCTGTACTCAGAGAGTAGAGACCCCAAGCCTGGTGCTACCAGGAGGTTGGTAATACCTTTGAAGTTCAGGGGCTTCCTATTGACCCTAGCCCATGATATTCCCTTAGCAGGTCACCTGGGCCAGAACAAGACTTGGGACAGAATTGTCCCTCACTTTCACTGGCCCCACATGTCTGAAGACAGTAAGGAGTTTTGTCGCTCCTGTGTAACCTGCCAAGCCAGTGGCAAAGCAGGTGGCACTACAAAGGCCCCCTGATACCACTACCTGTGGTGGGGGTGCCCTTTGAAAGGGTAGGGATTGACATTGTTGGTCCCATGGATCCCCAAACAGCCTCTGGGCACAGGTTTATCCTGGTGGTAGTGGATCATGCCACCAGGTACCCAGAAGCTATTCCCCTCAGGACCACTACAGCACCTGTGGTGGCAAGGGCCCTCCTGGGAATCTTCTCAAGAGTGGGCTTTCCTAAGGAGGTAGTCTCAGACAGGGGTGCTAACTTCATGTCTGGGTACTTAAAAGCAATGTGGAAGGAGTGTGGAGTGACTTATAAGTTCACCACACCCTATCACCCACAATGCAATGGTTTAGTTGAGAGATTCAACAAAACCTTGAAGGGCATGATTAAAGGGCTCCCAGAAAAGCTTAGGCGTAGATGGGACATACTCTTGCCCTGCCTTTTATTCGCATATAGGGAGGTGCCTCAGAAGGGGGTTGGTTACAGCCCTTTTGAACTTCTGTTTGGCCACCCTGTGAGGGGTCCACTGTGCTTGGTGAAGGAAGGATGGGAGTTACCTCTCAAGCCCCCAAAGCAAGATATAGTGGACTATGTACTTGGTCTCCGCTCCAGGATGGCTGAGTACATGAAAAAGGCAACCAAAAACCTTGAGGCTAGCCAGGAACTTCAGAAGGCCTGGCATGACCAAAGGCTGTTCTGACTGTTTACCAGCCAGGACAGAAGGTGTGGGTGTTGGAGCCAGTGGCCCCAGCAGCTCTCCAAGATAAATGGAGTGGACCCCACACTATTGTTGAGCAGAAGGGTGAGGTCACTTACTTAGTGGACCTAGGAACACCCAGGAGTCCCCACAGGGTTCTCCATGTCAACAGGTTAAAACCATATGTGGACAGGCCAGACATGGGCTTGCTCATGGCTACTGATGAAGGGCAGGAGGAAGAGAGTGACCCACTCCCTGACCTGCTCTCACAGAACCCTGACGATGGGTCAGTTGATGGTGTAGCCTTGGCAGGCAGCCTCACTATCCAGCAACAAACTGACTGCAGGCAAGTCCTCAATCAGTTTAGACATATGTTTTCACTGACACCCAGTCAGACCACCTGGTGCACTCATGAAGTGGACACTGGGGACAGTCTACCTATTAAAAACAAGATTTATAGGCAACCTGACCATGTCAGGGACTGTATCAGGACTGAAGTCCAGAAAATGTTGGAATTGGGAGTTATTGAACCCTCAGATAGCCCTTGGGCTAGTCCAGTAGTCCTTGTACCGAAACCTCACACCAGTGGTGGAAAAAGAGAGATGAGGTTTTGTGTGGACTACAGGGGTCTCAATGCAGTCACTAGGACTGATGCCCATCCAATACCCAGGGCAGATGAGCTCATAGATACTTTGGCCTCTGCCAAATATCTCAGCACATTTGACCTAACAGCTGGCTACTGGCAGATCAGACTAGCTGATACTGCAAAGCCCAAAACAGCATTCTCAACCCCTAGTGGACATTATCAATTTGTGGTAATGCCCTTTGGTCTGAAGAATGCACCTGCCACTTTCCAGAGGTTGGTGAATACAGTTCTCACAGGACTGGAAGCCTATAGTGCAGCTTATCTAGATGATATTGCTGTCTTTAGCTCCACCTGGGAGGATCACCTGGTCCACCTCAGGAATGTTTTACAGGCCCTGCAAAAGGCAGGCCTGACTATCAAGGCCACTAAGTGCCAGATAGGGCAGAGTCAGGTTGTGTACCTGGGCCACCTTGTGGGTGGAGGCCAGGTTCAACCTTTGCAGAGCAAGATCCAGACCATCATGGACTGGACTGCTCCCACTACCCAGACTCAGGTGAGAGCCATCTTAGGCCTGACTGGGTACTATAGGAGATTTGTCAAGGGGTATGGATCAATAGTGACACCCCTGAATGACTTAACTTCTAAGAAAATGCCCAAAAAGGTTCAGTGGACAGTTAGCTGTCAAAAGGCATTTGATGACCTCAAGCAGGCCATGTGCACTGCTCCAATTCTGCAGAGTCCTGATTACTCCAAGAAGTTCATTGTTCAAACTGATGCATCTGAATTGGGGGTAGGGGCTGTACTGTCACAATTGAATGAAGAAGGTCAGGATCAGCCAGTAGCTTTTATTAGCAGAAGGCTGACCCCTAGAGAGAAACGTTGGTCAGCCATAGAGAGGGAGGCCTTTGCTGTGGTCTGGGCTCTGAAGAAGTTGAGGCCATACTTGTTTGGTACACACTTCCTGGTTCAGACAGACCATAAGCCCCTCTTATGGCTAAAACAAATGAAGGGTGAAAACCCCAAACTGCTTAGGTGGTCCATTTCCCTACAGGGGATGGACTTTACCGTGGAACATAGGCCTGGGAGTAACCATGCGAGTGCAGATGGACTCTCTAGGTATTTCCACTTAGAACATGAAGACTTAACTGGGCAAGGTTAGTTTAATGTCCCTACGTTTGGGGGGGGTTGTGTAGGAGAGTAGGATCTGCTTCACATGGGTACCCCCACTTTTTGCTGATGCTTCACTGTTTTTCGACATTAGTCTGGCTGGGGCCCTGCTAATCAGAACCCCAGCCTAGCTGCTTCCTCTCTAAAATGGTTTCCATGTGCCTTAGGCACTTCACTGATTGGGATCTGGAGTGCCCTTATAAATCCCTAGTATATGGTATACTATGTACCAAGGGCATAGGTACCTCAGAGGCCTGCCAGGGGCTGCAGCATGTATTATGCCACCCCTGGAAGGCCATCCAAACTGACACCACAGGTCTGCTACTGCAGCCTGGGTAAGGTGGTGCATGCACCCCTTACTGTGATATAGGTTACCTATATCACGAAATACATACACACATATAAACCTATAAGTCACTCCTAAGGCAGGCCTTATCAATCCTAAAGCGATACAAAAGGGGATGATGGACGGAACGCTTGAGCCAATCAAACACTCACCCCCAGTCAACTGATCTGGGTTTAATCCATCATCATTCTTTAGCTCACTCCACCACCCCAGTTCAGACATGGCCATATGCAAATCAGTCTGACCCTGTGCCTCATGGGAACAGTCCAGCCCGAACTGCCAAGCCATGTCTTCCCTGGACCGGAAACAAGCATCCTAGGACCGGTTTCTGGCACCTCAGCCGTCATCAGCCAGGCCTGCTTGAATCCAGTGGCAAAGTGAGCAAGGGACCCACGTCTGGGCATACCCCCGCCAACTCGGGCGACCAAAGCGATACAAAAGGGGATGATGGACGGAACGCTTGAGCCAATCAAACACTCACCCCCAGTCAACTGATCTGGGTTTAATCCATCATCATTCTTTAGCTCACTCCACCACCCCAGTTCAGACATGGCCATATGCAAATCAGTCTGACCCTGTGCCTCATGGGAACAGTCCAGCCCGAACTGCCAAGCCATGTCTTCCCTGGACCGGAAACAAGCATCCTAGGACCGGTTTCTGGCACCTCAGACGTCATCAGCCAGGCCTGCTTGAATCCAGTGGCAAAGTGAGCAAGGGACCCACGTCTGGGCATACCCCGCCAACTTAGGGCGACCAAAGCGATACAAAGGGGATGATGGACGGAACGCTTGAGCCAATCAAACACTCACCCCCAGTCAACTGATCTGGGTTTAATCCATCATCATTCTTTAGCTCACTCCACCACCCCAGTTCAGACATGGCCATATGCAAATCAGTCTGACCCTGTGCCTCATGGGAACAGTCCAGCCCGAACTGCCAAGCCATGTCTTCCCTGGACCGGAAACAAGCATCCTAGGACCGGTTTCTGGCACCTCAGCCGTCATCAGCCAGGCCTGCTTGAATCCAGTGGCAAAGTGAGCAAGGGACCCACGTCTGGGCATACCCCGCCAACTTAGGGCGACCAAAGCGATACAAAAGGGGATGATGGACGGAACGCTTGAGCCAATCAAACACTCACCCCCAGTCAACTGATCTGGGTTTAATCCATCATCATTCTTTAGCTCACTCCACCACCCTAGTTCAGACATGGCCATATGCAAATCAGTCTGACCCTGTGCCTCATGGGAACAGTCCAGCCCGAACTGCCAAGCCATGTCTTCCCTGGACCGGAAACAAGCATCCTAGGACCGGTTTCTGGCACCTCAGCCGTCATCAGCCAGGCCTGCTTGAATCCAGTGGCAAAGTGAGCAAGGGACCCACGTCTGGGCATACCCCGCCAACTTAGGGCGACCAAAGCGATACAAAAGGGGATGATGGACGGAACGCTTGAGCCAATCAAACACTCACCCCCAGTCAACTGATCTGGGTTTAATCCATCATCATTCTTTAGCTCACTCCACCACCCCAGTTCAGACATGGCCATATGCAAATCAGTCTGACCCTGTGCCTCATGGGAACAGTCCAGCCCGAACTGCCAAGCCATGTCTTCCCTGGACCGGAAACAAGCATCCTAGGACCGGTTTCTGGCACCTCAGCCGTCATCAGCCAGGCCTGCTTGAATCCAGTGGCAAAGTGAGCAAGGGACCCACGTCTGGGCATACCCCCGCCAACTTAGGGCGACCAAAGCGATACAAAAGGGGATGATGGACGGAGCGCTTGAGCCAATCAAACACTCACCCCCAGTCAACTGATCTGGGTTTAATCCATCATCATTCTTTAGCTCACTCCACCACCCCAGTTCAGACATGGCCATATGCAAATCAGTCTGACCCTGTGCCTCATGGGAACAGTCCAGCCCGAACTGCCAAGCCATGTCTTCCCTGGACCGGAAACAAGCATCCTAGGACCGGTTTCTGGCACCTCAGCCGTCATCAGCAAGGCCTGCTTGAATCCAGTGGCAAAGTGAGCAAGGGACCCACGTCTGGGCATACCCCCGCCAACTTAGGGCGACCAAAGCGATACAAAAGGGGATCATGGACGGAACGCTTGAGCCAATCAAACACTCACCCCCAGTCAACTGATCTGGGTTTAATCCATCATCATTCTTTAGCTCACTCCACCACCCCAGTTCAGACATGGCCATATGCAAATCAGTCTGACCCTGTGCCTCATGGGAACAGTCCAGCCCGAACTGCCAAGCCATGTCTTCCCTGGACCGGAAACAAGCATCCTAGGACCGGTTTCTGGCACCTCAGCCATCATCAGCCAGGCCTGCTTGAATCCAGTGGCAAAGTGAGCAAGGGACCCACGTCTGGGCATACCCCCGCCAACTTAGGGCGACCAAAGCGATACAAAAGGGGATGATGGACGGAACGCTTGAGCCAATCAAACACTCACCCCCAGTCAACTGATCTGGGTTTAATCCATCATCATTCTTTAGCTCACTCCACCACCCCAGTTCAGACATGGCCATATGCAAATCAGTCTGACCCTGTGCCTCATGGGAACAGTCCAGCCCGAACTGCCAAGCCATGTCTTCCCTGGACCGGAAACAAGCATCCTAGGACCGGTTTCTGGCACCTCAGCCGTCATCAGCCAGGCCTGCTTGAATCCAGTGGCAAAGTGAGCAAGGGACCCACGTCTGGGCATACCCCCGCCAACTTAGGGCGACCAAAGCGATACAAAAGGGGATGATGGACGGAACGCTTGAGCCAATCAAACACTCACCCCCAGTCAACTGATCTGGGTTTAATCCATCATCATTCTTTAGCTCACTCCACCACCCCAGTTCAGACATGGCCATATGCAAATCAGTCTGACCCTGTGCCTCATGGGAACAGTCCAGCCCGAACTGCCAAGCCATGTCTTCCCTGGACCGGAAACAAGCATCCTAGGACCGGTTTCTGGCACCTCAGCCGTCATCAGCCAGGCCTGCTTGAATCCAGTGGCAAAGTGAGCAAGGGACCCACGTCTGGGCATACCCCGCCAACTTAGGGCGACCAAAGCGATACAAAAGGGGATGATGGACGGAACGCTTGAGCCAATCAAACACTCACCCCAGTCAACTGATCTGGGTTTAATCCATCATCATTCTTTAGCTCACTCCACCACCCCAGTTCAGACATGGCCATATGCAAATCAGTCTGACCCTGTGCCTCATGGGAACAGTCCAGCCCGAACTGCCAAGCCATGTCTTCCCTGGACCGGAAACAAGCATCCTAGGACCGGTTTCTGGCACCTCAGCCGTCATCAGCCAGGCCTGCTTGAATCCAGTGGCAAAGTGAGCAAGGGACCCACGTCTGGGCATACCCCGCCAACTTAGGGCGACCAAAGCGATACAAAAGGGGATGATGGACGGAACGCTGAGCCAATCAAACACTCACCCCCAGTCAACTGATCTGGGTTTAATCCATCATCATTCTTTAGCTCACTCCACCACCCCAGTTCAGACATGGCCATATGCAAATCAGTCTGACCCTGTGCCTCATGGGAACAGTCCAGCCCGAACTGCCAAGCCATGTCTTCCCTGGACCGGAAACAAGCATACTAGGACCGGTTTCTGGCACCTCAGCCGTCATCAGCCAGGCCTGCTTGAATCAAGTGGCAAAGTGAGCAAGGGACCCACGTCTGGGCATACCCCGCCAACTTAGGGCGACCAAAGCGATACAAAGGGGATGATGGACGGAGACGCCTGAGCCAATCAAACACTCACCCCCAGTCAACTGATCTGGGTTTAATCCATCATCATTCTTTAGCTCACTCCACCACCCCAGTTCAGACATGGCCATATGCAAATCAGTCTGACCCTGTGCCTCATGGGAACAGTCCAGCCCGAACTGCCAAGCCATGTCTTCCCTGGACCGGAAACAAGCATCCTAGGACCGGTTTCTGGCACCTCAGCCGTCATCAGCCAGGCCTGCTTGAATCCAGTGGCAAAGTGAGCAAGGGACCCACGTCTGGGCATACCCCCGCCAACTTAGGGCGACCAAAGCGATACAAAAGGGGATGATGGACGGAACGCTTGAGCCATCCTGATCCTGGTATCGCTTTATCAATCCTAAAGGCAGAGTGCGTGGTTCCTATGTGAGAGGGTGCCCCTGCATGAGCAGGGCCCCTCTGCAGCGTTCGGAGACCATCTCTGATGCTGTTTGTAGTGCAGCCTGACCATATACTCTTAAGCGCATTATATCTCTCGCGGTAAAATGCTAACTTTGGAATGGCTGCACCTAAACATGTCGTGTTTGGTGTCAAACATCTTGGAATACTACCCCCCCCCCCGCCAATCCTGGCGGTGGGGGTAGCATTCCACCCTTCTAGAGGGAAAGACATGTTAACTCTGACTAGTCCGGTAACTTCTTTCCAGAGCCTGGCATCACAAAATGGATGCTGCTGCCACAGACACGAGTCTGGCCTCCTGCTGCTGGACGAAACTCTGGCAGGGGAGGCCTGGACAATAGGTTTCCTGTCCCAGGGAGGTGTGACCACCTCCCAGACAGGATAATGTGTATTGGGGCTGGGCGGGAGCACTTTCGGGTGCTTTGAAGTCCTGCACTGGGGGCACATTTGGTGTCCCAGTGCATACCCCAGTTCAAACCGGATCGGGGCTTGCAGCCCCTGCTTTGGCGCGAACTGGACAAAGGGAAAGGGGTGTAGCCACCCTCTGCCCTGACCCACCCATAGGTGGGGCCACAGAGTAGTCCAACCCCTATTTTTAGAATAAAGGTAGGAACCCAGTCCTTAGGACTTTAGATTATCCCTGGATGAAACTCTGAAACTGAATCCTGGACCTTCGACGCTCTACTCACGATTAGAGGACTGAAGAATCTCCCTTGGGGTCAAGGAGTGACTCCCCTGCTTGGCAGGCACCAAAGAAGCATCTGTCCGGTTCGCATTTCTGAAGCTCCCGTCTGACGCCGAAGTCATCGCATCACCAGAGGTGGATTCTCAGACTTCCCCGAGGCTACCCTGAGTCCCCAGCAAAGCTGAGGCCCGTGGCTATCGTGGGTGACTTGAGACCGTGACCCCTGGACACAGAGCACATTTGCAAGTGCATCCTCTTCTGGGTCTCCCAAGAAGTCGTGCTTTGGGCTCCGAGTAGCCCTAGCCTCCAGCACCACCTGCACCGAAGATCATTGGCCCCCACTCCACGAGTGTCCTGTAAGCCAGATCCACGTGCGGCGTCACGAGGCTCCTTCGCGGTCGCTAGCCCATTGGCTAGTAGCCCTTAACGAAGGCCAATCCTTTTCTTACTTGGCATCCTGGTTGCTCCAGGCCTGCCCTCACTTACCCTTGCTGGGTGAGTTCCACAGACCTTGCTGGTCTGCACCATCGACGATCTATATCTTCACCGAGACTTGCCGTTGGCAAGGCTTGTTGGGTCCAATCCGGTCGCCGACACCTCAGCACTCGACAGACATCGTGTACCAGCCCGAATCCTGCTCCTGGTCGCCGACAACGCCTCCTGGACCTCGTGGCTGAAGAGTCAAGACAACCGTCAACGCACCTGAAGCACTCGTCATCGGTGGGCATCTGTCCATCGCCTTCCTGGTCACTGGCTAGTGACCCAGACTCTGTCCCCTCTGCTTTCAGGTTCTTCAGAACTCCGATCCACTCTTGGATCCACCCGGACACTTTTCTCTTGGCCGCCAGCAGCACTTTGCAGCAGATCGCCATTCGAATCGACGACGAAACCCGACCCCGAAAGGCACCTATGCACCCGGCTTCCCTGGGTGAGGTAACACGAGTACTCCGGTGCTCCCGTGGGTAGAGACTCTTCAAAGTCCTATATCTCAAAGGGTTTTGTCCTAGTCCTCTTTAAGTGTCCCTTTCTCTATTTTCCCGATCCCGACTTTCTCCATAGAAGTCAACGGCGTATCGCGGTTGTGTATTTACACTGCACGCGTCTCCCGTAGGTCCCCTGTGTCACTACCTTGGGTGGTTCCTTGTGGTCCAAGCACTTCTAGAGGCTCTAGGCCTAGTGTCTAGTTCAGTCGTGGTTCGCATACCACTTTATTGGTATATGGTTTGGTACGCCCTAGGGCCCAAACGTGTATTTGTGCTATTACTGTGATTTAATAACTTATAACTTATGTACTTTCGAACTCTAGCCTCATAAAGAGACTAGAGGGGTGTGTTTAGCAATAAATACATATATTTTGAATATATACTGGTGTGGTGCTCTTTCATTTGGTCACTCAAGAGATTATAGACTGGTAAAACAAGCTGCTTTACATTCCTTCAAGACTTAGCCTGAAGGCTGCTCTCCATAGCTACCACTAGGATAGCTTTCAATAAGGTTGTCTTTAACCTATCTCCAATAAGGGGTTGTTTGGACTGGTGCAAGGTGCCCACTATAATTAGTGGACAGCATATACCAGGCCAACTTTTCACAGGAATCCCCCGAATATAGGTCGAGAAGATCGTCGCGAGCTGCTAAAACTTCCGACTTCTTCCCCCTGGTTCCTCTCACGTAAACATTATAGATGTCTACGTTCCCTTGAGGACCCATATTCAGTCTTAAGGCCATAATGTCATTACTTTGGGTCGCGAGTACCCGAATATTATAGCCTAATTCTTGTCGGACCCAAATTGTCAGCCCCCATGATGGGCGGCCCCTTGCTCCTCTTATAGCCGGGACATGATAATTTAGATAGCCTATACAATGGTGGGGAGCCACTAACCAGGTTTCCTGGAAGAGGCAGATGTCATAACACTCAATGAAGGCATACCATTCAGGAGATGTAATCTTCGAATTCATCCCTGCAATGTTCCACGACAGCAAAGTTTCCCTTGAGGAGGAATGGCCCGATGTCAGTAACCCATTTAATCTATTAGGAGATGTACTACTAACCTCCCTCAAGCCCTCTGTCAAACATGGAAACGTTGTTGTGGTTCCTTGAGGCCGACCAGGGCATATATTTGAAAACTTAGAACTAAGAGGGCTGCCCCTGGTAAATGTGGGGACTCTTTGGGATTCTTGGTGTATTTGAGGCGCATTCTTGAGTCAGTCGTTAGTCTCCAATGAAGAATTTCCCGTCTGGCTGATGTAAGTCTGCCTGGGAAATTGTCTACACTGGCTACTCGGCAGGGATCGTCTAAACTGGATGGATGACGATTCCGGAGAACTGGTTCAGAACTCCAGAGCAAAAAGATTTTCGGCATTACCCTGGACCCCGCATGCAGACAGACGATCCATCAGCAGATCGCGATGGACCATATCGAAGGCCGCAGAGAGATGCAACATAATTAACGCGGCCTTGCCTCCCTGATCCAG